>UESW01003954.1:394809-490481 GCA_900491605.1 Calamus simplicifolius | reverse complement strand
ATGGATGCTATAGTGACTGGAAGACCTATCAATCTTTCAAGCATGATAATATGGTACATTGCTGATTGGGAGCAAGAGGAAATCTAGTCTACCCTATGGCATGATATTAACTAAAATCTTTCAAAGCCAAGGGATAATCATTTCTGATAGTGAGCCAATGAGAAATTTAAGATACGCTGATTACTATAGTTTGGCCACTATTCATAGAATGGGATTTGTGAAGAAGGATGATAGATGGGAAAGGAAAGATAGAGCCGCTGATACTGAGGCACCTGGACCGTCAGTTAGACACTCATCTCCTGTACCTCCTAGCTCTTCTGTTCCAGCTCCGGCCCCTTCTTCTGCTCCGATGGTTGATCAGTCATCATCTTCATCAGTCGGTTTTTCAGATCTTCAGTTAATGCATCTCAAGAGTCTTCTTGATGATCAAGCAGATAAATTGAAATCAGAGTTTGAAAATAAATTCATGAATCTTAAGGAAACACTCTACTCATTAGATGATCGGATCACCAAGATTGAATCTACTCTTGGTTCTTCTACTGAGTCTTTAAGTAGTGATCTAAAGAATATTTTTGATGAACTTAAAGACATCTATGGAGATGGTGAGACCTATGCAAAGTGCAATGCTGAACTTCAGGATAAATTTTAACTGCTTGTACTTTTGTGGATGAAAGACTGAAAGATTATGTTAAGATTCAAACTGATGGAATGAAGAACATTATAGATCACCTGACAAGAATTGTAAGGACACATTTTTGATGTATTAAATGCTTAGTCTTTGCAATGTAATGAAACTTGTATTATGTTTTACAATGATGTAATGAAAAATCAGTTTTGAATGTTCAATGTAGTCGAAGTTTGGATGTACTTCTCCTGTTTATCAATGAATCTCAGTTTTGTTAAAACATGTCTTAAATCATGAATGTGATTATGTTTGATGCTTCTCTACCTTTTTGTTGATAACAAAAAAGGGGGAGAGTTTTATATACATAACTGTATATGCATGGGAGAAATTAATCGAATGTTATTACATATGCATATAATAAATAATTGAATGAGATAAAAGATAAAAGGCTAAATTTTGACACTAAATTGTGTATAAGCTTAAATTGAATGAATGGAATATTTATTTGAGTTTCATAGGGGGAGCTACCTCATTCAGGGGGAGCTACCTCATTCAGGGGGAGCCTAACTATGAAAATAAAATAAATTCTTTAATTAATCATGCATATACTTAATATTTTTGTCATCATCAAAAAGGGGGAGATTGTTGGGGAGATTGTTGAGAAATTGTTGCCCCAATCTTATTGATTTTGATGATTACCAAAAGCCATGAGTATATAAAAAGATGCAATGAATTTATATACATGAGCAATGAATTTATCAATGAGTATGTTAAGTATGACTTTAATCAATTTGAAAGTAACTTCAAGCTTCATGTTTAAGCTTTCAAAAAGAGATTTTATACTTCATATCTTAATCAATGAGTTTTTGGAACATTTCTTGAATTGATTCCTAATGACAATTTTATTGTATTCAAGTCAAAAATTAATTTAAAATTAATCTGGAACGAAGCTAAAAGTCAATCAGAAAATACTCTGATTTTTGATACGTTCCGGAGCCAACTCTAGAGTTTCAGAGTCGACTCCACTCAGTATACAGAGATGTCTGTTTGTCTCGAGTCGACCCATGTGATTTCTCGAGTCGACCCCCGATATTGTCGAGCCGACTCCATGACTGTGTGAGTCGACTCCGCTCAGACACCAGAAAATTGTTTTTCTGAGCACTTCGCGAGTCGACCCCTTGCTTTTCATGAGTCGACCCCCGACTATCAGGAGTCGACACCTTATTTTCATTGAGTCGATCCTTTAACTTTCTGAATATTTCTATTTTTGGTATCGCGTTTTCAAGCCGACTCGCCTAAAGTTGGAGCCGACTCCAACAAATCTGGGCGTGATTTTTCTGAATGCCAACTCAGCGCCAACGGTAAGATTTTTCAATAACGGCTATATTTCTTTGTTTCTAATGGCTATATTTTTGTAGAATCTGTAAATAGAGAAGCCGTTTTCAAATCAAAGACACAGATATACAAATCAAGAGAGAAAAAGAAAAATCTTTTAGAAAAAGAGAAAAATAGAGCGTCATTTGAAAAATCCGAGATTCAAAAATAGAGTGAAAGAAAAGGTATGAAATCAAAGGAGACTTCATCCGTGCTCAAGTTCATCAATCCAAGAAAAGTCTAGAAGAAAATCCAAGAGCCATTCAAGAGCAAATCAAGAGATTTTCAACATTCAAAGAAAGGAAGAAAAAGCTCAAATCAACTCCAACATTCAATCCGTGAAGAATCTGAGCTGAGGCCCGATTCCACACTTCAAAGGAGTTGAGGAAGAGAAGAAAAGAAGAAAAGCCTGCACTCAAATCAAATCTAAACAGGCTCTTCTAAACCTTGCTTTTATTTTGAAATATCTGCTCAAAAGGAGCTGTTTGTATTAAACTTACATTTTTATCTTACTGTTTGCTAATTCAATCAGTGGATTGAATTGGTGGAGGTAGTGTACCTCGTCACAAGCTAAGGTTAGCTTGTGTGTTGGGTTTTGTACTGGTTAGCCCGTGTAAAACTAGCTGGGTTCATTGTGATCCCGGGAAACAATAAGTTTGGGTTGTAAGCTTGTAAAACAACTTGACTGTAATCGAGGAGATTATAGTGTGGACCCAAGTGGAGCTTGGGAGTGGACGTAGGTGTTGGATACACCGAACCACTATAAAAATCTCTGTGTTTGCCGTGCTTGTTTATCTCTCTCTTGCTATCGTGCTTTAACTTGAATTAATTGTTTACATCCTCTCATCAATAGTTTAAATTACTTTAAAAAGGCTTAATTTTTAAAAGAACCCAATTCACCCCCCCCCCCTCCTCTTGGGTTGCCATCTGGGCCAACAGGAGGAATAGAGGATGATACGGCCAGCATAACCGCAAGGGCAATTATGGCAAAATCAAAAGTTTAAAGCGGTCTGGCTCCGGCATCTTCAAGTCGGCCAAGTCGGCCCTGACCTTCCTTGGTCGGCCCCGCTCGGCCCGGCATTTCCAAGTCGGCCAAGTCGGCCCCGACCTTCCCTAGTCGGCCCCGCTCGGCCCCGGCATCTCTAAGTCGGTCAAATCGGCCCCGACCTTCCCTGGTCGGCCCGCTCGGCCCCGGCATCTCCAAGTCAGCCAAATCGGCTCCGACCTTCCTTGGTCGGCTCCGCTCGGCCCCGGCATCTTCAAGTCGGCCCCGACTTTCCCTGGTCGGCCCCGACGGCCCCGGCATCTTCAAGCCGGCCAAGTCAGCCCCAACCTTCCCTGGTCGGCATTCCCAAGGGAGCTGGGGTGGCCCCGACCTTCCCAAGCCGGTCTCAGGATGGTCCTGGCCGCTCAAACCGTCATCTTTCTGACCTGCGCCGTCTGACACCGCCATGTTCAGCCACCCATTGGCTGCTCCATTGATGGGACTGGACCTAACTACCTGCTAGCCCCACTGACTGATGGGACGTGGCTCACCAACCACCATTTTTTCCCCTCTGATGGAATGTGGCTCACCAACCGCCGTTTTTCCTTCTCCGATGGGATAGGACCCACCAACCAGCCCAGATTTACGCAACCCTCACAAACCCCACGGACATTCCTTTCTCACGGAACTCCACGTGGTTGTGCAGGTGTCAACCCCCTATAAAAGGGTAAGTCCACTCAGAAACAAGGTACGCAAACTCATACACTCTCTACCACTCTCTACTCTGATACCCAGAGAGGGATTTCCACCCTTTCTACGGACTCTTCTCACCCCAAAGAGGAGCTCGTCTGAGCTCTTCCTCAGTTGTGACCTCGGTTACTGACTTGAGCGTCGGAGGGTCCCCGTCTTGGAACTTTTTTGCAGGCCATCCGATTAGGCATGGATTTGCGGATTAAGCAATTTCCTTCTCCCGATATTCAAAATCAGTGACCGGGCGTCATCAGATTGGCGCGCCAGAAGGAGAAAAAGCAAAGAAGGCCCGAACCTTACAGTGTACTTCTCTTTTCTCTCCCTCTCCCAACAATGGTGATGACACGAGCTCAGGATGCCTCAGTCAGTCATCCTGGGGGATCTTCCCCCGGTTAGGCAGCAGAGATCAACCTCCATGCTGCTGATCCTCCCGCTACTTCCCCACAACCAGAGGCGGCTGCCCCAGCCACCGAGCAGCTGGCGACTCTCACTCAGTAAGTCTAGACTCTCACGCCATGGTCCATGGACTTCAGCAGCAGCAGTCCGTGGCCACCCAGCATCAGACCGCTCCCCCCGCTAGTCAACAGTCTGCAAGGGGAGGCTCTCCTCAGCGGGAGGCTAGTCGTCGCCGGGCTTCCCCGAGGAAGCTGCGCCGTGAGCCCCCCAAGCGGTCGCGATCTCCTGGTTGTGGCCCGAGCAAGTTTCCTCCAGAGTCGCACCGACAGGAGGAGCCAAAGCAGAAATCCCACCTTCCGCATCCTTCTCCTTCTTCTTCTTCCTCTTCTTCATCCTCCGAGCCATCTCGGAGGGCCCCGACAATCAGCTGCCAGGCGGAGGAGCGCTTGGACGAGTACAACCGGTGACTAGACGAGCTCGCCAGGAAGATCAATAATCAGCCGAGGAGGAATATGATACTCGTCCTCCTTATACTCGCCGAATACTAGAGGAGCCCGTCCCTTCTAGATTTCGATTCCCCAGATAGATCCGTACGATGGTACGACGGATCCTCTCGACCACCTCGAGAGTTACAAGGCTATGATGCAAGTCCAGGGTGCCTCAGATGCCCTTCTCTGCAAGGCTTTCCCTGCTACTTTGCGGAAGGCTGCTCGCGCTTGGCACTCGCGCCTGTCCCCCCACAGCATTGACTCCTTTCGAGAGCTGGAAAGGATCTTTCTGGCGCATTTTGATGCCTGCCAGTGGATCCCGAGGGTCGCGGACAACCTTTTCTTCGTGCGCCAGAAGGAGGGGGAGTCGCTGCGGGACTTGTGTCCCAGTTCAAGACTGCCGCCCTTAAAGTCTACCATCTCGACGATGCGGTGGCAATGCTAGCGCTGAAGCGGGGGCTCCTCCCGTCCCGCTTCACCTTCTCTCTAGACAAGAAGCCCCCGAATTCCTACTCCGACCTCCTCCTCCGGGCTCAGAAGTACATCCATGCGGACAAGGCTGACCTCACCCGCCGAAAATCCTCAAGGACCTCCGGCCACAAACCTGCTCGCCTCAAGCCAAGCGGGCCCCCTCGCCATCGGCGGTCTGACCCGCCTCGCCGATCTGACAACAGGCGCCGAAGCCCCGTTCCTGATGAGAGCAAGCTCACGCCTCTTCTCGGCCCTCGATCTCACATCCTGATGGAGATCGAGGGCGAGCCTTATCTCCAACGCCCTCCTCCTATGAAGAAAGGTCTTCCCCGTGACAAGAGCCACTATTGCCGATTCCATCGGGATTACGGCCACGACACCGACAGCTGCTTCAGTCTGAAGCATGCCATTGAGGAGCTCATCCAGTGGGGCTATCTCGGAAAGTATGTCCAGAAGGCCGCAACCGCTGCCGGCACTCATGGGACCCCCGCCTACTCAGGCCACTATCGAAAACAGCCCTACGGAGCGGACGGTCGGGATGGTGTCTTGGGGAGTGGATTCCTCATCCAAGCAGCCAAGAGGGGAGGAAGCGCCGGGTAATCTAGCTCTTGGGAGGGGACCGGTGAATTTTGAGAATGTAAACAATGAAGGCATCGCCGTCTCTATGACGATCGCCAAGCACCCTGTAAAAAGGATATTGGTTGATAGTGGCAGCTCAGCTGACATCCTTACTTATGATGCTTTTGTTCGGATGGGATTATCTCTAGACTCTCTTCAGCCTGTGGCAACCCCGTTGGTCAGATTTACCGGGGATTCGGTAAGGGTTGAGGGTGAGATATCTTTGCCTGTGACGACCGGAGCACCACCTCGCCAAAGCATAGTGATCATGAAGTTCCTGGTCATGCGGGTCCCCTTGGCATACGATGCCATTCTTGGGCGCCCAGGCTTAAATCTATTGGATACGATTATCTCCACCCGGCGCCTGCTGGTGCAGTTCCTACTAGTGAAGGAGTCGGGGAGATGAGAGGCGAGATCGGCTCAGTTCTGCCCTGCTATCACACAGCGTCAAGCCCCTTGGAGGCCGAGCCAGTCCCAGAAGCACCTGACCCTAGGGAGTCCGACAGAAGGGGAGAGCTGGCTGAGCACCTCCTGACCTTTCCCCTCGGGGACGATCCGATGAAGACTGTGCACATCGGCGGACTCCTCTCTCCGAAGGATCGCGATCGCCTCCTAGCCTTCCTGCAGGCCAACTTAGACATTTTCGCTTGGTCAGCATCTGACATGCCCGGCATCCCTTCAGAAGTAATTACTTACAAGCTCAATATCGATCCAAAGCACCGTCCAATCCGCCAAAGGAAGAGAAGTTTTGCTTCCGAGCGGCAAAAAGCCATCGATGAGGAGGTCAACAAGCTGCTCAGTGCCGGCCACATTGAGAGGCGCATTACCCTAGCTGGCTGGCTTATGTGGTCATGGTGCAAAAGATAAACGGGAGCTGAAGAATTTGCATCGACTTCACCAACCTCAACAAGGCGTGTCTGAAAGACAGTTTTCCCCTGCCAAGGATTGACCAGCTGGTTGATTCCACCTTCGGCCACGAGCTCCTTAGCTTCATGGACGCCTTCTCCGGATATAACCAAATAAGGATGGACCCCAGCGACGAAGAGCACACGTCCTTTGTGACAGAAAAAGGGATTTATTGCTACAAAGTTATGCCTTTCGGTCTCAAGAACGCTGGGGCGACCTATCAGAGATTGATGAACAGGGTGTTTCAGGATCAGCTGGGCCAGAACATGGAGGTTTATGTGGACGACATGCTGACCAAGAGCGTACGCGCTCCTGATCATGTCTCCGACCTGGAGGAAACCTTCAGCAACCTTCGCCGCTACCAGGTCAAGCTGAATCCCAAGAAATATGCCTTCGGGGTCATGACGGGCAAGTTCCTGGGTTTTATGGTGACTCAGCGAGGGATCGAGGCAAACCCAGAGAAGATCAGCGCCATCCTCGACATGAGGCCACCATCCAGCAAGAAGGAAGTGCAGCGACTAACGGGGAGGGTGGCGGCTCTAAGTCATTTCCTCTCCAAATCGGTTGAGAGGTACTTGCCCTTCTTCAAGGCCCTGCGGAAAGTGAACAGCTTCGAATGGACGAACGATTGCCAGAAAGCCTTCAACGGGTTGAAGGTGTTTCTGTCTTCTCTGCCGCTCCTGTCTAAGCCGAGAGATGGGGAAAGTCTTTTTCTCTACCTCGCCGCTTCTCCAGAGGCCGTTAGCTCAGTCTTGGTGTGTCTCGATGCTGACGGAACCCAAAGGCCTGTTTATTACGTGAGCAAGGTGCTCCACGATGCGGAGGTCAGATACTTTCCTCTTGAAGAATATTTTAATGAAATATTAAGTTTTCCTCTTACTCTCCAAATTGATGTTTAGTTGTTCATCTTCTATTTTGGTTGGAGATATTAGGCTTGACAAGGAGGATCTACCTTTTTTTACAATATCATAGTTTGCCTTTAGGTACAACCTTTCAATTTATTGATACATAATAATTCATAGAAAAGGCTTTAATTGTTTGTTCTTTTAGGTGAAAATATTTGGAATAAATGTTGTAAATTTAAACAATAGTTATTGAAATGATATTTTCATATTTCTAAAGTTTTTTAGGCTCTCAGAAACAAATGCTAAAGAAAAGTTTCAATAAAAAATAAAATTTAAACTTATTATAGAGTTATTAATTATCTAAATACATATTCAAATCTAAATTGAATCTAATAAAGAAAATATGAAACTAGATCAAAACTAGATTATCTTATTGCATACAAATATAAACTAGATCAAAACTCAATTATGCAAATAAGAAAAAACATGCTACTGATCATAAGTGTTTATGGACATGAATAGACTAGATTCAATACGTTTTGATATTTAAACCACTGCAAATATAGTATTATTGAAACCATCATTTTATACTCAATAATAGAATAAAGACACCAAAAATTTTTTTTTTGATTTATAGACATTTTTGTGTTCTAATTTAAGATATATAGTGTAAATATTTATTTTGGTGACTTATGATTAATTTTTAAATTAAATATTTTTATCAAACATTTAATATTTGCATTATATTCTGATTCATATTATCTAGATATATTTTGTATAATACAATAATTCCCACATATGAAATAAGCATGGTATCATTTTTAAGACTGAGCTGGACTTGATCGGGCACAACTTTGGCTTAATTTAAGTTGTCAATTAAATTAAATTGCTCGGCATAGCTTAGTACAATTCACCTGAACTTAAAATCTACTTTTGTTGGACCCTTGACCCAACTAATTACAAGATAAGTATGTGACAAATAGATTGTATTCTTAATGACCCACCCAAAGGCATACAAATCTTAATACTAATAATTCATGGTCCAACAATAGTAACAATAAAAATACTCAACTTCAACAGCAAAATAGAGTGTTATAAGAGATAGAATAGGTAATAGTAATAAAATTAAAAACAATGGTTGTAAAAGGGATAATAGCTAATAAAAAATAAATAAATATTTAGCGCAACTAATGGGTTTTGTAAAAAGAATAGTTATGCAATCTCAATAAAATAAATATTTAGCACAACTAATGAGTTTTGTGAAAAAATTAATTATATAATTTTAATTTCCTTTTTCAATCTTTATGAACATAATCTTACTTATTCCTTTAATAGGATTAAGAACTATATTTAACTCTGGTAGCATAAGTCAAAAAAAATATTTGACCCCTACGATATGAATTTAGAATGAAACTATTTTTATGATGATCAAATTGTGAATATATAACCCCCGTTAGCAAGGCTTAGGTCATTATCTGATTGAGAGAGTTCAAAATAAAATTATAAATCACAACCTCCAAATCCATTCTTAATTTATAATTTATAAGTCATTGATAATTCATTAGATTTTCAAAAACTTTTCATTCCAAAAGCACATTTGTTGTCACAATGATACATTTTTCTTTTTTTTCATGCTTAATCTAGATCATGAACATATTAAATTATAAAAATAAAATAAGACATAAATATTGAGTTGCATATTATAAGGTTTTAAGAAAAAAGAAATTGCATTTGAGCACTGAGATATGCAACCATATATATCGATTTGATTTGAAAAAAGTAAGAAATTTTTAAATTTTCTCAACTCATATCTTTTTTATTAAAAATATAAAATATAAAAAGGAGCAAAATTAGGTCTAAATTCGTTTTTCCATTAATGAATAAGTATTTTTTTCATCAATGAATAATTCTTTTTTTATCAATGAATTATATAACTATGTCATAAAAAACTTCATTTATACTAGTGAGATTGTTGATCAAATTCCTTTTCTAATTAAAAATATTATAGCTTCTCAAAGTAGGCATGACTAATAGAAAATAATTGAAAAACAGATGAGGTAGATCTCAATTTTTGCATCGAATTTGTCTTCAATCATTTTACCTAATTCTTTCTAAATTGAGAAAATGCCAATCAAGATCTTTCTCAAAATAGAAATTTTTATTTTGACCAACTTGTTTTTGGACCGTGATGATGGAATTTAGTTATAGTTCGCTATGCTATAACTTTATAAAATGATGATTTGTCATAAAACTTGAAATGTTACCTAATTTTGATAAAAAAGCACCTTAATTGGATATTATGCAAGCAAGCTAGAATCTTCAAAGTTTTATATGTGATTCAATTTTTCAATATGATAAAACTCCCTTAGTCCTCCTAGTGGAGAAAATAATCTACATCGAGTTTGATGAAGATTCAAAATGAGTTAGGTAAACACAAAATTTTCTTTTAAGGACAGACTTTTTAACCAAACATATATCATTATGAGAAATATTAGATGAAGAGGTTGCAAATAAAGTGAACGTAGAAGTTGTTATTTACCTCTAGTAAAATTTTAGCTTTTCATGTTTATTTTCATTAGTCATGTCTATCTTGAAAGCTTAATATCTTTTAATTGAAAGAGAAATCTAACCAATTATAAAAGGTTGAACCACTATATTACAAATTGAGACTTTATATTCCATTTTATTATTAATTAATGAAAAAGAAACTTATAATCTACTTCATTAGTTTATTTATTTTTATTTTTAAAAATAATTTGTGTTAAATATGTTAAAATAGTTTATTTCTCCTCCATGATCATATGACTTGAATATTATGTAAAAACATATTTGTAAGTCTACATGTTCATTGATAATTTGATTACTCAAAATAAGATTTATTTTATTTTTTTCCATTTTAGGATTCTATAACTATTCTATAGTTTAATTTTTCTCAATAGAAAAAAAAAATTGAACCCGTTTCCTTAGTTTCAATTTCAACTAGTTATGTAACCAAGATTTTTTTTTTTTTTTCCGATAAATTTGCAACTAATGATCATTTTGACATTAAAAGAGCTACCGAATGTTTTTAGTTTGAGATCCCCATCCTTTACTCTCAAGAATGGGCTTTATGTAAATATACGAAACAACAATGATTTTGATGTGGATAGTTTTTTTAATGCCATATAACCCTTCCTTTATATTAGTTTTTATGTTTTTGTAGTTGGGAAAAGGCTTAGAAGAGTTGAGTTGAGTATAACCCTTCCTTTATTGCAGGCATAGAGAATAATTGAGCGTCTATGGCTTGACAAGCTTCAATATTGCCATCCATCATTTCATCTTCCATGTTTTAGTTGTCACTCCATTCTGGGAGGAGGATTCAGGAGGAATAGAGAAGGCCTATCAAGAAGGAAAGAAGAGGAAGTGATGCCCAGATATCCATTGAGCCTATTTGTAAATGAAATACGTTCGGCAGCCTCCAGGAAATAGAAGGCAGATTGCTTGAACAATTTCTACCAGACGAGGATATCAGGATTATCTTCATCTGGGGATGGAATGGAGTCGGGGCCTCCGCCATCCTCAAAAACGTGGCTCAACAACTGGAATCCAGTCACGACCCTCGCCTTCATTTTGACAAAGTCGTATGGGTGAGGTTGCCCACCCAGCAAAGCCCAAGGCTAGTGCAGAGGATGATAGCAGAAGCACTCGGGCTCCACCATTCCATCATGGCTAAGTTTGACGAGCATGATGAGGATGATGACTTCAGTGGGTTAACAAGTGACAAGAGAGGAATAGTTCCAGAAATCAGCAAGGTGATCTACCGAAGTTTGAAGGATGTAAAATTTTTGCTTTTAGTACGCAATCTTGGAACAAAAATTGACATGAATGGTATGGGAATACCAAATATGGATGGACTGAAGGCAAGATGTTTTCACCATCCAATTACAAGATGGGAGAACGAACATGTCCATAGCTAACTCAATGGCACCTCAGGTTTCACTGTGTATCGAGGCATCTCTGGATTATTCTAGGATCCTACAGGAAGAAGCCACAGAAGTGGCTGATTATATCAACAACATCAGATCAGTGGGAGGAGGAGCACACTAACACCAACGAAAGTCCTCGAATGCTTCTGGTACACCATGCTAGTGCAATCATCCTTGCTCAATTACAATGATCAAATTATTCAGATGAGCAGTTTTCTGGTGTTGGAGGGGCTCATAGAAGAAGGAGATAGAGGAAAGGAATGGCAGATGCTGTGTCTCAAGAGCTGCAATGCCAATTCATGGGTCCAGGAGTCCGAGAGTGGGCAGAGGATGTGATGATCCTCAAGAGGGATAAGCTGGGTGGGATGAAACCCTGCTGCCCTCGTCACTTATTATTATTAAAGCCAGAGTGGGATGGCAACGCTGAGAAGTGGGAGCAGTACCGTTGGATATCGGTGAAGCTGAAGCATGGTCATGGCATCCAACAACCGCCTTCCAACTGCCCCGAGCTATCTACATTGCTCCTTGTCGAGTGTTCCCCTTCGACCGGCATGCTACCGGCCGCATGTTCGAGTACATGTGCAAACTTCGAGTGCTTGTTCTCAAAGACACCAATATCTTGTTCTTGCCTCCCTCGCTCCTCTGCCTCCACGACCTGAGGCTTCTTCTACTGGTGGGCTGCAAGCAATTGAAGACCCTCAGCATCCCAACCAACACCACAATAGCCGGCTGTTCTTCTTCGATGCCACAACCGCAGCTTCAGAAGTTGCAGGTGCTAATTATATCGCAGAGTATTCTTCAGGAGATTCCAAGGGAGACCTTGGAATTGATGCCCAACCTCGAGGTGATGAAACTTACAGACACAAATCTGCAAAGCATTCCAGATGAGCCATTTGAGCACATGCAACGGCTTGAGGTTCTCGACCTCAGCAACAATCATCAGATCGAGTCATTGCCGAAAGGACTACTGAAAGCAGTTAGCCTCAAGAAGTTGATTCTTGGTGGATGCAAGAGTTTAAAGACCTTGTGCCCCAGTTGAAGCATCTCCTGGCTTCGATGGAGGAGATTGACCTCATGAATTGCGTGTCGCTGCAAGAGGTGGACGTTGCTGTGGATGGGCCTCTTCCACTTCTGCATAACCTCCAAACCTTTCGCCATTCTGGTTCTCAAATCACCAAGATCTCTTTGAGGGGTTGTTGTAGATTGAAGGATGTGGAACTGTCCCACCTGGATCAACTTGAGGAGCTCGATCTTTCCGGGACTTCAATTGAAAGCCTGGATCCTCGTGTGGTGAATCTTCCTCGACTAAGGCGTCTGGTGCTACTAGGCTGTGCCAACCTTCGAAATGTACCATGGGATGACTTCAGGCGGTTTCCCGAGAGTTTTACTTGGATCAGCTTACAAAGTTAGTGACAATAACTACTACATTACACTCCTACAGCAACAACAAATCGGAGTCCAAATGTTTGTTAGGGATGCCAGGCTCTTTCGACAACTAATTAGTAGTAGATCTTCATATAATCTACTCATCGATATCATCGTAAAATTTCGAATTTGCATTTGTCCCTCCATTGAAGAAAGCAAGCATAAAGGAATAGCAGGAGTAAGAAAGCAACAGCAGCAACTACAGGTGGTTTCTCAAGTGAGTCATTCCCATACAGAGATGCTCATAAGGTGATTGAAAAATCCTTCCAAGGCCATCCACCTCCTCCTCCTCTTGATTCTCACGTGGAGATCATTGGAGGTACGCAGTTCCCAGGGGACATTAGGCTCTCATCAACTGCAGCCAATCTTTACACGTGCATGACGACAAATCCACCCGAAGTTTGATGGACTATAGCACCGACGTGCGGCATCTTCAACAGTGTCGGATAGAGAGGTGCCACAACATGGATGCCATGTTTAGCCTTCCACTCCAAATATCTATGATCTTATCTTAAATCGGCTTGATAGCATATGGGCCTCTGATCTCAGGAGGCTTACAGCTATTGGAGGAGAGAAGATACCGGCCAGAAGACTTTTCAAGACTGAAGCATTTATATTTGGAGTTCTGCCCCAGGCTCAAGCATGTCTTCCCTTCTGACCTCAACTTGGAAAACTTGGAGACACTCCACATCAGTTACTGTGATGATCTCAAGGATTTATTCTAGAGCAGAGGGAAAGAGAGGCAAGTGATAGAATTCCGGATACTATGCAACTCTCGCGACTGAGTCCATCCACCTGATTGAGCTCCCACAGCTGGAGTGCATCTCCAAGGGCAAAGTCCACGCAACCGCACTGCAGGAGCTTAAGTTCAGGGGTTGCTGGAGTTTGCGGCGCCTCCCATTTTTCATCCCTCCCAGTACTACTACATGGAAGAATCCGGAGGTTAGCTGTGAGAAGGACTGGTGGGATCGACTGGAGTGGGATGGTGTGGAAGCCAACCATCATTCCAAACTCTTTAGGCCACATCATGCTGCTCATTATAAGAGGCCCACAAAAAAGACTACATCTCCTCTAAAATAAGAGACTAGAAAGAAAACACTTGCACTTTCCTTCCCAGGTGCAGAGCTATGGATTTCAATCAGGTCAGTGCCCTCCTCTGTTGCTTTTCTCTTCATCTTTTCTTTCAATTGCTTGAGATTGTGTTGTGTCTTGAGATGTCATTAGCAACTGCCAGTCAGCAGTTTGTGTGTTTAGTTCATGCTACTATGGAATAAAAAACCTATTTGTGGTTGTACTTGGTTTTATTTTGTGGAATGTAAAAAAACCTATTTGTGTTTGTAATAATGCAAAAACCTGTTTGTGGCTTTGTAATTGATATTGTTCATCGATTCATGAAATTAAGTAGTATAAGAACATGTAACTTTTCACTTCCTCCATCAGTGTTCCTATTAAATTAGCATTCCTATCTACTCTGAAATCATGGCCTTTGTACTTGGGAGCAAGATTACTTGGAGGGTGAACAACATAATCTGGATGGCTGTTTTCCTGCTCAATTTATTTTTATTTATCTAATGTTTACTTTCTTTCATTAGCGATGCTTATAGAATTTGCATCCATTATTTAAATTTTCTAACAGTTGCAACTTCTGACAGCAAAGATGAGACTAGCCATTGAACAGTCGAAAACCATGAATTATGAAGGCGCATGCGGCCACTCTTTCTTTTTATAGGGAGAGCAGAGAATCGCTGCCGACTAGTCCAAAGACCAGTGAAGGGCGAGCATCTCTAGCTCATCCAAACGGTCATAAAACGAGAGACTCTTGTTGCACTCCTATCTAAGTTCAAAGCTATCAATGCTTGATGGTTTTGATACACCATAACTAAGATCGCATATTCTTCTCCTCCCAAATTCCATAAGTTAAGACTCTTGTTCACCTTGCACCACTTTCCTACTTGCCAACACACTAAAATGAGCAACTATTGCTCCTAGAATGCTCTGGTCCTAATAAACTGGGGAAGGCATTTCCTCCATGCTCCTCAGAGCCTGGGATGGCGTGGAGGATAACCACCATCCCCCATCTCTTCAAACATGAAAAGGAGTACGTGGTGAATTTCTCCTCTAAAATAAGGGACTAAAAGGATAGCATAAGCATTTTCCTTCCCAAGGAATAAGACTGAAGATTTCAATCAGCTTAGTTCCTTCCTGGTTTGCTTTGATCTCCAGCCATTCCTTTCATTGCCTGCTTACAGTGCCATTGCAGATGATGCCGTACAGTTTCTATGAGAGAACTGAAAACACCAGTAATGGCAGTAGATTTAATCACATGTTATGGAGCTTATGATTCCTTCAGAAATTAAGAAGGAATCTCACCTTCTTTATGAATCGGTTAATAGATTTTTATGTTCTGCACAATTCGACAACAGAGCATGTTCTGTTGACCATCTGCAAAGCCAAGGACCCATCAGAGGAGTGTTCATTGTGATGTAGAGCGTTAAAAGAGGCACACAATGTAGATTTGAATAAGAGAACTGTGAACTGTCAACAGAGTCCATCGATTAATTACAAGTAATAATTTGTCATCCATTTTCACTTACTGACATGGCAACATGAGACCGCTTGTAATCTCCACACCTATCTACATAGAGCTATAAAAGCCCAGTGGAAAGATTAAACAACACTATTTGCTCGCCCCAAATAACTAATTGAAGCTTTTCAGTTCCCAAACGCAAACAAATTTACCTCTCTATGAATTTCTCAATGCACGTAATTAAAGTAGTTTCTGGCACGGCCCCAATCACTGCATCTTTCTTCTCACCATTCTTAAATATCATCATTGTTGGGATGCTTCGAATCCCATATTGAGTCGCTATGTCAGGGTTTTCATCAGTGTTGAGCTTGTAGCATTTCAGCTTTCCTTCATAGGCCTTTGACAGTTTGCCGATCACAGGATCAATCATTCTGCAGGGTCCGCACCATGAAGCCCAAAACTCCACAAGCACAGGAATATCACAATCCATGACAAGCGATTGCCATGTAGTTTTAGTCACATCTGGAACTGTAGTAGGATAATCCAAAAGTGCTTAATTTTATTGAGAAAACACCCAAAAGTGCTTAGCTAAACAGACGTATATTGAAACAGAATAGGTGCATCACAATTATTCCAAATTATATCACAAATAGCCAATTTAGGTTTATCTTTCACGATCTATGGACTGTTCTACAGAAGTAAGAACAGGCAGAGCCTCAATTCTTACCAAAAGAAACTAATACACACTGGATGGCAAGCTTCATGCAAGTTATCGAAAGCACATTATATCAAGTTAGATGGACAAATTTAGCAGTCGACTTAGACGCAAGTCATCTTCACACTTCAAAGTTCAGTGATCACTGTCATCACACATTCAAGTGCCAAAACTAATAATTTAATACAACTCAACAAAGACTCTATTGGCCCCGTTGCCGTCCAAGAATGCAATTACATGTAGAAGAACGTTTCAATTCACTAGAAATGGATTAAGATGGCCATGGAGATGTTAGTTGCATACAAGCCAGCGTTCAGGAACTTTTTGTATACATCCTCTTTCATAAAGATATCAGCAGTTTGATAAACCCAAAGTACATAATACAATATAAAAGCAAAAAAAAAAAAAAAACATACAATACATCGTACTTGTACAAACTAGGTTAGGCCACGTACTGTCTGCTGACATTTGTACAATAATCCACCAAAAGGATTATGAACCCAACAGTAACACTCCTATCTTTAAGCCATGACATTACCATAACAGAATTATAGAGCACTTACCAAGGGGACTTACGTATCCCACAATTTTCTAAAAGCTAGCCTAGGAGTCCTAAATCCAATGGCATAGCATATAATTTTCCTAGTATCTCAAGATAAATGTAAGTGAAAACCAATAAAGTCCTTGGTCCGAATTCAAAATACATCTCATTTCTCATTTGGCCTCATAGCTTGACAGATGCATAAACAGGTGTGCAAGACTATACAGTACACAAAGACAAGAAGATGGCATCTTCCACCACAAGATCTGATGGAGGACCAGAGGGTAAGCCTCCCTTCAGCAAAATGCAAGGCTAGTGTACCATGCTAACCACGACCCAGTTGGCAATTGGCAAAATGCATTTCTACCGAAGTGCTTGGAATTTCAGCTGTGGTCAAGGAGATCCTTCACCAAAGGATGCCAAGAGACCTGTTGGATCTTTCACCAATTCCCATAATAAACCACAACCCAAGCACTCTCTTTGTAACTAATTAGTAAAATAGTAATCATTCTTCAACTTTAACATATGGCACGCAGAATAACGGTTGTGGATCTTTGTAACACAAAATATCAGTCCCAAGAAATATTGATTGCATCAGGGTTTTAATCCTCAAATAGAGAAGATGGATGGGACTGAACACTGTTTACTAATAAAACTACAGAGCTCCACGACATGTAGGCAATTGGCACATGATCTTGATCTCAAAGTTAGAAAACACCAATAGCAAGAATATCACCAGATTACTTTCATTATTATGGAAGATGCTGGTTAGGATTTGTCCGACAGATCACCTTTCAGGTGAAATTTGAGTGTGGACTAGTCAAAAGCTTATTACAAGAACTTCGTAACCCAACATCAATATTGGTTGTCTACAAGATTAAAGATGGTATGGTCTAACAAACGAAATAGACATCTTCAAACAGAATTGCAACATTCTACCTGCAGCAGTTCAATTACAAACAAAAACCAAACCACACACGGTATTATAATCTATTGAACAACCTGACCCATTTAGTTTTAATCAGAGAGTATCAGCAGATATAAGAGAGAGAGAGAGAGAGAGAGAGATGAACAGACAACTGATTACTTGATGTTCATACCTAATGCAAACATTGAGGGAAGATTCATTGACAAGAACAGAATGGGAAGGTTCACATATGAAACTATGAAGTCCTGAATCTAGCAATTGCAGAGCCTATCAGAACAAACATTCCAGTAAAGTAGTATCAAATTTTACTTTTCAATCATTGCTTTGGTCATCATTAAACTGTAATGAGCTAAAAGATTGGTGCATTCTTTGCAAGAATTTCTAGGCCAGAATGATATTACTTGAAATACACATCCCGCACTTTAAACTTTATGTAGTGTTCAACATGTATCTATAATGGACCCTATATCTCCAGGCACCATGGTTCACCATCTTCGTACCAAGAAGCATGTTAATAAAATCCTCACTTGGTATGCTCCCCCATACACACACCAGTATAGTACCGGTATGCCTGTTAGGGTGGCATGCCGATTGGTATGGCATACCAATGCCAAAGACCAAACAAGAACCCTTATTGCTTAGGCATAGACTTCAAAAATAAAATGTTTCGTTAATATATAGAGAAGCAAAAAAAAAAAACCTTAAAATTTCGTTTTTGTTCTCTCCAAGAATTTATTAGAGCACTAATAATAGTATGGCTCAATGCATAAGATATGCTCAAAGTAACCAATATTGCACTGAAGCATGCACATATGGAGTTATATTTACATGCATGCGCATACATCTATACTAGCATCAAGCACGTGCAACTTGCATGCACTGCACATCCAAAAAAAAGGAAGAGAGGACTGCATGAAATGGAAAGCTGCAAATTTTGAGAATGCAACATCTTACTAATTGACTATAAAAAGTGGAATGTTTGAATATCAATCAAGTGGATCCATCAGTATTAAATCTCATCCAAATAGAATATGAGTATTTAACAAGGAGGATACCACGCCGGTCCCATAACAGTCCACTGTAAACAGTGGCAGAGCCAGGACTTTATAAGACAGTGGGGGGTGGAGAGCAAACAATGGCCAATGAATAAAGTTTTGTTAAATAAGGAATATAATAATATATTAAAAAGTAAGTTTTCATATGTAATGTTATTCTATTCAGGAAAAAAAATCCATTGTTTGCAAGTAGCATTCTATATTTAAATAAATAAGAGACTGGGTAGTGCCATTAGTTGTCATGTTTTCCACAATAAAGCATTTTACAGATTAAGTCTACAGGAAGAAAAATGTAGATATCATAAGGATGTGATTTATAAGGAAAAATATGGGTTTTCTGCAGACATAGAAGATGCAAGAGGGTACACGCTTCAAACATCTCAAATTGAATGGGTTCAGAGGAATAACTCCTCTTATTTCAATTTGTGTTCTCTGCAATTTAAGCTTCATCATTTTCACCATCACCTATTCTTCTTATTCTTTAAACTTCAATCCCAATGCAAACATGAAAATAACCCTCTTGCAACACGAGATATGATCAGTCTTTGGAGTGGTAAGTAGCTCAAAACATGTACATTAATCAATTGGATTGGTAAAAGACATGAATTCCACAGAGAGGAACACATAAATGCAACTAAATTGGAGAGAGGCCAATGATTTATGGATTACATATTATTTCACCATGTGGTAGTTTTAAATTAAAAATAAAAACCAGATAAGAAGGCCCACATTAAAAATTAAAAATAATATAATGTATAGTTGTGCAAAGTTGAATACCTATGTTGATAGCTTTGTCTAACGAGACCGGTACTTAAGTGTGTTCGCTTGTGACCCACCGGCTTTTCCTGGAAGCCGTCAACTAGGACCATTTGACTAATCATGATTATACCTATTGTTTAGGATTTTAGTTAATGGACAAAGATAATATTCTATGAATAACAATTTGTATAGTTGTGAAAAGTTGAATACCTATAATGATAGCTTTGTCTAAGGAGACAGGTACTTAAGTGCGTCCGCTTGTAACCCATCAGCCTTTCCTAAAAGCCATTGACTAGAACTATTTGACTAATCATGATTATCCCTTGTCTAGGGTCTTAGTTAATGAACAAAGACAATATTATTATAATTCTAAACATATTTAAAAAGGAATTATAATACTAAGAATTTGATTCTTAAATGAAGTTACGAAATTAAAAATAGTCTTAGGTTAATTTAGTATGTGATATTAATTTAATAATAAGATCATTAAATCTAAGACTAATTTATTTAATTTCATAAATAACAAGAATATGATTCTTTATATAGAAATTAATTTCAAAAGTTAATATGGGATTTAAATTGTAATAATATAATTATTAAAATCTTTTGATATTAATTTATAAAAAATAATAGTTATCTTAAAATATTTACAAGAATTCGATTCTTGAAAGAATTAAATTCATAGATTAAATTTACATAAGATGATAAAATTTAAAAGGTTATTGAATTTAATTCACAAAGATAAAAGGTTATCTTTATATAATAAAATAGAATCCCCCTTTAATAATGAGTAATTAATAAATTCGTTGATCTCTACCATTGGTTTAGCACCGTGAGAGTTGAACAACGCCTCAAGGCGCTTTGATTTTGTCCCCCCACGAGTGGTGTTTGTTCAATTCAATAACAAGGCTAAATCTTCTAGGATAGAATTTTAGATGTATTTCAAGCCCGATCTACCCTACGGCGGCACGTTTAGGTTAAATCTAGAAATTTAAAATGGTAGGTCTTACTCATAAAAATATGAGATCAAGTGTGCTGATTATATCTTTGACCAAACCTTTTCTAATTCGGTAGTTCATAAGTGTGAAAATAAGGAGTTATTTTAGAAACATACTTATTAATCAAGAGTCTCGGTTTAACTAAGTATGCAAGCTAACCTACCTTACGGTGGCAGACTTATACATGGCTAGTTGAATTATCGAGGAAATAGAATTTGGGTTTTTCTTGTATTTTTCCTAAATTTAATTTTTTTAAAATCTCTATTTCAAAAAACTTATAAACATTCACCATTATCATACTCAAAAACATTTGCAGTCTAGATCTAAGGGTGGATCTTTTTTTTCCCAAAAGTCATACTTAGTAGTAATTAATATTAATTAATAAAATCATGTTTTATATATAATCTATTTAAACGCATAGTATCATAATACTTCTATCCATAGTTGATTCAGGAAGTATAAGCTTCCTCATCAATCCAAGATGGCAAGCTAGCAACAGATCCACGTTCCTCTGATAAGGGAGCTCCAAATTCACCAATTTTACCATCCAATTCTCAAATCAAAATAGATTAGCACCACCATATTACACTTGTTAACCAAAACCTTAGGGAAGCCATAACAACAAAACAAGTTCCAACATTAACATCCCTACAAGAACCAGCTATTAGAACACTAGGGATTAACAATACAGAACACCTCTCTTCGGATTACATGTAAATCTAATGCTCTTCATCAGGATGCCAAGGAAACGAATATTACATCCTGTAACTATAGACTAATTCCAAGAAACAAGGTTCATAACTTAACATCCACCACAAGGTTTGAAAGTTAACATCCATAACCCACAATTTCATCAGCCAGCAAAGTTTTTTTTTTTTTTAAGAATAGAAGTATTAATATCAAAGGAAAACCAGGGAAAATTTAAAAAAGAAAAAAGAAAAGAAAAAAAATTACCTTGGATCGCCGTCTCTTGAGTCTCACAAACGACGGCTCCTCGGCGAACTACCCTCGATCCCAACGCCCCATTCGCTAAGGCCGCTGCCTTCCGAGGACGCGATCCGATCCTCAGGCCCCTGAAGTCCGGCAGAAGCCCCGCTCCTCGCCGGCCGAGAGGAGAGAAGCCCGCCGCTGCCGCCCTCGGGGTGGAAGTCGGCGAGAATCTGGGACGAGGGCGGGGAACTGTCAGCCAGTCGAGGACGGTGGCGGCCATGGGAGGAAGGAGATGAAGCCAAGAGTGTTTCAGGGATCAATCGAGGAACGCTAGACCTAGAGATCTAGGATTTGGAGAGAGAGAGAGAGAGAGAGAGAGAGGGGGGGGGGGGGGTGTGGGATGTACCCCGGGTCTGCAGTTTGTGATCGAGCCGGGTAAAGGTTATGGATCGGAAGACGGAAAACCGGCCTGATTTAAACGTAATGGTCCTTGTCGTTTTATTGCACATAAACGTTATGGAAAAGACTCGCTGAAAGCGCGTGTGGATCGCATGAATTAATTATATATATATACTATTAAGGGATAAAATCATCATTATTAATAATCATACGAAAAGGCTAAGATCAGCTCCATCCCTTCGTCCGCTACATTACGCCTATGAAGAATGAGCTAACTAATATGGTCCAACAGATCGAGCTACCCATAGTTCGGTTCTCCCCGAGCTACCCATAGCTCGGTTTTCCTGAGCAACACTTAGCTCGGTTCCCCCCGAGCTACCCATAGCTCGGTTTTTTCGAGCAACCCTTAGCTCGGCTTCCCCGAGCCATTCATTAGCTCGATTCCCCCGAGCTACCCATAGCTCGGTTCTCCCGAGCAACTCATAGCTCGGCTTCCCCGAGCTACCCATAGCTCGGCTTTCCCGAGCAACCCATAGCTCGGTTCTCCCGAGCAACCCTTAGCTCGGCTTCCCGAGCCATTCATAGCTCGGTTCCCCCCAAACTACCCATAGCTCGGCTTCCATGAGCAACTCATAGTTTGGCTTCCCGAGCAACCCATAGCTTAGTTTCCCCGAGCCATTCATAGCTCGGTTCCCCCCGAGCTACCCATAGCTTGGTTCTCCCGAGCAACCCCGGTTCTCCCGAGCAACCCTTAGCTCGGCTTCCCCGAGCCATTCATAGCTCGGTTCCCCCCAAGCTACCCATAGCTCGGCTTCCATGAGCAACTCATAGTTTGGCTTCCCGAGCAACCCATAGCTTGGTTTCCCCGAGCCATTCATAGCTCGGTTCCCCCCCGAGCTACCCATAGCTTGGTTCTCCTGAGCAACCCCGAGCAATCCATGGCTCGACACACACCTCTGTGGAACCCGACGCGGGAGAGCCCAGGCCTAGCCTAATAGAATCCCAAACAAAGAATCATATCGAGGAGTGGTCTAGGATCTACAATAATGGACTAGGACCTACGCACTCATCAGATCTCAGACCATCAAAGAGCCCTCCCAGCCGTCGATCCTTCAACGAACAAGATACAGATCCCACCGGCCTTACAATAGCTTGATTCAAATCATCTCCGTATCCCAACAACCTTCGAACCTCCAGAAGGCACTCAAGATCCAGGTGATTGCCTATAAATATGACACTCCCAAATTCTCTCAGATATGCGCACAAGCCCTTGTACACAGCTCCTGACTCACTCTCTCTTTTTCACTGCTCATCCTCCCCCTTCTCTGCTGTCGGCGCTCCCCACGAGCTCCCGATTGGCCACCCCTGGAGGGACTCCCCTGAGAGATCCTTCTCCTCATTTCTATTGATCGTCGATCCCCACTGACTTGAGCGTCGGAGGGTCTTCCGTGGGGGCCACCCCCAACGCCTCTCACGTGAGGACTTCTGTGCAGGTCCGCCTACGAGGAAGCCCGATCAGGAGACCGATCGCGCCAGAGTCGAAGGACAGATCCCGGTGGCAACAGATTGGCGCTAGAGGAAGGGCCTCAAGTCCCATTAAAACTTGAAGAAAGGAGACAAGGACTCGATCCGGAAGAAAACCTCTCCAATGGCTAATCGGAGAAGAGCAACTTCTGAAGCCCAGGACTAGGTCGCCTCTCAGAGACCTGATCCGATGAGTAGCATGGCGCCGCAGCCACCACCCATTGAGACCCTGTCGTCGCCAGCCATCCCGGTGACCCAGGATCAGTTTGCCACATTGGTCCAGTAGGTCCAAGCCCTGACCCATCTGGTTCAGGAGCGCCTCGCAACTGCCCCTGCTCTACGCCTCCCTAAGGAGGTCACTCCCCCTTTCTCTATGGCCACCTCTTCTTCTGGTCCACATGGAGCTACGGATCCCCCGCACCGACCCAAGGAGGACAAACCAGTCCCACGAGGTGGCTACAACAGGGATCCTTCCAGATCTCAGCGAGCCTGGTCTCTCTCCGGTGTCCTCCCGCCATGATTCGACGCCATCTCTGCGCTCTCCTCGCCCGGCTCCTCCTCTTACATCTGAAGAGGAGATCCGCCGACAACTCTGGGAGATGCGTCAAGAGCTAGACGCCGCCAAGCAGGCTCATCCGCCTCAGCCCAAGGCAGAGCAGGGCATCCCTTTCTCCTAAGGGATCATGGAGGAAGTGATTCCCTCCCATGTTAAGCTACCCGCCATCGAGCCCTACCATGGCTCTTCTGATCCGAATTATCATCTCAGTAGCTTTCGGTCAATAATGATATTCCACGGAGCATCAGACGCGATCCTCTGTCGCGCCTTCCCTTCCACTCTCAGAGGATCTACCCGAACCTGGTTCAATGCCTTGAAACCAGGTTCCATTGATTATTCGACGAGCTGAGCCGTCTTTTTATTGGCCAGTTCGTCAGTAGCCTCTGTCACCAACGAAGGTCCAACTCCCTCTCTGAAGTTAAGCAGAGAGCGGGGGAGTCCTTGAGAAATTATCTTGGCCGTTCAACAAGGCCATGCTGGAGGTGACCACCTTAATCATGAGGTGGCTATGTTCGCCCTAGCGGGGGGAGTTTTGAAGGAGAGCGACTTCTACCTGGCGATGGAAGTCAGCTACCCCCGACCTCTCCGATATGATGGCCCTGGCAGATAAATACGCCAAGGTCGAAGAATCACGAGAGCTGCCCGTGCCGAGCTGGCAAAGAAGAAAGAGCCTAAAGGTTCGGACAGGCACCGACCGATCCGTCAGCCGAGCCCACCTCGCGCCAAAGAGCTCCCCTGCCGTCGCCAAGAAATCGCTCCCAGAGCCCGCCCAGGCGATTCAACTAGTACACTCCACTAACTGTACCGGTGCAAATCCTCATGGAGATAGAGCGCCAGCTCCCTCGACCAACCCCTCTCCGAGGGAACCTAACTCGGAGGACCCCATCAAATACTGCCGCTATCACTGGGAGCACGGCCACGACACCATATAATCACTGGGAAGAAGCCACAGAAGTGGCTGATTATATCAACACATCAGAATCAGTGGGAGGAGGAGCACACTAACACCAAAGAAAGTCATCGAATGCTTCTGGTACACCATGCTAGTGCAATCATCCTTGCTCAATTACAATGATCAAATTATTCAGATGAGCAGTTTTCTGGTGTTGGAAGGGCTCATAGAAGAAGGAGATAGAGGAAAGGAGTTGGCAGATGCTGTGTCTCAAGAGCTGCAATGCCAATTCATGAGTCCAGAATTCCGAAAGCGGGCAGAGGATGTGATCTCCTCAGGAGGGATGAGCTGGGGGTGGGATGAAACCCGCTGCACCCTCGTCACTTTCATTATTAAAGCCAGAGGATGAGGATGAGGATGAGGATGTGATGATCTCCTCAACAGGGAGGAGCCGGGGTGGGATGAAACCCTGCTGCTCCCTCGTCACTTATTATTATTAAAGCCAGAGTGGGATGGCAACGCTAAGAAGTGGGAGCGGTACCGTTGGATATCGGTGAAGCTTAAGCATGGTGATGGCATTCACAACCGCCTTCCAACTGCCCCGAGCTATCTACATTGCTCCTTGTCGAGTGTTCCCCTTCGACCGGCATGCTACCGGCCCGCATGTTCGAGTACATGTGCAAACTACGAGTGCTTGTTCTCAAAGACACCAATATCTTGTTCTTGCCTCCCTCGCTCCTCTGCCTCCACGACCTGAGGCTTCTTCTACTAGTGGGCTGCAAGCAATTGAAGACCCTCAGCATCCCAACCAACACCACAACAGCTGGCTGTTCTTCTTCCATGCCACAACCGCATCTTCAGAAGTTGCAGGTGCTAATTATATCGCAGAGCAATATTCTTCAGGAGATTCCAAGGGAGACCTTGGAATTGATGCCCAACCTCGAGGTGATGAAACTTATTGACACAAATCTGCAAAGCATTCCAGATTGTTACGGAAATCAGATTCAATAAGCAATCAAACAATAAACAAACAAAGAAACACCAAGAATTTACGTGGTTCGATCATGGTGATCTACATCCACGGGCAAGGTAAACAAAATTCCATTATCAAAAGAGGGGTCAAGCATTACAGAAGTTTTCACACGTATATATATATATATATACGCCCCAAAATTACTCCATAAAATAAGCCCTATCGGACCGGTTTGGTCCGGTTCAACAAGAATATCGGGTCGGGTCAAAAAACCCGGACCCGATATATAAAATTCAAGACATATTTAACAAATCTCCACCTTGGCTTGAATTTAACAAACTAGAAGTTGAACATATTCTCCTAGCATCCCTAAGCCTACGTGAGCTAACTCGGTGTAGGAAACAAGGGATGCAACGGAAAAAACATATCCACTTCAGGAAAAAATAAAAATAGAACTTTCATTCACCTTGCCACCAAGCCCCAGAAGGAGCAAACCTCAAACAAGCATGCCAATCAAGTCCAAGCAATGCTTAAACTTGTTGGCGGGAACTATCTTGGTCAACATATCAGCAGGATTGTCAGCAGTATCTACTTTCTTTACTGTAATATTTCTCTCAGTAAATGCCTCTCGAATAAAATGATACTTGATATCAATGTGCTTAGTCCTCTCATGATATGCTTGATTTTTAATCAAGCAAATAGCACTCTGATTGTCACAAAGACAACTGAATTGTCTTCTGCTTGAGCCCAAGTTCTTGAACAAGATTTCGTAACCAAATAGCTTCTTTTACTGCTTCTGCTGCTGCCATATACTCTGCCTCTATTGTAGACAAAGCAACTGTCGACTGTAAAGTTGATCTCCAACTTATAGCCGAGCCAGATAATGTGAAAAGATAGCCAGTCAAAGATCTTCTCTTATCAATATCCCCAGCATAATCAGAATCCACAAATCCCACAACAGAAGTACAGTTAGAACTATTTCTATCAAACATTAGGCCCAATTTTGTGGAGCCTCTAAGATACCTAAGTATCCATTTCACTGCCTGCCAATGGACCTTTCCAGGATGTGCCATATATCTGCTAACCACACTAACTGCCTGCGCAATGTCGGGACGAGTGCATACCATAGCGTACATCAAGCTACCAACTGCACTGGAATATGGGACAGGAGACATTGCAGCCTTCTCGACCTCTGACTGAGGTGAATGTATAGCTGAGAGTCTAAAATGTGATGCTAAAGGTGTACTGACAGGCTTAGAGTTTTGCATGCCAAACTTCTCGAGTACCTTCTCAATATATCTCCTCTGTGAGAGATATAACTTACCTGCTTTTCTGTCTCTCTGAATCTCCATTCCTAAGATCTTCTTGGCAGGACCCAAATCTTTCATTTCAAACTCCTTACTAAGACATTTCTTCAAGATCAACACATCTGTCATGTTCTTTGCAGCAATGAGCATGTCATCCACGTATAAAAGGAGATAGACAAAGGATTTATCTGAAACCTTCCTGAAGTACACACAACTATCATAGCTGCTCCTATGATAACCGCTCCGTATCATAAAACTGTCAAATCTTTTATACCACTGTCTTGGAGACTGCTTCGAACCATACAATGATTTCTTCAATCGACATACATGATCTTCCTTGCCTTCTACATAATAGCCCTCAGGCTGGGCCATATAAATAGTCTCCTCAAGCTCACCATGCAAAAAGGCTGTCTTCACATCGAGTTGCTCAAGCTCTAAGTCAAATTGAGCAACTATAGCCAGCAACACACGAATAGAAGTATGTTTCACAACAGGAGAGAACACTTCATCATAATCAATTCCCTCCCTCTGATTGTAACCTTTAGCTACAAGTCTTGCCTTTCATCTACTAATTTCAACGCCTGGAATACCTTCCTTTTTCTTAAAGACCCATTTACACCTAATGGCTCTTTTTTCTTTAGGCAATGGCACCAAGTCCCAAGTCTGGTTCTTGTGAAGTGATTCCAGTTCTTCAGCCATAGCAACAGTCCACTTTTTTGATTCCGAACAAGTAACAGCTTCAGTATAAGTAGATGGTTCCTGAATACCCATATCTTCTGCTGTCGTAAGAGCATAAGCCACCAAATCAGAAAACCCATATTTTTGAGGGGCTCGAATCTCTCTCCTTTCTCTGCCAGTAGCAATAGAGTATGGCTGCTCCACCTCATCTAGAGCTTCCTCATCTGAACTAGAATCAATAGTAACAATTTGCTCGCTCAAATCATTTTGAGAGCCTTTTTTCGAAGCTCGACCTGAACCTCCACCTCATTTGTATCACTCTCATGGTTTCCTGCAGACTCATCAACAACATTCCTTTGATCTAGCATAAACTTTTCATTAAAAGTAACATCCCTACTAATAATGAATTTAGGTGAATTAGGTTCTATGCACCACAGACGATAACCCTTCACGCCATCAGCATAACCAACAAAGATACACTTCTTTGCTCTAGGTTCAAGTTTACCATCCTTAACATGATAGTAAGCAGGGCATCCAAAAACCTTTAGATTTGAATAATCACAAGGCTTACCTGACCACATCTCAAAAGGAGTCTTGCATTCAATTGCTGTTGAAGGAGAACGATTAACCAGATAGCAAGACGTGTTAACTGCTTCAGCCCAAAAAGATTTTTCCATGCCAGCATTAGAGAGCATGCATCTTGCCCTCTCCAATAAAGTTCTGTTCATCCTTTCTGCCACTCCATTTTGCTGTGGAGTGTACCTGACTGTACGGTGTCGAACGATACCTGCATCTGCACAGAATTCATTAAAATCACCACCACAGAACTCAAGACCGTTATTGGTCCTCAGACGTTTGATCTTCTTCCCTGTCTGATTCTCAACAAGGGCTTTACACTTCTTGAAGGTTTCAAACACTTCACTTTTTCTTTTCAGAAAATAAACCCAAACTTTTCTGGAATAATCATCAATAAATGTCACAAAGTAAAGAGCACCACCCTTAGATGGAACCTGTGCCGGTCCCTATAAATCAGAATGTATGTAGTCGAGTGTACCCTTCGTTGAATGTGTGCCTGTACTAAAACTGACCTTGCACTGCTTGCCAAGAACACAGTGCTCACAGAAATCTAGTGAGGATGTCCGCTCACCACATAGTAAACCACGTTTACTCAAAACTGTCATGCCACGCTCACTCATATGGCCCAAACGCATATTCCACAATTTTGTTCTATCATCAGCAGAAACAGAATTTGCTGTGCCAATCGAAGAACCCATAACTGTGCTACCCTGTAGATGATACAAGTGATTCACCTTGTTTCCTCTCATCACAACTAGATTGCCTTTGGTGACTTTTAGAACTCCACCTCCACCTGAGTACATACACCCAATGGAATCCAAACAGCTCAAAGAAATAAGGTTTCTCTTTAAGTCTGGTATGTGCCTAACTTCAGTCAAGGTTCTCACTACTTTGTCATGGCACTTAATCTGAACAGTACCAATTCCCACAATTTTACATACTGCATCATTTCCCATAAAAACTGATTCACCATTCAATGGTTCGTATGTGGTGAACCATTCCCTATTTGGGCACATGTGATATGATGCTCCTGTATCCATTATCCAAACATCGTTTGAAAAACTAACAACAGAGCATGTCGTAAGAACTCTGTCTAACACACTAGACTCATCTTTCTCAGCAATATTCGCCGCATCTTGACGTTGACTACGTTGCTTATCCTTTCTCTTGAGCACAGGACAATCTGACTTGTAATGTCCTTTCTTGTGACAATAGTAGCACTCAACATTCGTCGTATCTCCAGGTGGCCTAGATTTTGAACGATCAACAGATTTCTTTCTAAAAGCTTTATCCTTATTCTTTGCCCTACCTCTCACGAATAAACCATCTGCCCTGTCTCCACTAGTATTTCCATTCAATTTTGTTCTCAATTCTGCAGAATTCAAGGATGCTTTAACATCCTCTAGAGTTATGGATTCACGTCCATAAAGCATCGAGTTCACAAAATTTTCGTATGAGGCAGGCAATGAGCATAACACGATCAAAGCTTGATCTTCTTCTTCGAGTTTAATATCTAGATTTTTCATATCCATAACAATCTTATTAAACTCATTCAAGTGTTCCTTAATAGGCATACCTTCTCGCATCTTTAGGGTATAAAGACGCTGCTTCAAATAAAGTCTCGATGTTAAAGATTTCTTCATGTAGAGACTTTCCAGTTTCTTCCAAAGACCGGCCGCTGTTTCCTCATCTGCGACTTCTCGCAAAACATTGTCTTCTAGAGACAACTGGATCGCACTATGCGTCTTCTCATCCATCTCTTCAATCTCAGCCGTGGTCATGTCATCTGTATAATTATTATCCAGTGCCCTAACAGAACCCTCTCGCTTCAATAAAGCCTTCATCTTTATTCTCCATAATCCGAAGTTGTTCTGTCCATCAAATGGTGCAATCTGAAACTTCAAAGATGACATCCCAAGAATTCCTAAGAACGAAACAATCTTTTCGTTTGGATTGAAGAAGAAGAAGAGATCCTGGGAACAGCTTCACAGACGGAACAGCCGCTTCCTCTTCACGGCACGGCTGGTACGCCCAGCGCGTCGGATCGGGAGACAGGAGAAGAGTCGCGATCGCTGTCACAAAGAAAATCCCCCTCGCCACTTGTTGCCACGGCGTCTTCGTCGTCGCCCAGGACGGAAATTGCGAGCCCAGAACCAAACGACCAGTTCTAGCAACTTGGAATCAATGGAGGGAACGATCAGGGGCAATAACAAAGGAAGGGAACTGCGTATCCTCCCGCATCATCCAAGGGAACTGGAACGGAGAGAAGGGCAGGAATGAGGAGCCACTAATCCAAAACTCCTGACCCGGGAGTATGACGGAAACTTCGAGAGGGCCAGAGGAGCAGCTCTGCGGCAGAGTGGCGGTGCCCCTACCCGGAACCCTAAGCGGTTGCTAAAGGAGAGGATGAGCTAGAGAATATCTTCGGTCTCCTCCTTCCTATGAACCTTTTCTCCGTGCCTTGATGGGGAGGACGGTGCCAGAGTCAGGGACGACGGCGTAGCCCGGGCCGGCACGAACCTGGAAGCGGATGGGGTTGGAGTAGAAGAAGCACAACTGCTTGAGGCCAGTTTGTCTTCGTCGTCGCCCTCCAAGCCGTCGCCGCACCGCCCAGATGAAGAAGAGGAGTCAGACAAAGACAAAAAAAAAGGATTAGGGTTAGGTTTTTTCCCCTTTTTTTTTCAACAAAATTATTTCAGAACCAAAGCTCTGATACCAGTTTGTTACGGAAATCAGATTCAATAAGCAAATCAAACAATAAACAAACAAAGAAACACCAAGAATTTACGTGGTTCGATCATGGTGATCTACATCCACGGGCAAGGTAAACAAAATTCCATTATCAAAAAGAGGAGGTCAAGCATTACAGAAGTTTTCACACGTGTATATATATATATATATATATATACGCCCCAAAAATTACTCCCATAAAATAAGCCCTATCAGACCGGTTTGGTCCGATCTCAACAAGAATATCGGGTCGGGTCAAAAAATCCGGACCCGATATATAAAATTCAAGACATATTTAACACAGATGAGCCATTTGAGCACATGCAACGACTTGAGGTTCTCGACCTCAGCAACAATCATCAGATCGAGTCATTGCCGAAAGGATTACTGAATTGCATGTCGCAGGTGGACGTTACTGTGGATGGGCCTCTTCCACTTCTGCATAACCTCCAAACCTTTCGCCATTCTGGTTCTCAAATCACCAAGATCTCTTTGAGGGGTTGTTGTAGATTGAAGGATGTGGAACTGTCCCACCTGGATCAACTTGAGGAGCTCGATCTTTCCGGGACTTCAATTGAAAGCCTGGATCCTCGTGTGGTGAATCTTCCTCGACTAAGGCGTCTGGTGCTACTAGGCTGTGCCAACCTTCGAAATGTACCATGGGATGACTTCAGGCGGTTTCCCGAAGAGTTTTACTTGGATCAGCTAACAAAGGTTAGCGACAATAACTACTACATTACACTCCTACAGCAACAACAAATCGGAGTCCAAATGTTAGTTAGGGATGCCAGGCTCTTTCGACAACTAATTAGTAGTAGATCTTCATATAAACTACTCATCTATATCATCGTAAAATTTCGAATTTGCATTTGTCCCTCCATTGAAGAAAGCAAGCATAAAGGAAATAGCAGGAGTAAGAAACCAACAGCAGCAACTACAGGTGGTTTCTCATTCCCATACAGAGATGCTCATAAGGTGATTGAAAAATCCTTCCAAAACCATACACCTCCTCCTCCTCTTGATTCTCACGTGGAGATCATTGGAGGCACGCAGTTCCCACAGGACATCACGACTCTCATCAACAGCAGCCAATCTTTACACGTGCATGACGACAAATCCACCCGAAGTTTGACGGATTATATGACCGACCTGCGGATTCTTCAACAGTGTCGGATAGAGAGGTGCCACAACATGGATGCCATGTTTAGCCTTCCACGTCCCTATTATTATCTTACTCTTCATCGGCTTGATAGCATATGGGCCTCTGATCTCAGGAGGCTTACAGCTATTTTTAGGGGAGGAAGACCGTTGCCAGATGACCTTTCAAGACTGAAGCATGTATATTTGGAGTTATGCCCCAGGCTCAAGTATGTCTTCCCTTCTTACCACGACTTGTAGAACTTGGAGACACTCCACATCAGTTACTGTGATGATCTCAAGGATGTTTTTCTAGAGAAAAGGGATACTATGCAACTCTCGCGACTGAAGTCCATCCACCTGATAGAGCTGCCACACCTGGAGTGCATCTCCAAGGGCAAAGTCCACCCAACCGCACTGCAGGAGCTTAAGTTCAGGGGTTGCTGGAGTTTGCGGCGCCTCCCATTTTTCATCCCTCCCAGTACTACTACATGGAAGAATCCGGAGGTTAGCTGTGAGAAGGACTGGTGGGATCGATGAAGAGTGGATCGTCCTTTTTCTACCCTTGGAGCATAGTACGCATTCGACCAGCCCCAAGTCGTGTGGAGATGCGGAAGCGAGATGATATCCCTGCTGAAATTTCTGCAGCAGAATTTTGGATCTTGATCTTGGTAATCTTCCAAGATTGATTAGCAACTAGCATTTTCCTTGGTTTCTTCCGCCCCAAGATTGTAAGAGAGGGTCGTGGCCTCTCTTCTTCCTCACGTGAACCTTCAGATCTGATCCAAAAAATCAAGAGACGTTGCCCAAGAAGAAGGTGCTGCTAGGGTTTCTTCCTTCTCCTTCCTTGAGAGAGGCGGCTCCAAGAAGATTGCTAGGGCAGAGATGGCAGCAATAAAACCCTAGAAACCTAGGGCATCTATATGTGAGAAAGAGAGGAGGAGGAAGAGAAGGGATAGCTTATTCTAGGGAGAAAAGGGTTTTTTTCATTTTTCTCTAATCATCATCGTTACATGACTATATATAACCCGTCCCCATGACAGCCACCAAAATAAAACCAGCACCACACATGAACCGGTGCCTTATTATATGGATAATAAACCCTAAAAAACTCCCTTGGACCAACCCACACCTTGGGCCCAAACCCAGCCCAATGATAGACTAGTCCCCTCAAGACCCAACAACCTGGGCCTTAACCCTGTGGAGCCTACAAACCTCCACCCTAGGATTTAAGCTTTGGAGTACCACACCAGGCTCTACAATCTCCACCTTGGTGCTTCAAAGCTGCTGAAAAATCTGCACATTCCCTCATACCCATCAGTGTCACACATGAGAGAAAGCTATCCCGTGGAAGAGTCTTCGTAAGTGCATCTGCCTGGTTCTTCTTTGTATGAACTTTTACCAGCTCCACTTCACCTTCTTCCACCAATTCTCTGATCCTGTGATACCTCACATCTATATGCTTTGTGCGTGCATGATAGATTGGGTTCTGAGCCAACTGCAGGGCACTCTGACTATCACTGTATAACAATACTGTACCCTGCTTCAAACCATAGAGCGATTTCTTTAGTAGACACACTTTTTCTTCCAATCCAGATTTCTTGAAACCCTCTGGTTGCTTCATGTATATCCTCTCCTCTAGACTCCCATGTAAGAAAGCCGTCTTCACGTCCATCTGCTGCAACTCCATACCATGTTGTGCTACGAGAGATAACAACACACGAATTGAAGCATGACGTACCACTGGAGAGAATACCTCTGTGTAGTCCACTCCCTCTCTCTGTGAGAACCCCTTAGCAACAAGCCTTACTTTGTATCTGACTCCACCTTGCTCTGAAGGTGCCTCCTTCTTTGTGAACACCCATTTTGAACCAATGGCCCGAGCATCTCTAGGTAGATCCACTAGCTGCCATGTCTTGTTCTTTTCCAAGGACTCTATCTCCTCCATCATGGCCTGCATCCATGAGTCTCTTTCTGAACTTTCCATGGCTTCTTGGAAGGTCTCTGGATCTTCATTTGCAATGATTAGAGCATAGGAAATCATGTCATCAATGCGATACCGAGCAGGTTTGATGATGGTACGCTTTGCCTTGTGTAGTGCCACATCCCTTTGATCATCTCTCAAAGCTGAAGTGTGTGACTCCACCTGCACCTCCTTTTGGATTGATGGCTCTTCTGGCTGATCCTTTACATGTATTGGAACATTCATACCAAACTCCACCTCAAAAGAAGCATGTTTTGAAGTAGAAGTAGAAGGTACATCACCTGTCAGCCAATGCTGTCCACTGCTGTCCTGTTCAGCCTTTTCAGCTCCATCTGCAATCTCTGACCTCTTCAAGATGCTCTTCTCATCAAAAATAATGTCTCTACTGATGATACACTTCTGTGAATCTGAACTCCATAGCAAATAGCCTTTAACTCCCTGTGGATACCCGATGAAGATCAGCCTTTATGATTTTGGGTCCAGCTTGCTCCTTTCAGTTGCCTCCACATGTGCATAGGCTGGGCAACCAAAAATCCTTAGGTGTCCAAGCTCCACCTTCTTCCCACTCCAGATCTCCTCTGGAATGCCTCCATCAAGTTTTCTATTAGGGGACCTGTTAACAAGAAAACCAGAGAACATAATTGCATCACCCCAAAAGACCTTGGGCAGTGATGCCTGCAGCCTCAAACACCTAGCCTTCTCTGTCAATGTACGATTCATCCTCTCTGCCATACCATTCTGCTGGGGAGTCATCCTTACTGTGTAATGGTGTTGGATCCCATTTTCCTCACAGTAGCTTCTGAATTCATTGCTTGTATACTCCCCTCCATTGTCAGATCTCAAACACTTCACTGGTTTTCCTGTCTCCTTTTCAACACCAACTCTCCAAGCTTTAAACCAGGCAAATACCTCTGATTTTTCTCTTATCAGATATACCCATACCTTCCTGGAGTAGTCATCAATGAAAGTTAAAAAATACTTAGCCCCACCTCTGGCTGACACAGAGGCCGGTTCCCATACATCTGAGTGAACTAATTCCAGAATACCTTCACTCTGCTTGGAACTGCTGGCAAATCTTACCCTATGTTGTTTGCCATAAATACAGGGCTCACAGATGTCATTATCCTCCTTCTTAAGTGATGGAATCAGACCTCTTTTGCTGAGTTCTATAAGCCCTTTATCACTCATGTGTCCCATTCGATAGTGCCACAGTTTATAGACCAACTGTTCCTCCTGTGCCGCTGCTAGCATCTCTGCACCATCTATGGCCACTGAGCCTTCCATCTGATAGAGATTATTTTCCAACCTTCTCCCTTTCATCACCACTAATGCACCCTTGGTTATCCTCAAACATCCACTCCCCGGCTGGCTTCCAAAAGCATACCCATGCTTCTCCAGGTAGCCCAAAGAAATTAGATTCTTCTTCAACTTCGGGACATGTTTGACATTGGTTAAAGTCCTTATAACCCCATCATACATCCTCACCCTTATGCTTCCAACTCCAGCAACCTTACAAGGATGATTATCACCAAGGCATACACTCCCTCCATCAGATTCTCATAAGTTGCAAACCACTCCCTATGCGAAGTATAATGGTGAGAACATGCTGAGTCAAGTGTCCAACAACTATCACACTTCTTGGTCCCATTTGAAACTACCAGTACATCATCTTCACTGTCTTCAGATGAATTTGCACCACCATTGCTGGCTGAACCTCCCTTGGAAATGCCCTTCCCCTTCTCATTCTTCAGAAGTGAGCAATTTCTCTTCAGATGACCAATCTGATGACACTTGTAATACTTCCATGCTTTCTGCTTGCCCCGAGACTTAGATCTGCCTTTGGACTTGCCTCTAACCTTTTCCCAAGGTCTTCCTTGCCTCTCATTCACAGCAAGTACCTCTGTGTTAGAGTTTCCCATGCGAATCTTTTCTCTTTGCTGGTTTGATCTCAGCACCCCCACAACCTCTTCATAATTCAGGGTCTCCTTCCCATACACCAAGGTTGTAATCAGACCATCATAAGAACTGGGTAGCGAACACAACAAAATGAGGGTCTTGTCTTCTTCATCAATCTTCACATCAAAGCTCATCACCTCTGAGCACACTTGATTGAATTTCTGAATATGGGCCACAAGATCTCCTCCCTCAGGCATTCTCAAGCCGTACAACTGTTTCTTCAACCACAACTTGTTTGTCATACTCTTTCCCATGTAAGTGTTCTCTAAAGTTTCCCATAGCCCCCTTGCCGTGGTCTGCGTGCAAATCTCCGGCAAGACTTGATCAGCCAAGCACATCCTGATTGTGCTAAATGCAATCTCCTCTAACTCCTTCCAATCCTCACGACTTACATTATCTGGTCTTTGTTTCACCAAGACCTTATAAATCCTTTGCTGTACCAATAAATCCTTCACCCTTTCCTGCCATAGGGTGAAGTTCCCCTTGCCATCATACTTTTCAAAATCGAATTTAAAGCTACTAGATGCCATATCCAACCAAGAAACAATGCACACAACAAAAAACAGAAAATTAAACTTGCTGCAGAAATTTCTGGTTTGATATCTTACCAAGAAACGCCCAAGATCCAATCTTTTCTCCACCAAATCACCGAGGCTCTGATACCAAATGAAGAGTGGATCGTCCTCTTTCTACCCTTGGAGCATAGCACGCATTCGACCAGCCCCAAGTCGTATGGAGATGCGGAAGCGAGATGATATCCCTGCTGAAATTTCTGCAGCAGAATTTTGGATCTTGATCTTGGTAATCTTCCCAGATTGATTAGCAACTAGGATTTTCCTTGGTTTCTTCCGCCCCAAGATTGTAAGAGAGGGTCGTGGCCTCTCTTCTTCCTCACGTGAACCTTCAGATCTGATCCAGAAAATCAAGAGACGTTGCCCAAGAAGAAGGTACTGCTAGGGTTTCTTCCTTCTCCTTCCTTGAGAGAGGCGGCTCCAAGAAGATGGCTAGGGCAGAGATGGCAGCAATAAAACCCTAGAAACCTAGGGCATCTATATGTGAGAAAGAGAGGAGGAGGAAGAGAAGGGATAGCTTATTCTAGGGAGAAAAGGGTTTCTTTCATTTTTCTCTAATCATCATCGTTACATGACTATATAAACCCGTCCCCATAACGGCCACCAAAATAAAACCAGCACCACACATGAACCGGTGCCTTATTATATGGATAATAAACCCTAAAAAACTCCCTTGGACCAACCCACACCTTGGGCCCAAACCCAGCCCAATGATAGACTAGCCCCCTCAAGACCCAACAACCTGGGCCTTAACCCTGTGGAGCCTACAAACCTCCACCCTAGGATTTAAGCTTTGGAGTACCACACCAGGCTCTACAATCGATTGGAGTGGGATGGTGTGGAAGCCAACCATCATTCCAAACTCTTTAGGCCACATCATGCTGCTCATTATAAGAGGCCCACAAAAAAGACTACATCTCCTCTAAAACAAGAGACTAGAAAGAAAACACTTGCACTTTCCTTCCCAGGTGCAGAGCTATGGATTTCAATCAGGTCAGTGCCCTCCTCTGTTTGCTTTTCTCTTCATCTTTTCTTTCAATTGCTTGAGATTGTGTTGTGTCTTGAGATGTCATTAGCAACTGCCAGTCAGCAGTTTGTGTGTTTAGTTCATGCTACTATGGAATAAAAAACCTATTTGTGGTTGTACTTGGTTTTATTTTGTGGAATGTAAAAAACCTATTTGTGTTTGTAATAATGCAAAAACCTGTTTGTGGCTTTGTAATTTACATTGTTCATCGATTCATGAAATTAATTAGTATAAGAACATGTAACTTTTCACTTCCTCCATCAGTGTTCCTATTAAATTAGCATTCCTATCTACTCTGAAATCATGGCTTTTGTACTTGGGAGCAAGATGCTACTATACTTGAATCTTGGAGGGAGAACAACATAATCTGGATGGCTGTTTTCCTGCTCAATTTATTTTTATTTATCTAATGTCTACTTTCTTTCATTAGCTATGCTTGTAGAATTTGCATCCATTATTTAAAATTTCTAGCAGTTGCAACTTCTGACAGCAAAGATGAGACTAGTCCAGAGAATCGCTACCATGAATTATGAAGGCGCATGCGACCACTCTTCTTTTTATAGGGAGAGCAGAGAATCGCTACCGACTAGTCCAGAGACCAGTGAAGGTCCTTGGAAGTATGCGAGCATCTCTAGCTCATCCAGAACGGTCATGAAACGAGAGACTCTTGTTGCACTCCTATCATAAGTTCAAAGCTATCAATGCTTGATGGTCTTGATACACCATAACTAAGATCGCATATTTATTCAATAGGTCTGCACTTCCGCAAAACTGTACTCTTCTCCTCCCAAATTCCATAAGTTAAGACTCTTGTTCGCCTTGCACCACTTTCCTACTTTCCTAATAAACTGGGGAAGACATTTCCTCCATGCTCGTCAGAGCCTGGGAAGGCGTGGAGGATAACCACCATCCCCCATCTCTTCAAACATGAAAAGGAGTACGTGGTGAATTTCTCCTCTAAAATAAGGGACTAAAAGGATAGCATAAGCATTTTCCTTCCCAAGGAATAAGGCTGAAGATTTCAATCAGCTTAGTTCCTTCTTGCTTTGATCTCCAGCCATTCCTTTCATTGCCTGCAATTGAGATGAGTTGCCAAGATGCCAGTAATGGCAGTAGGTTTAATCACATGTCCTGGAGCTTATGATCGATTCCTTCAGAAATTAAGAAGGAATCTCACCTTCTTTATGAATCGGTTAATAGATTTTATTACAAGTAATAATTTGTCATCCATTTTCACTTACTGACATGGCAACATGAGACCTCTTGTAATCTCCACACCTATATACATAGAGCTATAAAGGCCCAATGGAAAGATTAAACAACACTACTTGCTCGCCCCAAATAACTAATTAAAGCTTTTCAGTTCCCAAGAGCAAACAAATTTACCTCTCTATGAATTTCTCAATGCACGTAATTAAAGTAGTTTCTGGCATGGCCCCAATCACTGCATCTTTCTTCTCACCATTCTTAAATATCATCATTGAAATGCTTCATCTGTGTTGAGTTTGTAGCATTTCAGCTTTCCTTCATAGGCCTTTGACAGTTTGCCAATCACAGGATCAATCATTCTGCAGGGTCCGCACCATGAAGCCCAAAACTCCACAAGCACAGGAATATCACACTCCATGACAAGCGATTGCCATGTAGTTTTAGTCACATCTGGAACTGTAGTAGGATAATCCAAAAGTGCTTAATTTTCTTGAGAAAACACCCAAAAGTGCTTAGCTAAACAGACGTATATTGAAACAGAATAGGTGCATCACAATTATTCCAAATTTTATATCAAATAGCCAATTTAGGTTTATCTCACTATCTATGGACTGTTCCACAGAAGGAAGAACATGCAGAGCCTCAATTCTTACCAAAAGAAACTAATCCACACTGGATAGCAAGCTTCATGCAAGTTATCGAAAGCACATTATATTAACTTAGATGGACAAATTTAGCAGTCGAATTAGATATGCAAGTCATCTTCACACTTCAAAGTTCTGTGATCACAGTAATCACACATTCAAGTGCCAAAACTAATAATTTAATACAACTCAACAAAGATTCCATTGGCCCCGTTGCCGTCCAAGAATGCAATGTAGAAGAACGTTTCAATTCGCTAGAAATGGATTAAGATGGCCATAGAGATGTTAGTTTCTTACAAGCCAGCGTTCAGGAACTTTTTTGCATACATCCTCTTTCATGAAGATATCAGCAGTTTGATAAACCCAAAGTACATAATACAATATAAAAAAAAATAAATAAATAAAACATACAATACGTCGTACTTGTAAAAACTAGGTTAGGCCACGTACTGTCTGCTGACATCTGTACAACAATCCACCAAAAGGATTATGAACCCAACAGTAACACTCCTATCTTAAGCCATGACATTACCATAACAGAATTATAGAGCACTTACCAAGAGGACTTGCGTATCCCACAATTTTCTAAAAGCTAGCCTAGGAGTCCTAAATACAATGGCATAGCATATAATTTTCCTAGTATCTAAAGATAAATGTAAGTGAAAACCAATAAAGTCCTTGATCCGAATTCAAAATACATCTCATTTCTCATTTGGCCTCATAGCTTGACAGATGCATAAACAGGTGTGCAAGACTATACAGTACACAAAGACAAGAAGATGGCATCTTCCACCACAAGATATGATGGAGGACCAGAGGGTAAGCCTCCCTTCAGCAAAATGCAAGACTACTAACCACATGACCCAGTTGGCCAATTGGCAAAATGCATTTCTACCGAAGTGATCAAGGAGATCCTTCACTAAAGGATGCCAAGAGACCTCTTGGATCTTTCACCAATTCCCATTATAAACCACAACCCAGCACTCTCTTTGTAACTAATTAGTAAAATAGTAATAAAGGAGAGAGAGGAGGGTAGACTTGGCTATATTTAAATATAATCAAGTCTAAATTCGATCATCATTCTCATCCTTAGATTCATATAATTTATGAGTTTCAAAATGAAAAAAGTGAAAAATAAAATAAAATGGCTTTAAGATCTATATGGATCCAATGACGATGAAGATGATTGAATTTTAGACTTGAATATATTCGATGTAATTAAATCTACTTCTACACACATATACGATCAAGAAATTCAAATATTGTCTTTCATTATTATGTTTGATTACATTTAAATCCTTAGACTCGAGAGGATGCTACGACTTAGATGAAATAAGTATATAAGATCTTGTCTTAGCATGATAACTCATTAATTCATATGGCTACCTATCAATTATGTTTGATGATTAAGATAATTTTTTCTTAATTGTTAAGTTTTGATTCCATGTCAAAATTAGTAGCATTATGTATTTATTTAAAACCTTATGCAGTTAAAACTATGTTGCCAATGTTGATAATTTTTAGGCCTCGTTTAGTTGAAGGAAAATGAGCATAGAAAACAAATATTTTTTAAAAAATAGAAAAACTGCCTCCTATTTGATTGGAGGTTTTAAATGAATCAAAGAGAAAGAGAACTTCCCAGAAAGTTGCTTCTCATGTTTTATAGGAAGTGATGATGTATGAGGAACATAAGAAAGCCACTTCTTATGGATTGAAAAATTGGCTAAAAAACTTTTATTCCAAAAATGCCCATAAGCTCATAAACAAAAACAAAAACATATTTTTTATTCAAGAAGTTTTACATATAAAACTTGATTAAATTATGATATTATTATAATATTTAGAATTATTTTATAATTATCTTATTATAATTATAACATTGTAATGTTGTACTATATATTATCATATAGTTTTATACTATAAAATTATTTTATATTATTAAAAAATAATGGTAGAGAATTTCTTTAACTTAACAATTGAAAATGGTACTTTCAATCACTACCAACCTTGCATCTTATATTCTAAGGCATATATGGTATTCTATTCTCTTTTTTTAAGAAAATCAACAACAAATCAAGCATGAGCCATTCAAGAAAGTGTGTTTCCTTTTTCTTATAGCCAACCAAGCGTATCAAAATTATATTATCAAAAATTTATTTCTCATAAATTTATTTCTTAAACATGCATTGCCTACATGCCTTAAGATGGTGACATAACATTGAAAAAATGCGATTTCTGCATACTGATTCTTATTCTATTACAAAAATGCTTGTCCAACCTATGAAGAAATTCTTTCTTTTATTATCAAGATTTAGAAAAAGGGAGAAAATTTCTAACTTCTATACTTTATTTTCCAAGCTACCATGTCAGTTGCCAATACAATACCTATGCAATGCCAAGGTATTTCAAGGGTGTAAAAGTACCTAACAATTAATCTATGGCTCATGTGAAATGATAATTCGTGAAGAATCAGCAAGGCGACTTACCTTAAGGCCCCATTTAGTTGCTGCATATTGTTCTAAAATGACGCTTTTCTTAGGGAAGAATCAAACAATCTCAATTCCTATGACCACACCGAAAGTTGTTTGTTGAAAAAAATGCTTTTTTATGAGAATGCGAGTTTTAGAAACTATTTTATGATTTGCCAGATGAGGCCTAACAAGGTTGAACGTTTGTTTTTGCAAGTGCTTCCATGCACTTCAATAGTTCAATTAATTAATCATCATAAATACATACACTCTAATTAGAAGAGTTGACTGTATCAATGGGGTGACAAGTGACACATTTGCTCTCTTTTCATTTGGTCTAATTGATTTACCATGAAGATCCTACTATGTTTCTCTGAGTTGATCTATTTTTGTTGCAAAGTGTGTTTTTGTGAACTTCAAATAGGGTACAAGCGCCATAGCTACAGCCTCTACTTCATCCATAGCCACAAAAACAATTTCCTCTGACAACCATAAATTCAGCTTTTGTAAGCAGTGAAGGCAAAATAGTCCTTGGTCTTGCTTATTTATTAACAAAAAGGGCATGACTAGAAATACTCTCTTTATCCTTTTATTTGGCAAATTCTAAATTTTGATGACTACAAAATTTGATCTTCATTCAACAAGAAGTTGGAACACTCTTTTTCCTATTTATGCAGTTCATCTTTTTACGTACCCTTTGCTTCAATACACCTGTGGATGAACACTTGGATATAGGAGCAAAAGAGAGATCCTAGGACATAACCCTTAAATTAACTATTGTAATACTTCATAAAACTTTCTTGTTAAAGTTTAAGGTTTTAAATACTTATAGAGTGGTATAGATTCCTCTTGTTTTAAGTATTGTAGTTTGATATGCTTAAAAGGACTGAATTGCCAAACCTAATAAAGAATGTGGGATTAGAAAGCCGATGTGACCGGAGTGCTAATCCAATCTAACCTCAATCTAGTATATGGATACCAAACACATCCCCAAAATATTAACATAGGAAAGATCTCATTCTATCCAAAAAAGAAAAAAAAAATTAGGACAACAATGTCCAATGATATTTATAACCTTGGTAAAAATTGAAAACTTTTTGCTGATATTCTTGCAAATGTAAAGTGATTCATGAGTCCAGCTATAACATTTGGCTTAATGGCATTTGACCAGAGGTCATCAGATACTGATTGCTACTTTGTCTTCCTATCAACCTTTTGACAACATTGGTCATTGTTGTCCTTGGGCCACTCAAGGGATCCATCAACTAGCGCTGAAGCTGCTTTCCACCAAATAAAGCTCAGTCCTTAACTAATAATTTTCATCATTTAGATCTTGGAAAATAATCCTAGTAACATCATCGAAAATATTTGAATAACTTGAAGGAGAGAACAAATCAGCGTCATCTTTATTTCCACCATTGCTCGCTTGTTTGAGCATCCTACGCTTGCTGTTCCTTGGCAAAACCACTCATCCACCTACAGGTTATAGCACAAAACTAAGAGTTTCAAGTTTCTAAGGTTCTAATATCAGATATTTGTTTATGAGAACAAAAATTTTTGATTTAGGTCATCAGTGATCAGCATATGACCAGCTAGTTTATTGCATTCAAGATTTAATTCCTCAAGACTTTTATCACTTAAAAAGGTCCTCTCCTTGTTCCTAAGGTAGAGGATCGGATCCTAGGGAATTGTGGGAAACTTCACGATACCAGGTCCTTTTCATAGAGTTTCCTCATTGCTGAAGGTGAGCTTCCAACATAATTGTGCTAACATGTAATATAGGTGTCAGCTCAGATCTACAATTATTATCACCCACAAAGAAAAGCATATCTAATTTAATTAGAACATACAGTGATTATATTCTCAATGCTTTTGATTCACCTGCACATTGTATGTTAGTAGTCCCAGATTCTCTAATTTCACCCTTGCAAAGCTTAAATTTACAGAAATAGGTGAGTTCTTCTAATATCCCAAAAAATAGTTACACGTTGGATGGTAAAAAAAGTTTGAAATGCTTATAACTTAATTTCACCTACTACTAATTGACTTCTACTTGATCTTTTAGAGCTACGTAGTTTCAGTCCACTAACAGATTAATTGGGATAATAGGTGGGTTTGAAGCCTTAGAAATTGTATCAAAACCGATCTGAGTATATGAAAGTTGATGGGCAGAAGGAAAGAACTATCTATAAGATGATCCGAGTGTATGAAAGTTGATGGATAGAATGAAAGAGCTATCCATAAGGTGGTGGTAGAGTAGCTACTCTTACAGCATCAATGATTCAGTTCGAGGTAAATTCTAGTTAGCTTATAGTGTGCAAAGAAGAAGTCACATTATAAGGGAAAAGATTATAATATCTTAAAAAATAATCACATATTGAATGAAAAAGAAAAGTTCAAAGCAGCTGCTACTAGTTATCTTTCACTTAAGTTTTCATAATCATATGGTTTTAGCTTACTAATGGGTTAATTGGGCCAACAGATTGGCTTGAAGCGTAACACTTCTCCTTCAAACAATTAATATGGGTGTTAGCTTAGATCTACAATTATTATCTCATACCAAAAAAACAATTAATATAAGTGTCAGCTTAGATATAGAATTCTTATCTCTCACAAAAAAATAATTAATATAGGTGTTAGCTTAGATCTACAATTATTATCTCTCACAAAAAAAAAAAAAAAACATGATATATTCTCACCCTTTGCAAAGCTTAAGTTTACAGGAATAGGTGACTTCTCCTTGAAACAATTAAATTGAGTAATTTAAACAACAAAGGTGAATGGTGTTTTATAATTCAGCAAGAACCTAACGTACCCCACTATATCAATTTTTAGTCTACACATTTTAAGATCTAATACAACTGCAACTGTATGGCACTTCCCCCAATCATGGAACATGGCATCACCATGAGCCCAACTATGGGTCTTTAATCTCTCTCACTATATATATAAAATAAAAAATTTTAACAAAATAAAATAAAACATATGAAGCTATGATGACACTCCCATTCCTCATCTGAAAATTTTAATTGCCATAGCTGCACTTGTTATTATGTATTGCTAATTCTTAGTCATCTAATCCCAATGCCATATATATAGATGTGGCATTTAGCTAGGGAAGTGAGATCAGAATATAAATAATTCAAACAGTTACTGTCACAGAAAGAATTATATATACTCCTGCCATCTTGATTGCACCAAAGAGCTGAAATTTTTGTTGAATCATACGTCCATAACAATCTCCTGCAGGTTACGGGCATGAAATAAATAAAAAAAAAGGTGTTCCATTCAGCAACGACCCATGCCATGTTTTTATATTTACAAAAAAGAAAAGAAAAACGAAAAAAGAAAAGGAAAGTAAAATGGTGAGCTGGCTTGTGAGCTTCTTGTTTCACATATTATATGAATTTTAGACATAAAAAGGTGTTCCATTCAGCAACGACCCATGCCATGTTTTTATATTTACAAAAAAGAAAAAAGAAAAAGAAAGTAAAATGGTGAGCTGGCTTGTGAGCTTCTTGTTTCACATATTATATGAATTTTAGACATAAATAGGAACATATATAATTCTCAAACAAGTATTAGTGCAACAAAGACCCATATCCTGTATAATTGCAGGTCAAAGAGCACCTTAGAGAATTGCATGATCTTTTTCCAAGGAGCTACTAAGAGCCACAGTTGTGCCATAATACTTTCGGCTCTAAGAGAATTACAGTTTCACCATTGATTTCCAAAGGTTTGTAAATGTTTTCAACCCTCCAAGTTCCTATAACCTTGCGCTTTTAGTAATATAATAAAATATCCCTTGGTCTAGGCAACAGCTGGAAGCCCTTGGTGTTGCCCTCCTCTCAAAGAGAAAGTTCTCGTGTTCAAACCAGAGTGGTGGTGAATAACCACCAAGTTCTTGAAAAAAAGAGAAGAAAATCTGAATCTTAAGACCATTGGATGACTTGTTAGCTCCTAAGGTTTTACATGATAAACTACCTCAACAATATTTAAGTTCACCAAGACATGAAAACAGTTCCATAATAAATTAATCATTTAAATTGATAATTGGAGCTTGAAAGTAGTTTTATTGTTATTTTGAATAACATCTTTGGGAAATTTTAATGGTTAAATCCAAGATTTTTATACTTTTCTATCTTAACAAATTGTCTCCTAGTAGTGTGTTGTCAAAACACCGAAGGGGATGACCTATTCATTTATCATTAACCAAAATATAAGATCAGAGCTTGCTGACAGGAGAATGTGTTAATTACCTGAGTTATCATTTGACATCTTGCATAACAGACCAACAGAAAATTCTGCAACAAATGAGTTTTTTAGCTTTATATTTTATAATCGATATATTGCTGAACAAGAATTGAAGTAGAATAAAATTTTTTCTTGAATGTAATGTATACGATTAAATAACAAAGTGTAGATGATTAGGGAAATCGAAGCATTTCCAGCAAGGGAATCTGAACAACTGATTAAATTATGGCCAAAGAAAGCTCATAAAACTAGCAACTTCTCTAGTTAAAATTACAGAGATATGGAAATCATGATTCACTAAATGAGAATAGACCGTTTGATTGCGAGAAGTTCGAGACCAAACATAGTTTAAAAATTGACTATTTATGCAAATCCTGTAATCAACTGCTGAGATCATTCAGTCACATATTCCCTGAACCACTTATACTGCTTGGACCTAGCTATTTTGCACAGTAAAAGTTTGTACCCTGACAACATGATTTAATCAACAACCTTGCAATTTTTCATCTTTATTTCTAGCAATTAAGGTTCCAATACAGCCTGCACCAATTTCCACTGCTCTGGTGTCTTCTTGGAGAGGCTAGACTAGAACTTAAGGCCACATCTCCAATAATTTTCAAAAGAATGAAAGCTCATGATTATCTCTAGCTAGCTGCCAATATGTCTCAATGTCCCAGCTTCACGGGTCCTTTCTCATTGGCATCTTGTGAAACAGGTGATTGCCTTGGAAAGGGAACTTCTGCAAAACAATCTCTGTTCATGGATATTTATATATGAGTAGAATTGTCCATTAGTCTTCGAGTAAAATATCAGCCTATGATGGAAAATAAAATTTGTCAAGCCTTGATAATTAGGCTAGACGCATGACATGACCACATAACCTCTAGATGAAGCTTTAGAAATTATGTAAGATGTGATTGTTATCATAATATGTGTGAAATGTGTCCAACATTTCAGAGAGACGGTCACTGTAAGGGAGTTTTGCATGTAAATATGCAGCTCAATAGCAAGTCGCTGGCCTAAAAAAAGGTTGTCCAGACTCATACGCAAAGTGATTTGTTTCCAATATTTTAATTTTTCATCTGTTCATCCTTTAATTTTTTGCTTCCCAATGCACTCAATCCCACATCTGATGTGTCAAAAGGAAAAGTTCTTTTGCAATGCATGATGCAAGAGCGTGCGCACTCTGTGCAGTGATTGATCGTGCACAAATATGACCACACGTGCAGTACAAAAAAGAATAAAAATATTCTCAAATCTGCACCGCCACATGCGTGCATAGCTAATCACCATGCGCAATACGCGCGTCCTACACCGCACATGGAGCACCATGAGCTTTTCGTGTCAAAAACATTATCATGGCCTATGGGCTCCATCAGTCATCTGTATCAATTCTTTGTACTCTCAGGGTTTTGGTGGTATGTTTGATCTACTGTGGCTATTCTTTTTTTGGACGAAACTTCAGGGTTATATTGGTATGTCTTTAAAGTGATTAGCTAATTATCTGATATTTAATTCTATAGTAGTTGTGTATCGTAACAATCCTGATTATTTATATAGAATTAAAAAATCCAAAAATTAGGTGTAAATTCAAAAAAACAAGGTTAAGGAATTACTAATATAATTAAAAAATAATTTGCCACCATCAAGAGAATTCTTTTGATGTTCAAATACTCAAAAATTATTGGGAAGTAGCGATCTTATCCAAAGATTTTTTATGTAATCTTCCGTATAAGGGATTAAAATATTTATAATTGTATGTAAAATAATTTTTTTTTTTGCTCCATGATATAAGCTGCTCAATAAAGGATCATATGTTTTGGTCAAGCATTCTTGTTTATTCTCATGATTGCTTCAGATGTGACAAATGATATCAAAGCAGATTCAACCCATGATTCATGTGGATTAAGTGAGATACTGCATATAGATATATAAGATTAAGGAGCTTAAATAATACTTTTTAATAGGTCTTTTAAGATGAGATCTTCGGATGCACAAATAATATTAAAGTGGATCAAGCCCATGATTCATGTGGATTAAGAGAGATACTGCATATTGGCCTCATGTTTGTGACTGGATTTGAATGTGAATTTGGACATAAATCCTTAGCCTAATAAGGATGCCAAAGCGAATGAAGGAATATGTGAGAGCTCATACCAGCAAGCGTTTAGTCTCACATAAATTATGCATTTGAATGACCTTGTGTGCTTATATAAGATTACAGTGCCTAAATAATATTTTCAAGCTAGCTTTTTTGATGTGAAGCGCCACTCCATTAGCCTTTCTTTAAAGTGATTAACTAGTTATTTGTTGCAATTCCACTCTAATTACGCAACACCTGGTTTTTCCTTTTATTCTTAGAACTTTCTTTATGAATTCAAAAATCTTGATCATCAAGCTAGTCCAGCAGCCTTAAGAAAGGAAAAGGAAAGGACATAATATCACATCGCAGTATACTTTCATGAAACGCAAATGATGATGCTTACCCCATCAAATGCTCATTCTATTCGGCACCGCACCAGAATATTAAAAGAAAAGGGAAAAGGAAAAGCTAAAGAAATAAAGAAGATGAGTGAGTCTGAAGTTCTAAAAAGAATGGCGAACCACCAGAGCACCGACAACCTCAACCACATAAAATTCTCTGTTTTAGTCTTTGCACATAGATTACCTCAAAAGCAGGAGAAGAATTTTGGGTTTGGTTTCAAGCCATTGCAGTTGTTCTGTAAAGAATAAGAGCCGAAGTTTGTGGCCTATGATAGCCCTGCACCGTCATCCCCATTCCTCTTGTCATTTTCTTCAACCAAGTGGGCACTAGCCATCCAGGTACACTCCTTGTGTTCTTTCTTAGTTCTTATATTGCATTGTGGTCACTTTCTTAGTATTTTATTTAACCTAAATTTTAAATGAATAGAATACTAATCAGAGATTTTAAATTGTTTGGCTTTGCAAATCAGTGGACATTCAGTTTGTTTGATCCACACTTTCTTCCATAAAAAAGTAAACAAATATAAATATTCTCCCTCAACTTGTGCTATTTTAATTATATATAAATATAATCTCAGCCCAAAAGTTTCGGCTTTAGAAACTAGCATCAGCTTTCAAGTTTCAGTAAGCTGTGGAATATAAATATTAGTAAGATGATGCCATCAACCTTGTGATACCTCCAGCTTGGAACTTATTTTTCTCCACTCCAGAATGGTTGTGGATCTTCGTTCTATCGTAACACCTCTTCGGCAATACTTTTCTTCTAGTCAATCGGATGGCCAAGCCTCTCTTACATCATTCAATTTTTTTTTTTAAAAAAAGTTCAATAGATTTTTCAGAACTACCGCGTGCTCATAATTTACTGTTAAGATTTTCCATTTTGCGATCAACAATCATTGGCCAAATGCTTGCTCAAAATAAAAAATATTTTATTGCCCAAGCGAGGATGCATGACACGCAACAGCCAGCATAGGATGGAGCGTAGGATTAATGTTATCCAAATCTCTCTCTCTCTCTCTCTCTATATATATATATATATATATATATATATGGCTGGAAGTGATCCAATACCTTTTTCAGGCTTGAGGTTTTGGGCCTTTTTTTTTCAGAAATTAGTTTCAGGTCACTCAAGCTCAATCAGAAACCCAGTTGGGTTGACTCATAATAATTCATTTAAGAAAAAATTTGTACGAATGAATTTATTATTCAGTTTTTAAATATAAAAACAAATAATATTTAAAATAGTTGTATCTAATTATTTTAAAAAATTATTATAATATAGAGAACTATACATACCTAATTAATAAAAAATTTAATATAAAAATTTAATAAAATTAAAAGACCCATCATATTTAAGGTTTTGGGATTATACGTAGGTTAAATTGGGCATGACTAAGGGCCAGTCCTTCTGGCCTATTTTGGACTTGAGTTTGGATCAACCAAGTAATGGCCCAAGCCTAATTCAAAAATTTTGGGTTCTAATTTTATGCCCAAATCTAGCTCAAATTAGTCAAAGCCAATGCAAGCCCTTTCAACCCCCCCCCCACACACACACACACACAATATATATATATTGGGGGTTGTTTGATTAGAGAAAATAGAGGTAGAATATTTTTTTTTTTCTAACCATATTTTCTCTTGTTTAATTAAAAGGAAAAGAAAAAAAAATGTATGCTCAGCCTACATTCTTTTTGCTCTTTCATTGGAAAATAAATACCACAAGAGGATGCTATTTTTTATACTTTTTTCTTCTCACCGAAAGAAATTTTGGCACCAAAAGACTAAACTATTCCTTAATATTTTTTATTTTTCTCTTTTGTCAATCTAATTCTTATGCAATCTTTATTCTAGCTAGGATTATAATAGTCGAATTGGTATTTTTTTGTACAAATTTTTTATCAACCAAATATGATAAAATTTATTTTCTTATACAAAACTTTTTCAAAAAATATCAACAGATCCATTATTATTTTCGTCCACTTTACTCGTTTCATGTACAAATGATGTAATATTACTTCCACAATAATAGTGTTGCCCCACCTTTATTCATCTCTCTCTTTCTGTTGTCCTCTTTATTCATCTCTCTATATCTCATCTCTCCTCTTAATACTTGGAATGTTAGTTTTGCTATAGCTTACTCTAATTATTATGCTGGAAGCATAGTCTTCTACGCAGGGGAGTGGAATCTACAAGATTGAATTTGAAATTGAAATTTTTGAATCCTTTTCAGAATTTGGAGATGATGGTTTTCTTGGAGGGAAATTGTTTTGAAATTATTTTTTTTATCATATTAGGATTAGAAGTTTGAGGTGTTGTTTTGTTATTTTTTGATGCTTTTATAGGTTGATTTTCTATGCTTATAATTTGATATTTAATGATTAGATAGAATCTTTGTCCCTCCTTTCCTCAAAAGAAGACTTTTTTCAAAAAAAAAAAAAATTCTTGAAATATTCTGTATTTACCTATGGATACTTGTCTTCTTTGTATTTATATTTTAACCTGAAAAGCTTGTAACATTTTAATTAAGCAACTCCCTATCTAAGTTAACTAAATGATAAAAAAATATTCTACTTATATTATTTTAATAGCATTAACTAGCTGTATTTTTGCCCCTAGCTCTCGTGCTCACCTACCTCTCAACATATGTTTCTCCATAATTGATTATGTAACACTCAAGCCTTAAGCAACAAGTGGGTAGAACAAGAAAGAAAAGGCCAAGTCCCGATCAATTATGGTTTCTTGTTAAGTTAAAAGTATTTTTATTTTCTACAAGTTTGGCTCATCTTAACAAAGGTTTGATCAATGAAAACTAAAAGGACTAATTTTTACAAATAAATAATTTACAAGAACTTTTATATAGACATGGAAAGGCATGGATTAACATAGAAGAATTTAGGGACTCATCTCCAAAAGCCTTTTTCTAAAAAGAAGGATTGTAAGAAATTTTGATTTAGTTACCTGATTTTGATTCAACTCAATTACCTGATTGCATCAAGCTTAGGTTAATTTATATTGGCCCACTATAGTTATGACCTAATACTAAATTACCAAATCAAGTATTTCGATAACTTGATAATCTACATGTATTTAGTTGACTTTGAATGCGACCTTTATCTATTCTAATAATTCAATGAATAGTTTAAATGTCCAACCATAACATATGTATTAAAGTATTTATCATATGCTTATAGAAACATCGATTTACTAACATGCTTCTTAAATATTGTAAATTATACTTTTGGCCACCTTATTCATCTTAGCTAGTAGTATATTTTATTTTCTTTAATTATGCCATGCTATAAGGGGCTAGATATTAGGAGTAATATTATAATTTGCTAGTTTGCTTATATGAGAACCATTTTGATGCAATTCATTTAACTTTATCATCTACTATGGTACAACTAAATTCAAATTTGAACTTATATATTAATTACGTGGCCAACCAACCATCATATTGTAAGATCATCATACTCCATCCAAATACCTCTTTTTCTATTCAATACATGAAACCTTCCATTTAGCCATCATTCCTTGTCATTCTAGAGAACTCTTCTCTAGAGAATTCATGATAATTCTATATTATCCATTAGAAAACTCTTTTGTAAGCTAGCTTTAAAGAACCCTATATGTGAGGTCTATATGTGCGTAAATTAAGCAAGAAGTTCTTTGTTTTATATAAAGTTTTCCTTCAGCTTGTCTCCTTAATCTTGTATTTGAAGAATATTTTAATTAAATATTAAGCTTTCCTCTTGAAGAATATTTTAATGAAATAATAAGTTTTTCTCTTACTCTCCAAATTGATGTTTAGTTGTTCCTCTTCTATTTTGGTTGGAGATATTAGGCTTGACTAGGAGGATCTACCTTTTTTTACAATATCATAGTTTGCCTTTAGGTACAAGCTTTCAATTTATTGATACATAATAATGTTAGTTAATCTATTTGTAGGCAACAGGTATACATTTTAAAATTTTTTAAAACAAATAAGCAACGAAGAAATAATATATTGGATCTAATCCAATATCAGCCTACAACAGGATCAATATATAAAGTTTATATATAAAGATATAAAAGAAAAGTACACATATCAAATTTATGTAAAAAGGTACACAGATCAAATCTATGTAAAAATAAATAACACAGATCATATCTATGTTTGTGGCCTAGTGTCTTAGATCATATCTAAGTCACCAGTAACTATTGAATCTTTTACCTTTTGATGCTTAATAACTAATGCAGCAATAGAAGACGATGGTAGGTACAACTTTTGCAAGCCATACAAAGGTGTATTGCCTCAATAGGTGATCCACACCAGAGTTCTAATCCTGACCAGCCTCTTTGGAGTGCTAGCTCCTCTCCTTGGCTTCGACGATGAGATTTCTTCTTTATAACACCAAGGTGCTCATAGAATTGTCAAAAGGATGTATATGTTTTAAGGAAACATTTTACCCCGGCTTTATAGCCAAAATCCCTTTCACTCTAAAAATTTCTCATCTCTTCTTTTCTTTTCCAACATTTCTTGGAAGATAAGGAAGAAATCTTTCATCTTCTTTTTAGCCAAAAACTAAAAAAGATTGGAAGTTAAGGAAGAAACTCTTCATCTCCTTTTTTAGTTAAATATCGAAAAAGGGTTAGAAGATAATGAATGTGGGGTAATTAGGGAGATGTCATTAACATTCATTTTAAATTCAAACTTAAAATTTTGAATTCAAAATTCAAACTTAAAACTTGAAATTCAAATAGTTTAAAATTGAAATTCATAATTTAAATTTAAATGTGTAAGGATGTTAACATTAGGCTTACCTAAATTTGAGTCCAAACCAAATCCCATTTGATTTGACCCTGATATTCATAGCTCAATCAAATTGAGCTAGCCAGCAATCGTATTGCCAATTTAATCCTTCAATTAATTTACTAACATTTAGTTTCTCAATCATCCAGTCAGGTAGAATCCCCTATGGTGTGTGATCTCATAAGTTCGAACACTAAGCCGGTAGCACTGGAACACTTCCAATACTAATCGAAGTCGCCATCTAGCAATGATACACGATGTTCGGAGAGACGAAGGTTGCAGAGCAACAATCAAGAACCTCTTGCATATGGTTACTATATAATTCATCCCTTTGACCCTCAATGCTCAAGATGACTTAGGTTTTAACTGCCAACCCTTAATCAACTCATCTATAAAGTGTCTCAATCTTCACAAGTCCTGTGACTCCTCACAAGGACTACCCTGGCCAAGGTTTTTCTAAATTGAAACACATTGATACATTTATTTCAAACTATTTGGAGGGGTCAATCCCATCTTGATCCACTCACTGCTCCACAAGTACTTTGCTGCACCAAGAAACCTTCTGTCACTGGATTAAAAATCCAGATAATCTGGCATCAAAGTACAGTAGGTTGCTTGCAAGCTACCATGGTGATCTCAGATCAGAGGGACACTTATATCCATATCCCTTCATGAATACTTTTTGGCAGAAGAGTGTTTCGCAGATTGGTCACGTTCAGTGAGATGTATACACCTCACCTGCATGTCATACCAGTGTCACCACACTCCTTGGTAAAGAGGATAACCAACCCATATGACATACAACAACCTTTACTTGATACATAGTTATCCTATAACTATATATCATTTGGTCGCGACTATTTTAAGAACCACTCAATAAACCCTCTCTTTATTGAATAGATTATGGTTCTAAGGACTCCATCACAAAAAATTTATTTCAGGAAGATGCGATGTGATAAACTATCAAATAAATATTTTATTAATTAATAATTCACATATATTTAGAACTTGCACAATCATCTACATGTTAGTTGATTGGCTTTAGGACATAATTTTCAACAACTCCCACTTGGACTAAAGCCACTTAGAATAGTATCTAATACCCATCTTTCATTTATGGTCATCAAATTCTTTGATTCCGAGAGCTTTAGTGAATGGGTCAGCTAGGTTCTCCTTTCCATCAATCTTCTGAAGGTCGATGTCACCTTGCTCCATGATTTATCGCACAAGGTGATAATGGCGCAGAATATGTTTGGTGCGTTGATAGGACATCAGCTCTTTGGCTTGAGCAATGGCTCCGATGTTGTCACAGTACACTGAAATAGGACCCTTCAGAGAAGGTATCACTCCCAGTTCTCCTAGGAACTTTCACAATATACAGCTTCCTTTGCTACATCCGATGCCGCAATATATTTCGCCTCACAAACGGAGTCCGCCACAATGTGTTGCTTAGAACTTTTCCAGCAGATCGCTCCTCCATTTAGGATAAAAATAAATTCTGACACACTCTTACTGTCATCCCTATCTGACTGAAAACTGGAGTCAGTATACCCTACAAGTTTTAAGTTGGGTTCTCCATAAATTAGCCATTGGTCCTTAGTATTTTGCAAATGCTTAAGAATAGTCTTCACTACTTTTCAATGAGTGTCACCTGGGTCAGACCGGTATCTGCTCACTACCCCTAGTGAGTATGCCACGTCTTGTCTAGTACATGTCATAGCATACATGATAGAACCCACTGCCGAAGCATATGGAATCCTACTCATACGCTCTCTTTCCTTAGGAGTTGTTGCACACTCCTTTTTGGAGAGAGAAATTCCATGGCCTATTGGGAGATAGCCTTTCTTGAAATTCTTCATGCTGAACCGTTTCAGCATAGTGTCTATGTACGTAGATTGAGATAATCTCGGAAGCCTCTTAGATCTATCTCTATAGATTTTCATACCAAATATATAAGAGGCTTCACCCAATTCCTTCATAGAAAACTGAGATGACAACCAGACCTTTATTCCCTGTAGTGCTGGAATGTCATTTCCAATTAAGAGAATGTCATCCACATACAACACAAGGAATACAACCACGGAACCATTAGCCCATTTGTAAATGCAAGGTTCTTCTCTGTTTCTAACGAAACCATACGTCTTGATACATTTATCAAACCATATATTCCAACTCCGAGATGCCTGCTTCAATCCATAAATGGATCTTTGAAGCTTGCACACTTTTGACTCATTTGTGGATATGAATCCTTTAGGTTGTATCATATACACCTCCTCTTCCAGCTCACTATTTAGGAAAGCTGTTCGGACATCCATTTGCCATATTTCATAATCAAAGTGTGCTACTAAAGCAAGCATAATCCGAATGGATTTGAGCATTGCCACAAGGAAAAATATCTCATAGTCTATACCATAACATTGACAATATCCCTTGGCAACCAGACGGACTTTATAGGTCTCTATCTGCCCATCTGTGCCTCTTTTCTTTTGAAAATCCATTTGCACCCAACGGGTTTTATCCCCTCGGGTGGATCAACCAATGTCCATACATTGTTGATTTCCATAGACTTCATTTCGGATTTCATGGCTTCTAGTCATTTCTCATAGTCAAACCTCTGCATTGCATACATATAAGTGATCAAATCCTTATTGTTCTCATCGAGTTCAATAGGATCGTCATCTCGAACCAAGAAACCATAGTATCTATCTGGTTAACGTAGTACCCTACTAGATCTCCTTAATGATTCTTGTATAGGCTCTGGGTTTGATCTAATCAAATCCGCTTCTATATTGTCTCTTAAGTGTGTTTTTTTTCTTGTTGAACTTCACTAAGTTCAATCTTAGTAGCTTCAGTTCCTTTACCAAAGAACTCCTTTTCTAAAAAGATAGCCCTAAGACTGACGAATAACTTTTGTTCTTCAGCAAGTAAAAGTAATACCCCTTAGACCTAGGTCTAAGCTTATCTGTTTTCAAACGTTTAACATAAGCCGGGCAACTTTAGACTCGAAGGTGTGAGAGTATCGGCTTATGCCCAATCCATATCTCATATGGTGTTTTGTTAACGGACTTACTTGGGATCCTATTTAAAAGATAACAAGCTAACTCTAAAGCATAACCCCAAAAGAAGATAGATCGAGAAGCAAAGCACATCATGGACTAAACCATGTCTAATAGGGTTCGATTCCTCCTTTCAGATACTCCATTTAACTGAGGTGTCTCAGGAGGTATCCATTGAGAGAGAATCTCATTCTCCTTAAGATATGTTAGAAACTCACTGGAAAGATATTCACCACCTCAATCTGATAGAAGGTTTTGATAAACTTTCCAGTTTATTTTTCTACTTCGTTACGATATCATTTGAACATTTCAAACGATTCAGACTTATGTCTCATCAAGAATATATAACCATACCTCGAAAGATTGTCTATAAATGTAGTGAAATAATTATACCCACCCCTGGCACTGACATTCATAGGTCCGCATACATCAGTATGTACCAGAGTTAGAATTTCATTGGCCCATTCACTTTTTCACTAAAAGATGATTTGGTCATTTTACCCATAAGACAAGATTCACAAGTTGGTAATGATTCAAAATCATTAACCTCAAGTAGACCTTCTTGTCTCAACCTGTTTATCCTGTTCTTGTTAATATGACCTAGCCGGCAGTGCCAAAGGTAAGCATTACTGATATCGTTTATCCTAGAGCATTTGCTAGATGTATATATTACACTAACAGGTCGCAATAGTACATATATGCCATTACTCATATATCCATTCATCACAATAGAATCATTCATAATGATTTTGCAAATGTCATTCTTTATTGATAGTTCATAACCAGACATGGCAATTGGCCTATAGAAATGACATTTAAAATGAAAGATGAACAATAATGATATTTATTTAAAATGATTGTACAAGACTCAAAAACAAGTTTGACGACTCCCAATGCCAGGACTGGAACTTGACTTCCATTTCCACGTTTAAGAATCTCTCACCATCCTCGAATCTTCTACTAACTTGAAGTCCATACAAAGAATTGCATATGTGAATTGGACTTTTGGTATCCAATACCCAATTAGTAGTATCATAGAAATTACAAGGCGTTATCATATAAATACCTTGTTCAGCATTTCCTTGCTGTTTCCTCTTCTTGGACCTGTCCGAGTCAAGGGATGCAATATATAGAGGACAGTTCCTCTTCCAATGACTCTGCTTCTTACAAAAGAAGCACTCCGCCTTACTCTGATCAGCTTTAACCTTTTAGCCCGACTGGTTCCAGCATTTTGCACCTTCTTCCTTTTATTTTTCTTTTTCCCTTTTTTAAAGGGACGATGACCTCCTAAAGAACCTCCCACTAAATTCACTACCCCTTTATTGAGCTGGTGATTTTTCTTATAAGTTTGCAGTAAACCAAGTAAACCATGGTAGTTTACAACAGGCTTATTCATTCTATAATGGTTGAGAAAGTCAAGATAAGAAGGAGGCAGGGAGTTTAGTATCGCATCTTCCCAAGTTGTTCATGCAAGGGACAACTGAGTTTGCCCAAGCGTTCAATCATCTCGATCATGTACAATACATGATCAGTGACTGAGGCTCCATCACGCATCTGCGTGTTGTAGATGGCACAAGAGACCTTGTACCTCTCAACGTCATCTGGTGTCCCAAAGGATTCCTTCAACTTTTGAAGAATTTTCTCTGGCTGGGCTTTCTTAAATTTGCGACTGAACTCGTCGTTTATCGCTGCTAGCATTACACATCGAACAGTGGTCCAATTAGAGAGCCACTTGTGATAAGCATCCCTGACCGAATCCCAAGCATTAGGAGCAGGGACTTCAGGTGCTGGATCCGTTATCACATAAAGGATCCGTTCATGCTCCAGGACAATCCTGAGCCTTCGATACCAGCTATCAAAGTTGGGACCCTTAAGTTTTTCATTATCAAGCAACAAATGGAGCGACAAGTTGGTAGACATTATCTGAAAGAAAAATCAAAAACCTATTATTGTATATGAATTATTATCCTAAAGACATGGACTTTAGTCTAAAGGCCCTTCCATTATTTTATTCAAACTGGCAGCCTATACCTCCAATCCGAGGAATTACTCTTAATCCCTTAGTGGGTACTAGAATTCAATAGACAATACATGAGCCCGACTTTCGCCGGCTCACCCATGTACATCTAAAGGTAGGTTCTTTAACCGATTACTTCTCCAAGTAATTTCTAGTAATTAATTTTGCCCCAGGATGCACTTTAATCGGCCTTTGGGCGTCCTATTGAAGGTCCTAGTTAGGTTCGACCATTAACATGATAAAATTTAATGCTTCTAACCAATGAAATCAAGCCCGACTTTGGCTGACCCACCTGACTACCATTAAGAGAGTCACATTGAGCCATCATATTAGGATTAGCAACCGTTAAGAGAGTCACATTGAGCCATCATATTAGGATTGACAATTCCAATAGCTTGATGAACATTCGACCTTTGGGTCTGCCAATGATCACCCAATTATTGGACCCATTACCATCCAATTAATGGAAGGCTAAGACTTAGTTATCCCCATAACTTTATCTTTTTAAGGACCTAAAAATTTAGAGGGTTTCACATTAAAGTGTGACATATGAAAGAGAACACATGGACCATAATCAAGAATCCTCCCACTAACTTGTAAAAGGGTTCATGAATAATTAGTCCATGGGTACCTAAATTAGTCATACCGATTCACTAGGTGACATGAGCTAACTTGAATCATTGAGCTACCCAATCAATTCTGATCGACCACATCTTACAGGTAAGTGAGATCATGGGATGGGTTCATCAAATTTGATTAGATTAGCTTAAAGACTTGGGCTCACTATTGAGCCACAAATCAGGTCCATTTAGATTTATGAACTGATCAATCTAACTAATTAGAGAGATAAAAAAGAATGTAACTTAACTCAAATTTTGATTAGATCTAACCCAATTAAGGATCTAACTCAAGCAAATCATGACCCTTAAAACTTATGCAAATGACTTAAAATCTTGAAATCATATTTCTAGATATCTTTGTCATTTAAGATAATTTAATTTCTTAATTAAATTCAATAAACTCTTAAATTGAAATAATTTTAATTTAATATATAAAATAAATTTTATAAAAATTAAAATAATTTATGATCATACCATTCAAAATGAGATTAAAACAATTTTAATCTATATTCTCTTCACTTTTCTTATTTATGGGTCATGATACAAGTGGCACCCCTACATGCCATCAAAGATCCCATTGAATGGAAAAGAGAAGGTCTTTAAACCCTACTTCTCTCCTATGACCGGATGGCCTTGTGAATCCACCCAATCCAAGTACTTGGCTTCCTACCAAATCACCTTCAAGTGCTCTCAGCAGTCTATTGCACTCGAGTTATGGGTAGTTAGGCACCATGCATCGAGGTACTACCAGTAGCCTTCCTCATTGGTGTCCCTAATATCCCTACCAGACACTTGTTGGACACAATGATCCGGGATACTACCAGTAGCCTTCCCCATGGACCATCCCAGAGTTAGAGCACGATAGAAACTAAGAACACAAACCATGCTCTGATACCATTGTTAGTTAATCTATTTGTAGGCAACAGGTATGCATTTTAAAATTTTAAAAACAAATAAGCAACGAAGCAATAAGATATTGGATCTAATCCAATATCAGCTTACAACAGGATCAATATATAAAATTTATATATATAAATATATAAAAGAAAAGTACATAAATCAAATCTATGTAAAAAGGCACACATATCAAATCTATGTAAAAATAAATAACATAGATCATATCTATGTTTATGGCCTAGTGTCTTAGATCATATCTAAGTCACCAGTAACTATTGAATCTTTTACCTTTTGATGCTTAATAACTCACACAACAATAGAAGGCGGAGGTAGGTATAACTTCTGCAAGCCATACAAAAGTATATGGCCTCTAGGTGATCCACACTAGGGTTCTGGTCCTGACCAGCCTCTTCGTGCTAGTTCCTCTCCAAGGCTTCGATGATGAGATTTCTTCTTTATAACACCAAGGTGCTCATGGGTGTATATATTTTGAGGAAACATTTTGCCCCCGGCTTTATAGCCAGAATCTCTTTTACCCTAAAAACTTTTCATCTCCTTATCTTTTCCTTTTCCAACGTTTCTTGAAAGATAAAAGAAACCTTCATCTTCTTTTCAACCAAAAACTGAAAAGGTTGAAAGTTAAGAAAGAAACTCTTCATCTCCTTTCTCATTAAAACCTGAAAAAGGGTTAGAAGATAATGAATGAGGGATAATTAGGGAGAGGTTATTAACATCTATTTTAAATTCAAACTTAAATTTTTGAATTTAAAATTCAAACTTCAAACTTAAAATTAAAATAGTTTGAATTCAGATTCATAATTTGAATTTAAACATGTAAGGATGTTAACATTAGGCTTACCTAAATTTGAGTCCAAACCAAATCCCATTTGATTTGACCCAGATATTCATAGCTCAATCAAATTGAGCTAACTAGCAATCGTATTGCCAATTTAATCTTCCAATTAATTTACTAACATTTAGTTTCTCAATCATCCAGTCAGGTAGAATCCCCTATGATGTGTGACCCCATAGGTTTGAATACTAAGCCGGTAGCACTGGAATACTTCCAATACTAATCGAAGTCACCATCTAGCAATAACACCCGACGTCCGGATAGGCCAAAGGTTGCAGAGCAATAATCAAGAACCTCTGGCATATGGATACCATATAATTTATTCCTTTGACCCTCAATGCTCAAGATGACTTAGGTTTTAACTGCCAACCTTTAATCAGCTCATTCATAAAGTGTCTCAATCTTCACAAGTCTTGTGACTCCTCACAAGGACTACCCTGGCCAAGGTTTTGCTAAATTAAAACACATGAGACATTTATTTCAAACTATTTGGAGGGGTCAATCCCATCTTGATTCACTCACTGCTCCACAAGTACTTTACTGCATCCAAAACCTTCTGTCACTGGATTAAAAATTCAGATAATCCAGCACCAAAGTATAGTAGGTTACTTGCAAGCTACCATGGTGATCTCAGGTCAGAGGGACACTTATATCCATATCCCTTCACGAATACTTCTTGGCAGAAGAGTATTCCGCAGATTGGTCACGTTCAGTGAGATGTCATACACCTTACCTGCATGTCATACTAGTTTTACCACACTCCTTGGTAAAGAGAACAACCAATCCATATGACATACAATGACCTTTACTTGATACATAGTTGTCCTATAACCATATATCATTTGGTCGTGACTATTTTAAGAACCACTCAATAAACCCTCTTTTTATTGAATAGATTATGGTTCTAAGGACTCCATCACAAAAGAATTTATTTCAGAAAGATGCGATGTGATGAGCTACCAAATAAATATTTTATTAATTAATAATTTATATATATTTATAATTTGCATAATCATCTACATGTTAGTTGATTGACTTTAGGACACAATTTCCAATAACTCTCACTTGGACTAAAGCCACTTAGAATAGTATCTAATACCCATCTTCCATTTATGGTCATCAAATTCTTTGATTCCGAGAGCTTTAGTGAATGGGTCGGCTAGGTTCTCCTTTCCATTAATCTTCTGAAGGTCGATGTCACCTCGCTCCATGATTTCTCGTACAAGGTGATAACAGCACAGAATATGTTTGGTGCATTGATGGGACTTCGGCTCTTTGGCTTGAGCAATGGCTCCGGTGTTTTCATAGTACACCGAAATAGGACCATCCAGAGAAGGTGTCACTTCCAGTTCTTCTAGGAACTTTCACAACCATACAGCTTCTTTGCTGCATCCGATGCTGCAATATATTTTGCCTCGCAAATGGAGTCCGTCAAAGTGTGCTGCTTGAAACTTTTCTAGCAGATCACTTCTCCATTTAGGGTAAAAATAAATCCTGACATACTCTTACTGTCATCCCTATCTAACTAAAAACTGGAGTCAGTATATCCCATAAGTTTTAAGTCAGGTTCTCCATAAATTAGCCATTGGTCCTTAGTATTTTGCAAATACTTAAGAATAGTCTTCACTACTTTCCAATGAGCGTCACCTGGGTCAGACTGGTATCTGCTCACTACCCCTAGTGAGTATGCCATGTCTGGTCTAGTACATGTCATAGCATACATGATAGAACCCACTGTCGAAGCATATAGAATCCTACTCATATGCTCTCTTTTCTTAGGAGTTATCGCATAATCCTTTTGGAGAGAGAAATTTTATGGTATATTGGGAGATAGCCTTTCTTGGAATTCTTCATGCTGAACCGTTTCAGCACAGTGTCTATGTACGTAGATTGGGATAATCCCAGAAACCTCTTAGATCTATCTCTATAGATTTTCATACCAAGAATATAAGAGGCTTCACCCAAGTCCTTTATCGAAAACTGAGATGACAACCAGACCTTCATAAAAAGACTTTTCCCTGGCCTAAATTAGTTAGAGCTTGGGGTTGTTTGATTAGAGAAAGAAGGAAGAAAATTTTTCCTTTTTCTAACCATATTTTTTCATGTTTAATTAAAAGGAATAGAAAAAAAATGTATGCATGGGATACATACTTTTTGCTCTTTTATTACAAAATAAATAACACAGGGGATTTTATTTTTTATACTCTTTTTCTTCTCACGAGAAGAAATTTTGATACTAAAAGAGAAAAATTATTCCATAATATTTTTTATTTTTCTCTCATGTCCACCTAATTATTATGCAATCTTTATTCTAGGATTATGATAGTTGAATTGTTATTTTCTTGTATAAATTTTTTATCAACAAAACATGATAATTTTTTTATACAAAACTTTTTAAAAGAAAATATCAAACAAGCTATTATTGTTTTCTTCCACTTGTTCCTTTCATGTACAAATAATGTAATATTGCTTCCATGGTAATAGTATTGCTCCACCTTTATTCATCTCTTTTTTGTTGTCTTCTTTATTTATCTCTCTATATCTCTAATCTTTTCTTCCATATCCTTCTCTCCTCTTAATACTTGGAATGTTAGTTTTGTTATAGCTTACTCTAATCATTATGCTGGAAGCACAGTCTTTTACATAGGGGAGTGGAATCAACAAGATTGAATTTGAAATTAAAATTTTTGAATCCTTTTAGAATTTGGAGATGATGGTTTTCTTGGAGGTAAATTGTTTTGAAATTAATTTTTTATCATATTAGGATTAGAAGTCTGAGGTGTTGTTTTGTTGTTTTTTGATGCTTTTATAGGTTGATTTCTATGCTTATCATTTGATATTTAATGATTGGATAGAATCTTTGTCTCTCCTTTCCTCAAAGTAGACTTTTTTCAAAAAAAAAAAAGTTCTTGAAATATTCTATATTTACCTATGGATACTTGTCTTCTTTGTATTTATATTTTAACTTGAAAAGCTTGTAACTTTTTAATTAAGCAACTCCTTATCTAAGTTAACTAAATGATAAAAAATATTCTACTTATATTATTTTAATAGCATTGACTAGCTGTATTTTTGCCCCTAGCTCTCATGCTTACCTACTTCTCAACATATGTTTCTCCATAATTGATTATGTAACACTCAAGCCTTAAGCAACAAGTGGGTAGAACAAGAAAGAAAAGGCCAAGTCCCGATCAATTATGGTTTCTCGTTAAGTCAAAAGTATTTTTATTTTCTACGAGTTTGGCTTATCTTAACAAAGGTTTGACAATGAAAACTAAAAGGACTGATTTTTACAAATAAAGAATTTATACGAACTTTTATATAGACATGGAAGGGCATGGATTAATGTAGAAAATTTAGGGACTCATCTCCAAAAATCTTTTTCTAAAAAGAAGGATTGTAAGAAATTTTGATTTAGTTACCTGATTTTGATGCAACTCAATTACTTGACCCATTGATTGCGTCAAGCTTAGGTTAATTTATATTGGCCCATTATAGTTATGACCTAATACTAAATTACCAAATCAAGTATTTCGATAACTTGATAATCTATAGGTATTTAGTTGACTTTGAATGCGACCCTTATCTATTCTAATAATTCAATGAGTAGTTTAAATGTCCAATCATAACATATATATTAAAGTATTTAATATGCTTATAGAAACATCGATTTATTAACATGCTTCTTAAATATTGTAAATTATACTTTTGGCCACCTTATTTATCTTAGCTAGTAGTACATTTTATTTTCTTTAATTATGCCTTGCTATAAGGGGCTAGATATTAAGAGTAATATTATAATTTGCTAGTTTGCTTATATGAGAACCATTTTGTGCAATTCATTTAACTTTATCATCTACTATGGTATGACTAAATTTAAATTTGAGCTTATACATTAATTACATGGCCAACCAACCATCATATTGTAAGATCATCGTACTCCATCCAAATACCTCTTTTTCTATTCAATACATGAAACCTTTCATTTAGCCATCATTCCTTGTCATTCTAGAGAACTCTTCTCTAGAGAATTCATGATAATTCTATATTCTCCATTAGAAAACTCTTTGTAAGCTAGCTTTAAAGAACCCTTTATGTGAGGTCTATATGTGCACAAATTAAGCAAGAAGTTCTTTGTTTTATATAAAGTTTTCCTTCAGCTTGTCTCCTTAATCTTGTATTTGAAGAATATTTTAATTAAATATTAAGCTTTCCTCTTGAAGAATATTTTAATGAAATATTAAGTTTTCATCTTACTCTCCAAATTGATGTTTAGTTGTTCATCTTCTATTTTGGTTGGAGATATTAGGCTTGGCTTGGAGGATCTACCTTTTTTTACAATATCATAGTTTGCCTTTAGGTACAACCTTTCAATTTATTGATACATAATAATTCATGCTTTAATTGGTTGTTCGTTTAGGTGGAAATATTTGGAATAAATGTTGTAAATTTAAACAATAGTTATTGAAATGATATTTTCATATTTCTAAAGTTGTTTAGGCTCTCAGAAACAAATGCTAAAGAAAAGTTTCAATAAAAAATAAAATTTAAACTTATTATAGAGTTATTAATTATCTAAATACATATTCAAATCTAAATTGAATCTAATAAAGAAAATATGAAACTAGATGAAAACTAGATTATCTTATTGCATACAAATATAAACTAGATCAAAACTCAATTATGCAAATAAGAAAAAACATGCTAGTGATCGTAAGTGTTTACGGACATGAATGGACTAGATTCAATACGTTTTGATATTTAAACCACTGCAAATATAGCATTATTGAAACCATCATTTTATACTCAATAATAGAATAAAGACACCAAAAATTTTAGTTTTTGATTTCTAGACATTTTTGTGTTCTAATTTAAGATATATAGTGTAAATATTTATTTTGGTGACTTATGATTAATTTTTAAATTAAATATTTTTATCAAACATTTAATATTTGCATTATATTCTGATTCATATTATCTAGATATATATTTTGTATAATGCAATAATTCCCACATATGAAATAAGCATGTCATCATTTTTAAGACTGAGCTGGACTTGATCGAGCACAACTTTGGCTTAATTTAAGTTGTCAATTAAATTAAATTGCTCAGCATAGCTTAGTACAATTCATCTGAACTTAAAATCTACTTTCGTTGGACCCTTGACTCAACTAATTACAAGATAAGTATGTGACAAATAGATTGTATTCTTAATGACCCACCCACAAGGAATACAAATCTTAACACTAATAATTCATGGTCCAACAATAGTAACAATAAAAAACTCAACTTCAATAGCAAAATAGAGTGTTATAAGATATAGAATAGGTAATAGTAATAAAATTAAAAACAATGGATGTAAAAGGGATAATAGCTAATAACAAAAAAATAAATATTTAGCGCAACTAATGGGTTTTGTAAAAAGAATAGTTATGCAATCTCAATAAAATAAATATTTAGCACAACTAATGAGTTTTGTGAAAAAATTAATTATATAATTTTAATTTCCATTTTCAATCTTTATGACCATAATCTTACTGATTCCTTTAATAGGATTAAGAACTATATTTAACTCTGGTAGCATAAGTCAAAAAAAAATATTTGACCCCTATGATATGAATTTAGAATGAAACTATTTTTATGATGATCAAATTGTGAAGATATAACCCCCATTAGCAAGGCTTAGGTCATTATCTAATTGAGAGAGTTCAAAATAAAATTATAAATCACAACCTCCAAATTCATTCTCAATTTATAATTTATAAGTCATTGATAATGCATCAGATTTTCAAAAACTTTTCATTCCAAAGGCACGTTTTTTGTCACAATGATTACAAGTTTCTTTGTTTTCATGCTTAATCTAGATCATGAACATATTAAATTATAAAAATAAAATGAGACTTAAATATTGAGTTGCATATTATAAGGTTTTAAGAAAAAAGAAATTGCATTTGAGCACTGAGATATACAACCATATATACCTATTTGATTTGAAAAAATAAGAAATTTTTTAAATTTGCTCAACTCGTATCTTTTTAATTAGAAATACAAAATATAAAAAGGAGCAAAATAGGTCTAAGTTCTTTTTTTATTAATTAAAAACTCCTTTTTCAATCAATGAATTATATAACTATGTTATAGAATCTTCATTTATACTAGTGAGACCGTTGATCGAATTCCTTTTCTAGTTAAAAATATTATAGCTTTCAAAGTAGGCATGACTAATAGCAAATAATTAAAAATAGACAAGGCAGATCTCGATTTCCGCATCAAATTTGTCTTCAATCATTTTACCTAATTCTTTCTAAATTGAGCAAAAATGCCAATCAAGATTTTTCTCAAAATAAAAATTTTTATTTTGACTGACTTATTTTGGGACCCTAATGATGGAATTTAGTTGTAGTTCACTATGCCATAACTTTACAAAAGTTACCTAATTTTGATTTTTAAAAAAAAGCACCTTAATTGGATATTATACAAGTAAGTTAGAATCTTCAAAAATTTAGCGTGTGATTCAATTTTTCAATACGATGAAACTCCCTATTGAATCCTGTTTAGTTTCTGTAGTAGCCAAAATAATCTACATCGAGTTTGATGAATATTCAAAATGAGTTAGGTAAACTCAAAATTTTCTTTTAAGGAAAGACTTTAACCAAACAAATCTATCATTATGAGAAATATTAAATGAAGAGGTTACAAATAAAGTGAATGTAGAAGTTGATATTTACCTCTGGTAAAATTTAAACTTTTCATGATTATTTTTATTATTCATGTCTATCTTGAAAAAAGCTTAATATCTTTTAATTGAAAGAGAAATCTAACCAAAATTATAAAAGGTCGAACCACTATATTACAAATTGAGACTTTATATTCAATTTTATTATTAATTAATGAAAAAGAACTTATAATCTACTTTCATTAGTTTATTTATTTCTATTTTAAAAATAATTTGTGTTAAATATGTTAAAAGAGTTCCTTTCTCCTCTTTGATCGGATGAATTTGAATATTATGTAAAACATATTTGTAAGTGTACATGTTCATTGAGAATTTGATTACTCAAAAATAAGATTTATTTTTTTTCATTTTAGGATTCCGTAACTATCCTATAGTTCAATTTTTTTTAATTGAAAAATAATCCCCTTGATTGAACATGTCTCCTTAGTTTTAATTTCAACTAGTTATGTAATAAAGTTATTTTTTTATATATATTTTGATACAATTTCGTAACAAAGATACAATGCAACCAATGATCATTTTGACAAATTTTGTAAAAGGAGAACAATCATTAATACAAAGATCTTACCATTAGTAGAGCTACGGAATTTTTTAAGTGTGTGATCCCCATCCTTTGCTCTCAAGAAATTATGTAAATATACGAAACAACAATGATTTTGATGTGGATAGCTTTTTTAATGCCATATAACCCTTCCTTTATATTAGTTTTTATGTTTTTGTAGTTGCCAAAAGGCTTAGATGAGTTGAGTTGAGTTGAGTACAACTATTCCTTTATTGCAGGCATAGAGAATAACTGAGTGTCTATGGCTTGACAAGCTTCAATATTGCCATCCATCATTTCACCTGCCATGTTTTAGTTGTCACTCCATTCTGGGAGGAGGATTCAGGAGGAAAGAGCAGGAAGTGATGCTCAGATGTCCATCAAGCCTATAAATGAAATTACGTTAGGCAGCCGCCAGTTAATAGAACGTATATTGCTTGAACATTTTCTACCACACGAGGATATCAGGATTATCTTAATCTGGGGATGGAATGGAGTCGGGGCCTCCGCCATCCTCAAAAACGTGGCTCAACAACTGGTATCCAGTCACGACCCTCGCCTTCATTTTGACAAAGTCGTATGGGTGAGGTTGCCCACCCAGCAAAGCCCAAGGCTAGTGCAGAGGATGATAGCAGAAGCACTCGGGCTCCACCATTCCACCATGGCTAAGTTTGACGAGCATGATGAGGATGATGACTTCAGTGGGTTAACAAGTGACAGGAGAGGAATAGTTCAAGAAATCAGCGAGGTGATCTACCGAAGTTTGAAGGACGTAAAATTTTTGCTTTTAGTGCGCAATCTTGGAAGAACAATTGACATGAATGATATGGGAATACTAACTATGACAAGATGGACCGGAGGCAAGATGTTATTCACCATCCAATTACAAGATGCGAGAACGAACATGTCCATAGCTAATTCAATGGCACCTCAGGCTTCACTGTGTATCGAACGAGAGGTACCTCTGGAATATTCTATGAGCCTACAGGAAGAAGCCACAGAAGTGGCTGATTATATCAACAACATCAGCATCAGTGGGAGGAGGAGCACACTAACACCAAGGAAAGTCCTCGAATGCTTCTGGTACACCATGCTAGTGCAATCATCGTTGCTCAATTACAATGATCAAATTATTCAGATGAGCAGTTTTCTGGTGTTGGAGGGGCTCATAGAAGAAGGAGATAGAGGAAAGGAGATGGCAGATGCTGTGTCTCAAGAGCTGCAATGCCAATTCATGGGTCCAGAAGTCCGAGAGTGGGCACAGGATGTGATGATCTCCTCAACAGGGATGAGCCGGGTGTGGGATAAAACCCTGCTGCACCCTCGTCACTTATTATTATTAAAGCAAGAGTGGGATGGCAACGCTGAGAAGTGGGAGCAGTACCGTTGGATATCGGTGAAGCTGAAGCATGGTGATGGCATCAAACTACCGCCTTGCAACTGCCCCGAGCTATCTACATTGCTCCTTGTCGAGTGTTCCCCTTCGACCGGCATGCTACCGGCCGGCATGTTCGAGTACATGTGCAAACTTCGAGTGCTTGTTCTCAAAGACACCAATATCTTGTTCTTGCCTCCCTCGCTCCTCTGCCTCCACGACCTGAGGCTTCTTCTACTGGTGGGCTGCAAGCAATTGAAGACCCTCAGCATCCCAACCAACACCACAATAGCCGGCGATTCTTCTTCCATGCCACAACCGCAGCTTCAGAAGTTGCAGGTGCTAATTATATCGCATAGCAATCTTCAGGAGATTCCAAGGGAGACCTTGGAATTGATGCCCAACCTCGAGGTGATGAAACTTACAGACACAAATCTGCAAAGCATTCCAGATGAGCCATTTGAGCACATGCAACGGCTTGAGGTTCTCGACCTCAGCAACAATCATCAGATTGAGTCATTGCCGAAAGGACTACTGAAAGCAGTTAGCCTCAAGAAGTTGATTCTTGGTGGATGCAAGAGTTTAAAGACCCTTGTGATAGGGAATACAACAAATATTCCTCTAATAAGATTACTATTAGTATGGCTAAACACAGTTGCGATATAATTAAAATCAACACATAGAATAATAATAAAAACAAAATCCAAAAGAAACAGCGAGATACGAGGATTTTACGTAGTTCACCCAAACTAGGCTACGTCCATGGCACAGGATCTGCAAGGCTTCACTAAGAGTTGAATCAGGTACAAGCCCTCAAAAACACTCTCTTAGAAACTCTTATGATCTCATCAAAAGATTACAGAACCCACTTTTTTTTTCTCTCTATGCAGCACATAGAGGTCCTCACCGAGCCTCCAATTTATTTCATACGTTAGTAACTCCTTAAAAAAAAAAAACCTCCACACGAGATTTGTGGCGGGCGGTTGCAGCTGAGATGACGCCTCAAATCCTCCTCCAAAAGCTCCCTTCGATGACTTTGGATAATGGCCAAAACATCCTCAACTAACTCCCCAAAATCTATCCAAATCTCATGTTTGTTACTTTGGATAATGGGCTAGCTTGTGAGCTTCTTGTTTCCCATATCCAGTATAATTGCTGGTCAAAGAGCACCTTAGAGAATTGCATGATCTTTTTCCAAGGAGCTACTAAGAGCCATAGTTGTGCCATAATACTTTCAGATCTAAGAGAATTAAAGTTTCACCATTGAATTCCAAAGGTTTGTAAATGTTTTCAACCCTCCATGTTCGTATAACCTTGCACTTTTAGTAATATAATAAAATATCCCTTTGGTCTAGGCAACAGCTGGAAGCCCTTGGTGTTGCCCTCCTCTCAAAGAGAAGGTTCTCATGTTCAAACCTGAGTGGTGGTGAATAACCACCAAGTTCTTGAAAAAGAAGAGAAGAAAATCTGAATCTTAAGACCTTTTTTTTTTTGGGTACAAGCGGGCGATCACACAAGTCTCGTGCAAGTCAGCCCAGATAAATCCGAGTACAAAATTTGCTGCAAAAGAACAGGCCAGAGGTCGCCCGGCCTCCAGAACCACGAACCACCATGCTGGGCCACAGAAGTAGCCACCCAATCCGTCGCCGAGTTGGCTTCATGATATATATGACGGATCTGGGCGCTATCAACCTCCTGCAGGATATACCAAATGTCCCTAATAATCGGAATAGTGGGGCAATGAGAGCAATTCTCCTTTAGCAGCCAGGAAATGACAGTCATAGAGTCACCCTCGATCATGAGCCTATGAGCATGAAGTATCCGAGTTGCATAAAAAATACCCGCCCAAGCAGCATAAAGCTCTGACATAGGGACAGAGGAATCAAGAGTAGCAAAACCTCCCCGCCAGCAAGTCCCCTTGAGACCCACGGATGATAAAAGCCGAACCCGCAGCTCTACCACAGACACAACTATCGAAGTTAATCTTGACATACCCTGGAGGAGGGGCTCCCAGGAAATAAAAATTAGATGCCGGATCGCTGCCGAAGCAGCAGGGGATCCCCAGAGGCCAGCGGAGTCAGGACCAACCACAGTGATAGCATGGGTACAGTCTGCCATCATCAATCTAATCTTCCGCACAATCCTATGGGAAGAAATAAGGTTATCCGTGAAAATGAGCTGATTCCTCGACATCCAGATCTGATATGTCGTGGCAGCCCAAAGACCACACTTAAACTGAGGGCCCCTCCGAAGATCACGAAGGAAAGAAGAGCGCGGCGATCCCATAACATCCAGTCTACTAGAATAACCCACCAAATGCCATATCTGTCTAGCTCTGGGACATATGAAGATAGCATGGTCAGACTCCTCCTCCAGCCCACATAAAGGACAAAGCGGCTGGATAGGTAGACCCCTTCGAGAGAGAAGGGCAGACGTTGGGAGACAGTCCCATAGGAGCTTCCAAAGAAATAACTGAACCCTGGGAAGGATAGGAAGCTTCCAGATCCAAGCAGCATCCTCCGTACACAAAGACTGGGGCTTGAACATCTTCATAAGGTCCATGGTGGGGGCCCTAGAAAGACAGGATCGCTGCCAAAGCCTGGAGTCAGAGAAGCGCCTAGGAGTCAGGGGCATCGAGAGAATCCGCCGAGAAAGCTCCTCGCCGAAAAATTGGGTCACCGAAGGGTTATGCCAGGCAAGGGAATCAGAGGAAATCAAATCCTTAACCGTTAAGCTGGAGAGGGTGTCAATATTAATAAAAGAGGGCCACCGAGAGAGAGGAAGCTCAGAAATCCAAGTATCCTGGATAACATTAATCAAGGAGCCATCTCCAATCATTCAAGAGGTATTATCCAAAATAGCCTGACCATACCGACACACCTCCTTCAAAAGGAGGAGCAGCCCCGAGACGGCAAAATGAGCAAGCCGGATGTCCAATCACCGTACCTCGCTCGCATTAAGGCACTCCAAAGAAATGCGGCTCCATAAGGAATCGCGAAGCGTGCCTGGCAAGAAGAGCTTTTCTTCTGACAATCAGAGACTGGATCCTAAGACCACCTTCTTGGATAGGCATACAGACCCTGTCCTAGGATAACAGATGAGTGTCATGACCATCTTGCATAGAAGCCCATAGAAAATCTCTGAAACATCTCTCAATCCTCTTAAGACAAGTGATCGGGATGGCAACGTTGGAGAGAAGATACAGGGAAAGAGAGGAAAGGACCGAGCGAATAATAATGACCCTAGCCATTATAGATAAGCCAGTGACTTGCCACCCCTCAATGCGCTGACGGATCTGCCTCTCAAGCTCAGAATAGTCTGAACAACGAGGGTGCCTCCCCGTTATAGGGATCCCCAAATACATAAATCTGTCAGTTTGGGAAGAAATACCCGACAAGTTGGTAATGGCTTCCCTGATGGATCTAGGAGTCTTCGAGCTGAAGCATATAGAAGACTTCAGAAAGTTAACCCTCTATCCCGAAGCCTGGCAGTAGCGCTGAATAATATGATGTAAAGAAGCTGCATTGTCAATAGAAGCCTGTCCCAGGAGAATACAATCATCGGCAAAAAGAAAATAAGAGACCAAGGGGCCCTCACACCCAACCATAAACTGGGCAATCCGCCGCTCCTGCTGAGCCTGATATAACGCCCGAGACAAGTCATCCACAGCCAGAATAAACAACAAAAGGATAAAGGACACCCTGTCGCAGCCTCATGGAAGAGTGGAAGAAGTCAGTCGGGCTCCCATTGATGATCAGAAAAAAGGAAGGCCTATGAATACAAGCCATAATCTACTTAATAAATAGACTATCAAACTCAAACTCCTGAAGAGAACGGTGCAAAAAGGTCCAGCTCAGTCTATCATAAGCTCTCTCCATATCAAGCTTGACAGCCATAAGACACCGACTGGCCAGAGCTCTCTGAGATCATGCATAAACTCCTGAGCGATGAGGACATTATCCGAAATAGAGTGCCCTTAAATAAACGCCCCCTATTCCGCAGAAATGAGGCGAGGAATAACCAGCCGAAGGCGCCGAGCCAAAAGATGAGCACATATCTTATACAAAGTAGTGCATAGACTGATGGGCCGAAAGTGCTAAGGGAGAGAAGCATCCAAACACTTGGGCACCAAAGTAATAAATGTCTGGTTCCATTCTGAAGGAATGTGTTTAGACTGGAAGACAATCAGAATAGCCTGAACCACCTCCGGCCCAACAATATCCCAGTAGTGACGGAAGAAAAAGGCGGAAACCCATCATGACCAGGGGCCTTATCCGAACCAAGCTCCCAAAGGGCCACCCTAATCTCATCCGCAGTAATCGACCTCACCGGCATAACATTATCCGAGGAAGAAACCTTCCTAAAATCAGGAACCTGAACAATCAGGGCCCCGTCACCAGTAGACTCAGCCCATCTAGACTGGAAAAGATGAAGAAGCAAGTCCCGGATAGCATGAAAATCCTCCTGATAGTGCCCCTCAGTATCAACTAGCCTCCGAATCCTGTTAACAGCACACCGCTTCAGGGTAGCCTGATGAAAAAATATGGTATTTAGTCCCCCTCACGAATCCACTGAAACCTGGATCTCTACCACCAAAATACCTCCTGCTACCGAAGAAGAGACTGGTGACGAGCTAGCTTCTCCCAAAGAGCAGAGAGATCCATGTCCAGCAGAAACCCATCCTGATCCTCCTTAGTCTGCAGCACACTAATATCAAATTCAACTTGTTCTATTTGTCTCACCAGGTCCCCCACCTCCATTCTATTCCATCTGGATAGTCTACATCTTGCCATAATAAGACGACGAGACAACCGATAAATAGCATTACCCCTAACAGGTAGGTGCCAGATCTGAGAAATGATAATGCGAGCAGCAGAGTGGGCTGTCCAAAACTGCTCGAATCTGAACTGTTTACGCTGATGGCCATCAACGTCAGTGGATATCAAAATGGGGCAATGGTCGGAAGCAATCCGAGGAAGGTGAGAGACAGTAACCGCAGGGAACAAATGTAGCCACTGAGCCATAGCTAAAGCTCTGTCTAGTCTCTCCCAGACATGAGCAGACCCCTGACGGTTATTACACCAGGTGAATTGGGGCCCCGAATACCCCAAATCCAACAGCCCAGAATAATCATTGAAGGATCTAAATTCAGTGATATCAGCTGAGCCAGTGACCTGTCTGCCCCCCGTTTTTTAGTAGCCTCAGTGATACAATTGAAATCACCAGCAATAATGGTTGGAAGACCTTGAGCAAGGAGGGAAAGAAGCTCAGACTAGAGGACCCTTCTCTCTTGATAATCCGTACTAGCATAGATAGCCGAAAGGAGCCAGGGGTCGGAATTTTCCTCAGAGATAAGAAGGACAATCTGCTGGTTACACTGATGAAAAGCATCAATCCTAACCACAGAGGCATGCCAAATGGCCAACATTCCCCAGACAGACCATCAGCCTCCACCGCATAAGAGGACCAAGAACGGGCAATATGCTTCCGAAACCTGGCCAGACTATTACCCGACAGCCTGGTTTCCAGAAGGACACATATATCAAACTTATATAACTGCACCAATCTAGCAAAGGAGGGTCGAAATGAAGGCTTTCGAGCTCCTCTCACATTCCAAAGTAATATCTTCATTTGCAGGCTAGAGGAACCTGAGACCCATCCCTGGCCTCACCCATAACACTGTCCGGAAGACAACCTTTTGACAAGGTGCCTCCCTCAGCTAACTGCAAAGAGCAGGTCTGTAGACCTACCAAATCAAGTCCACACTCAGCAGACCGGGAAGGCTATGCCAAAGACATGGAAGCTGAGCCTGGGCCCTTATTTTCCCCTACAACAACCTCCAAGAAAGAAACCTCAACACTTTCTGGGTGGGACATCTCCTTCAACTGACCACCTTCCTGACAACCAGGGGACAGGGCCAATCGGTCAGAAGAAAAGATATTCACCCCACTTGGTTTAGGCATAAGGGCCTTGCCTTTACCCTTCTGCTTATCGGATCTGGAGCTTGACCGTGGAACCAGACTGACCTCCGGTCTGGCCCGCTTAAGGGGACCCGAAAAAGCATCCCTGTTATCCAAGTGGCCTACACCATCCGAAACCGATCCAAGTGAGTCAAAAGGGTTCTTGGACTCCACTGAATTAGTCAGACTAGACCCCAGTGACCCAGCCTTCTCAGCAAGCAACAGCTTCTTCTCAGGGGATTTAAAACTGGCACGGACCTCCTGACCTGGCATGGCCACTTGAACTAAACTCCCCTGATCCAAAGCCATAGCAGAGGGGGCTGAAGCATCAGCTGGGCGGACTACCTCCTTCAAAGCCAGTGGAGACTTCCGACGAGCCACCTTAACTGGAACAATCCAACCCTCAGATGAATCTCTATAACCTGGTCGCAGATCAGAATTCTTTGCATAAGGAACATGGCAGTGGACTGAAGCACCAGGCGAAGGCCTCGGCTGAGGCTTTCTTCTCCAAGTCGACTAGGGACCGGTGGCAGCCTTCCTCTGCCGGACAGCTACCAACCACGGGCCATAGACCGAATTACTACCAGCGCCTTCCTCAGCAACCGTGGCCGACTGAGAACAAGGGCCACCAAGATGCAACGAACCACAGAGCTGGAAAATCCCCTCTAAATTTTCAAAGGTAAACTGCTGCCAGAAAGGTTGATAAAGCCCTTGAATTTGAGTCCCCGGCCGAAGAGGGCAACGGAGATCGACGCGGATGCAAGCCCTTGCGAACCCACCCCTACTCTTCGCCAGGTTAGCAGCATCGGCACACTTGAATTCACCAGCAGGCTCCAGAATTGACCAGAGCAAGTCCTCCTTCCAAAACTCTAGCAGGAGGTTCGGCAAACGCACCCACAGAAGCGCCGAGGGGACGGAATCCTCCGCCGAAGTGAACTCAGGCCTCCACTCTGTGGTCCCTATGACCTAGCCATTAACCACCCATGGGCGATTGAGAACCAATTCACAGGCTTTCGGAGCTTCAAATCAGATTATATGGCAGCGGAATTGCAGGCTAATAAGGACGATGTCACCTTGAATACTAGCATGCCTAAATTCCCTGATGAGAGCATCGGCCGGAACCCATTTGTGAACGGAACAAGCTATAATGGCCCTCTTCCGCCAACTGGCCATCTCAGCTTCAAGCTCCCCCGCCGGGACACAGACAACATACAGGAAGGTAGCTTCCAACCTCGCCACCATGGCCGGCGATGGAGACGAAGAAACCCAGTGAAACCCAAACTCCGCAGGTGCCCTCCGAGGAATCCGACCTTCGGCAGCCGCATCAGACTCCAAAGAGAGGAGGGGCAGTCGGAGGAAAGAGTGGAGAAAAGCAAAGACCGGTGCGGAGAATCGCCCAAGATCGGGGACGAAGACGTTCGGAGCATGGATCTTAAAGCACGGGCAAACACAGCACCAGAAAGCTTCAAAGCATGATTCTTAAAGCGAACTCTATGTTCACTGTAGGTATCTTAAGACCATTGGATGACTTGTTAGCTCCTAAGGTTTTACATGATAAACTAACTCAACAATATTTAAGTTCACCAAGACATGAAAACAGTTCCATAATAAATTAATCATTTAAATTGATAACTGGAGCATGATAGTATGTTTTATTGTTATTTTGAATAACATCTTTGGGAAATTTTAATGTTTAAATCCAAGATTTTTATACTTTTCTATCTTAACAAATTGTCACCTAGCAGTGTGTTGTCAAAACTCCAAAGGGGATGACCTATTCATTTATCATTAACCAATATATAAGATCAGAGCTTGCTGACAGGAGAATGTGTTACTTACCTGAGTTATCATTTGACATCTTGCATAACAGCCCAACAGAAAATTCTGCAACAAATGAGTTTTTTAGCTTTATATTTTATAATCAATATATTGCTGAACAAGAATTGAAGTTGAATAAATTTTTTTCTTGAATGTAATGTATACGATTAAATAACGAAGTGTAGATGATTAGGGAAATCAAAGCATTTCCAGCAAGGGAATCTGAACAACTGATTAAAATCGGGCCAAAGAAAGCTCATAAAACTAGTAACTTCTCTGGTTAAAATTACAGAGATATGGAAATCATGATTCACTATTTCCAACAAGGAAATGAGAATAGACTGTCTGATTGCGAGAAGTTCGAGACCAAGCATAGTTTAAAAAATGACTATTTATGCAAATCCTGTAATCAACTGCTGAGATCATTCAGTCACATATTCCCTGAACCACTTATACATGGACCTAGCTATTTTGCACAGTAAAAGTTTGTACCCTGACAACATGATTTAATCAACAACCTTGCAATTTTTCATCTTTATTTCTAGCAATTAAGGTTCCAATACAGACTACACCAATTTCCACTGCTCTGGTGTCTTCTTGGAGAGGCTAGACTAGAACTTAAGGCCACATCTCCAATAATTTTCAAAAGAATGAAAGCTCATGATTATCTCTAGCTAGCTGCCAATATGTCTCATATTTAATGTCCCAGCTTCACGGGTCCTTTCTCATTGGCATCTTGTGAAACAGGTGATTGCCTAGGAAAGGGAACTTCTGCAAAACAATCTCTGTTTATGGATATTTATATATGAGTAGAATTGTCCATTAGTCTTCGAGTAAAATATCAGCCTATGATGGAATATAAAATTTGTCAAGTCCCAACTTGATAATTAGGCTAGATGCATGACATGACCACAAACCTCTAGATGAAGCTTTAGAAATTATGTAAGATGTGATTGTTATCATAATATGTGTGAAATGTGTCCAACATTTCAGAGAGACGATCACTGTAAGGGAGTTTCTGCATGTAAATATGCAGCTCAATAGCAGTCGCTGGGCCTAAAAAAAAGATTGTCCAGACTCATACGCAGAGTTGATTTGTTTCCAATATTTAATTTTTCATCCATTCATATAGAGCTTATATTCCTTTAATTTTTTGCTTTCCAATGCACTCAATCTCACATCTGATGTGTCAAAAGGAAAAGTTCTTTTGCAACGCATGATGCAAGAGCATGCGAACTCTGCGCAGTGATTGATCGTGCACGAATATGACCTCACGTGCAGTGCAAAAAAGAATAAAAATATTCTCGAATATGCACTGCCACATGCGTGCATAGCCAATCACCATGCGCAATACGTGCGTCCTACACCGCACATGGTGCACAATGAGCTTTTCGTGTCAAAAACATTATCATGGGCCTATGGGCTCCATCAGTCATCTGTATCAATTCTTTGTACTCTCAGAGTTTTGGTAGTATGTTTGATCTACTGTGGCTATTCTCTTTTGGACGAAACTTTAGGGTTATACTGGTCTGTCTTTAAAGTGATTAGCTAATTATCTGATATTTAATTCTATAGTAGTTGTGTATCGTAACAATCCTGATTACTTATATAGAATTAAAAAATCCAAAAATTAAGTGTAAATTCAAAAAAAGGAATTACTAATATAATTAAAAAATAATTTGCCACCATCAAGAGAATTCTTTGATGTTCAAATACTCAGAATTATTAGGAAGTAGCGATCTTATCCAAAGATTTTTTATGTAATCTTTCGTATAAGGGATTAAAATATTTATAATTGTATGTAAAACAATTTTTTTATTGCTCCATGATATAAGCTGCTAAATAAAGGATCATTTGTTTTGATCAAGCATTCTTGTTTATTCTCATGATTGCTTCAGATGTGAAAATGATATCAAAGCAGATTTAGCCCATGATTCATGTGGATTAAGTGAGATACTGCATATAGATATATAAGATTAAGGAGCTTAAATAATACTTTTTAATAGGTCTTTTAAGATGAGATCTTCAGATGTGACAAATAATATTAAAGTGGATCGAGCCCATGATTCATGTGGATTAAGAGAGATACTGCATATGGGCCTCATGTTTGTGATTGGATTTGAATGTGAATTTGGACATAAGTCCTTAGCCTGATAAGGATGCCAGAGTGAACGAAGTAATATGTGAGAGCTCATACCAGCGAGCGTTTAGTCTCACATAAATTATGCATTTGAATGACGATGTGTGCTTATATAAGATTACAACGCCTAAATAATATTTTCAAGCTAGCTTTTTTGATGTGAAGCCTTGGGTGTGCCACTACATTAGCCTTGTCTTTAGAGTGATTAGCTAGTTATTTGCTGTAATTCCACTCTAATTACTCAACACCTGGCTTTTTCCTTTTATTATTAAAACTTTCTTTTGAATTCAAAAATCTTGATCATCAAGCTAGTCCAGCCTTAAGAAAGGAAAAGGAAAGGACATAATATCACATCGCAGTATACTTTCATGAAACGCAAATGATGATGCTTACCCCCATCAAATGCTCATTCTATTCGGCACCGCATCAGAATATTAAAAGAAAAGGGAAAAGGAAAAGCTAAAGAAATAAAGAAGATGAGTGAGTCTGAAGTTCTAAAAAGAATGGTGAACCACCAGAGCACCGACATCCTCAACCACATAAAATTCTCTGTTTTAGTCTTTGCACATAGATTACTTCAAAAGCAGGAGAAGAGTTCTGGACTTTTGGAATCATCATATGCTTATTTATCTCTACATGCTATCTTGGGTTTGGTTTCAAGCCATTGCAGTTGTTCTGTAAAGAATAAGAGCCAAAGTTTGTGGCCTATGATAGCCCTGCACCGTCATCCCCATTCCTCTTGTCATTTTCTTCAACCAAGTGGGCACTAGCCATCCAGGTACACTCCTTGTGTTCTTTCTTTGTTCTTATATTGCATTGTGGTCACTTTCTTAGTATTTTATTTAACCTAAATTTTAAATGAATAGAATACTAATCAGAGATTTTAAATTGTTTGGCTTTGTAAATCAGTGGACATTCAGTTTGTTTAATCCACACTTTTTTTTATAGAAGTAAACAAATATAAATATTCTCCCTCAACTTGTGCTATTTTAATTTTATATAAATATAATCTCAGCCCAAAAGTTTCGGTTTTAGAATGTAGCACCAGCTTTCAAGTTTCAGTAAGCTGTGGAATATTAGTAAGATGATGCCATCAACTTTGTGATACCTCCAGTTTGGAACTTTTTTTTCTTCACTCCAGAATGGATGTTGATCTTCTTCTATTGTAACACCTCTTCGGCAGTACTTTTCTTCTAGTCTATCGGATGGCCAAGCCCCTCTTATATCATTCATTTTTTTAAAAAAATTCAGAATTACTGTGTGCTCATAATTTACTATTAAGATTTTCCATTTTGCAATCCAAAAGAGGGACAATATAATTGCCCAAATGATTGAGGAAAATAAAAAATATTTTATTGCACAAGCGAGGATGCATGACACGCAACAGCCAGCAAAGGATGGAGTAGGATTAGTGCTCTCAAATCTCTCTCTCTCTCTCTCTCTCTCTCTCAGGTGAGCAAGTCAACCCAAGCCCTGGCCGAAGCTTGGTCCAAAACTTTTTCCAGGCTTTAGGTTTCGGGCTCAATTTTTTTTCTTTCAAAAATTAGGCGCACGCTACTCAAGCTCGATTAAAAACCCAATTGAGCTAATCCATAATAATTCATTTAAGCAAAAAAATTATACAAAGGAAGTTATTTTTTAGTTTTTAAATATGTACGTAAAAACAAGAAACATTTAAAGTAATTGTATCTAATTATTTTAAAAAATTTATTATAATATGAGAACTATACATTACCTAATTAATAGAAAATTTAATATAAAAATTAAAAGACCTATTATATTTTAATGTTTGAGATTATATTTAGATTAGATTTGGCTCTGACTAAGGGCAATGCTTCAGGCCTATTTCAGACTTAGTTCGGAATCAACCAAGTAACAACCCAAGCCTGACTTAAAACTTTTTTTTGTTCTAATTTTATACCCAAACCGGCTAAGGAAAAGTCTTTCTACACCACCTCCAGTGCTAGCCTGCACGGGCGCGGTGATTCTCCCGCATCTGTGTAGGACCCATGAGTGGATCCCCGATGCAAGCTCACGCGGGCATCACCCGTTTGGTGCAGGCCATCCTGCATCGGAGGCAGTGTACAAAGACTTTTCCCTAGCCTAAATTAGTTAGAGCTTGGGGTGTTTGATTAGAGAAAATAAAGGTAGAAATTTTTTCTTTTTCTAACCATATTTTTTCATGTTTAATTAAAAGGAAAAGAAAAAAATGTATATGTACGGGATACATACTTTTTGCTCTTTTATTACAAAATAAATAGCACAGAAGGATGTTATTTTTTTATACTCTTTTTCTTCTCACGAGAAGAAATTTTGATACTAAAAGAGAAAAATTATTCCACGATATTTTTTATTTTCTCTCATGTCCACCTAATTATTATGCAATCTTTATTCTAGGATTATGATATTGAATTGTTATTTCTCGTATAAATTTTTATCAACAAAACATGACAATTTTTTTATACAAAACTTTTTAAAAGAAAATATCAAACAAGCATTATTGTTTTCTTCCACTTTGCTCCTTTCATGTACAAATGATGTAATATTACTTCCATGGTAATAGTATTGCTCCACCTTTATTCATCTCTCTTTCTGCTGTCTTCTTTATTTATCTCTCTATATCTCTAATCTTTTCTTCCATATCCTTCTCTCCTCTTAATACTTGGAATGTTAGTTTTGCTATACTTACTCTAATCATTATGCTGGAAGCACAGTCTTTTACATAGGGGAGTGGAATCAACAAGATTGAATTTGAAATTAAAAATTTTGAATCCTTTTTAGAATTTGGAGATGATGGTTTTCTTGGAGGGAAATTGTTTTGAAATTAATTTTTTATCATATTAGGATTAGAAGTTTGAGGTGTTGTTTTGTTGTTTTTTGATGCTTTTATAGGTTGATTTGCTATACTTATCATTTGATATTTAACGATTAGATAGAATCTTTGTCTCTCCTTTCCTCAAAAGAAGATTTTTTTAAAAAAAAATTAGTTCTTGAAATATTTTGTATTTACCTATGGATACTTGTCTTCTTTGTATTTATATTTTAACCGAAAAGCTTGTAACTTTTTAATTAAGCAACTACTTATCTAAGTTAACTAAATGATAAAAAAATATTATACTTATATTATTTTAATAATGTTAACGAGTTGTATTTTTGCTCCTAGCTCTCATGCTTACCTACCTCTTAACATATGTTTCTCCACAATTGATTATCTAACACTCAAGCCTGAAGCAACAAGTCCAGATCAATTATGGTTTCTTGTTAAGTCAAAAGTGTTTTTATTTTCTACAAGTTTGGCTCATCTTAACAAAGGTTTGATCAATGAAAACTAAAAGGACTAATTTTTACAAATAAAGAATTTACAAGAACTTTTATATAAACATGGAAGGGCATGGAATAACAGAGAAGAATTTAGGACTCATCTCCAAAAACCTTTTTCTAAAAAAAGGATTGCAAGAAATTTTGATTTAGTTACTTGATTTTGATGCAACTCAATTACTTGACCCATTGATCGTGTCAAGCTTAGGTTAATTTATATTGACCCGCTATAGTTATGACCTAATACCAAATTACCAAATCAAATATTTCGATAACTTGATAATCTATAGGTATTTAGTTGACTTTGAATGTGACCCTTATCTATTCTAATAATTTAATGAATAGTTTAAATGTCAATAAATATGTTTTAAACTATTTATCGTATGCTTATAGAAACATCGATTTACTAATATGCTTGTTAAATATTGTAAATTATACTAAATATTGTAAATTATACTTTTGGCCACTTTATTTATCTTAGCTAGTAGTATATTTTATTTTAATTATGCCATGTTGTAAGGGGCTAGATATTAGGAGTAATATTATAATTTGCTAGTTTGCTTAGATGAAAACCATTATGATGCAGATCGTTTAACTTTATCATCTACTATGGTACTACTAAATTCAAATTTTAAACCTATACATTAATTACATGGCCAACCAACTGTCATATTGTAAGATCATCATACTCCTTCCAAATACATCTTTTTCTATTCAATACATGAAACCTTCCATCTAACCATCATTTCTTGTCATTTGAGAACTCTTCTCTAGAGAATTCATGACAATTCTATATTCTCCATTAGAAAACTCTTTTGTGAGCTGGCTTTGAAGAACTCTATATGTGAGGTTGTATGTGTGAAAGTTAAGCAAGAAATTCTTTGTTTTATATGAAGTCTTCCTTCAGCTTGTCTCTTTAATCTTGTGTTTGAAGAATATTTTAATTAAATATTAAGATTTCCTCTTGAAGAGTATTTTAATGAAATATTAAGTTTTCCTCCTACTCTTCAAATTGGTATTTAGTTGTTCCTCTTCTATTTTGGTTGGAGATCTTAGGCTTGACTAGGAGGATCTACCCCTTTTTACAATGTCATAGTTTGCCTTTAGATACAACCTTTTAATTTATTGATACATAATAATTCATAGAAAAGGCTTCAATTGTTGGTTCTTTCAGGTGAAAATATTTAGAATAAATGTTGTAAATTTAAACATTTTAGTTTTTCAAATAATATTTTCATATTTCTAAAATTGTTTAGGCTCAAACAAATGCTAGAGAAAAGATTCAATAAAAATAAAATTTCAACCTATCTGAGTTATTAATGATCTAAATATATATTCACTAAATTGAATCTAATAAAGAAATCAAAACTTGATTATCTTATTGCGCACAAATATAAACCTATATGAGTGTGGCCCAAATCTAACCTAGTTGCACCCGTATGATTACACTAACATTAAACTTTGATAAAATATTTAAGAATTTAAAATTAGCAGCCAAATAAAATATCTCAAAATAAAATATTATACATGGTTGTGATCTCTTATGAATGCATCAAATGAACAAAAAAATGAATTGTAAACTTTAAAGTAACTTTCTTAATTATGCAACTGAAAAAAAAAATGTTATTGATCATAAGTATTTATGGACATGAATAGACTAGATTCAATATGATTTGATATTTAAATCACTACAAAATATTTTATAGTACTATTGAAACCATCATTTTTACTCAATAAATAGAATAAAGACACCAAAAATTATAGTTTTTGATTTCTAGACATTTTTGTGTTCTAATTTACAGTAAATAGTGTAAATATTTATTTTGGTGACTTATGATTAATTTTTAAATTAACTATTTTTATCAAATATTTAATATTTGCATTATATTCTAATTCATATAGATATATTATTTCAAATATACTTTTTGATATTTTGTATAATGCAATAATTCCCATATGTGAAATAAGCATGGCATTATTTTTAAGATTGAGCTAGACTTGAGCGCAACTTTAGCTCAATTTAAGTTGTCAATTAAATTGAATTGCTTGGCCTAGCTTAGCACTATTCACCTGAACTTAAAATCTACTTTTGTTGGACTCTTGACCCAACTAATTAAGACAAGTATGTGATAAATGGATTATATTCTTGAGAACCCACCCACAAGGCATACAAATCTTAACACTAATAATTCAGGGTCCAACAATAGTAATAATAAAAATACTCAACTTCAACAACAAAATGGAGTGTTATATTACAAGAGATAGAATAGCTAATAGTAATAAAATTAAAAACAATGGTTGTAAAAGAGATAATAGCTAAAATAATAAAATAAATATTTAGCACAACTAATGAGTTTTGTAAAAAAAAAGTTATAAAACTTCAATAAAATAAATATTTAGCACAGCTAGTGAGTTTTGTAAAAAAAACCAATTATAAATTTTAATTTCCTCATCTTTATGACCATAATATTACTTACTCCTTTAATAGGATTAAGAACTATTTTAACTCTGGAAACATAAGTCAAAAAAATATTTGACCCCTATGGTATGAATTTAGAATGAATCTATTTTTATGATGAACAACTTGCGAAGATATAACCCCCATTAGCAAGGCTTAGGTCATTATCTGATTGAGAGAGTTCAAAATAAAATTATAAATCACGACCTCCAAATCCATTCTCAATTTATAATTTATAAGTCATTGATGATTCATTAGATTTTCAAAAACTTTTCATTCCAAAAGCACGTTTTTTGTCACAATGATTACAAGTTTCTTTGTTTTCATTCTTAATCTTGATTATGAACACATTAAATTATAAAAATAAAATGAGACATAAATATTGAGTTGCATATTATAAGGTTTTAAGAGAAAAGAAATTGCATTTGAGCACTGAGATATACAACCATAGGTACCGATTTGATTTGGAAAAAGTACAAATTTTTTAAATTTGCTCAACTCATATATTTTTATTAAAAACATAAAATATAAAAAGGAGCAAAATTAGGTCTAAGTTCTTTTTTTCATTAATGAAAAACTCTTTTTTCAATCAATGAATTACATAACTATGTTATAGAAGTCTTCATTTATGCTAGTGAGACCGTTGATCAAATTCCTTTTCTAGTTAAAAATATTATAGCTTCTCAAAGTAGGCATGACTAATAGAAAATAATAAAAAATTTGTCTTCAATCATTTTTACCTAATTCTTTCTAAATTGAGTGAAAATGCCAATCAAGATTTTTCTCAAAATAGAAATTTTATTTTGACTAACTCATTTTGGGACCCTAATGATGGACTTTAGTTGTAGTTCACTATGGCCATAACTTTACAAAATGATGCTTTGTCATAAAACTTGAAAAGTTACCTAATTTTGATAAAAAAGCACCTTAATTGGATATTATACAAGTAAGCTAGAATCTTCAAAAATTTAGTGTGTGATTCAATTTTTCAATATGACAAAACTCCCTATTGAATCCTATTTAGTCTGCATAGTGGCCAAAATAATCTACATCGAGTTTGATGAAGATTCAAAATGCCTTAGGTAAACTCAAAATTTTCTTTTAAGGAAAGACTTTAACCAAACATATCTATCATTATGAGAAATATTAGATGAAGAGTTTACAAATAAAGTGAATGTAGTAGAAGTTGATATTTACCTCTGGTAAAATTTAAACTTTTCATGATTATTTTTATTATTCATGTCTATCTTGAAAAAGCTTAATACCTTTTAATTGAAAGAGAAATCTAACCAAAATTATAAAAGTTCAAACCACTAAATTACAAATTCTTTATATTCCATTTTATTATTAATTAATCAAAAAGAACTTATAATCTACTTTCATTAGTTTATTTATTTCTATTTAAAAAATAATTTGAATTAAATATGTTAAAAGAGTTCCTTTCTCCTCTTTGATCGGATGAATTTGAATATTATGTAAAAACATATTTGTAAGTCTACATGTTCATTGAGAATTTTATTACTCAAAAATAAGATTTATTTTTTTTTTTCATTTTAGGATTCCGTAACTATCCTATAGTTCAATTTTTTAAATTGAAAAAATAATCCCCTTGATTGAACATGTCTCCTTAGTTTTAATTTCAACTAGTATGTAATAAAGTTATTTTTTTATATATATTTTGATACAATTTCGTAACAAAGATACAATGCAACCAATGATCATTTTGACGAATTTTGTAAAAGGAGGACAATCATTAATACAAAGATCTTACCATTAGTAGAGCTACGGAATTTTTTAAGTGTGTGATCCCACCCTTTGCTCTCAAGAAATTATGTAAATATACGAAACAACAATGATTTTGATGTGGATAATGTTTTTCTAATGCATATAACCCTTTCTTTATATTAGTTTTTATGTTTTTGTAGTTGCGAAAAGGCTTAGGTGAGCTGAGTTGAGTTGAATATAACCATTCCTTTATTGCAGGCATAGAGAATAATTGAGCGTCTATGGCTTGACAAACTTCAATATTGCCATCCATCATTCATCTGCCATGTTTTAGTTGTCACTCCATTCTAGGAGGAGGATCAGGAGGTGTTGGGGAGATTGTTGAGAAATTATTGCCCCAATCTTATTGATTTTGGATGATTACCAAAAGCCATGAGTATATTAAAGATGCAATGAATTATTTACATGAGTAATGAATTTATCAATGAGTATGTTAAGTATGACTTTAATCAATTTGAAAGTAACTTCAAGCTTCATGTTTAAGCTTTCAAAAAGAGATTTTATACTTCATATCTCAATCAATGAGTTTTTGAAACATTTCTTGAATTGATTCCTAATGACAATTTTATTGTATTCAAGTCAAAAATTAATTTAAAATTAATCTGGAACGAAGCTAAAAGTCAATCAGAAAATACTCTGATTTTTGATACATTCCAGAGCCGACTCTAGAGTTCAGAGTCGACTCCACTCAGTATACAGAGATGTCTGTTTGTCTCGAGTCGACCCCTGTGATTTCTTGAGTCGACCCTCGATATTGTCGAGCCGACTCCATGACTGTGTGAGTCGACTCCGCTCAGACACCAGAGAATTATTTTTCTGAGCACTTCGCGAGTCGACCCCTTGCTTTTCATGAGTCGACCCTCGACTGTCAGGAGTCGACACCTTATTTTCGTTGAGTCGACCCTTAACTTTCTGAATATTTCTATTTTTGGGTATCGCGTCTTCGAGCCGACTCGCCTAAAGTTGGAGCCGACTCCAACAAATCTGGGCGTGATTTTTCTGAATGCCAACTCAGCGCCAACGGTAAGATTTTTTAATAATGGCTATATTTCTTTGTTTCTAACGGTTATATTTTTGCAGATCTATAAATAGAGAAGCCGTTTTCAAATCAAAGACATAGATATACAAATCAAGAGAGAAAAAGAAAAATCTTTAAAAAAGAGGAAAACAGAGCGTCATTTGAAAAATCCGAGATTCAAAAATAGAGTGAAAGAAAAGGTGTGAAATCAAAGGAGACTTCATCCGTGCTCAAGTTCATCAATCCAAGAAAAGTCTAGAAGAAAATCCAAGAGCCATTCAAGAGCAAATCAAGAGATTTCAACATTCAAAGAAAGGAAGAAAAAGCTCAAATCAACTCCAACATTCAATCCGTGAAGAATCTGAGCTGAGGCCCGATTCCACACTTCAAAGGAGTTGAGGAAGAGAAGAAAAGAAGAAAAGCCTGCACTCAAATCAAATCTAAACAGGCTCTTCTAAACCTTGCTTTTATTGAAATATCTGCTCAAAAGGAGCTGTTTTGTATTAAACTTATTTTTTATCTTACTGTTTGCTAATTCAATCAGTGGATTGAATTATGGAGGTAGTGTACCTCGTCACAAGCTAAGGTTAGCTTGTGTGTTGGGTTTGTGCTGGTAAGCCCGTGTAAAACCAGCTGGGTTCGTTGTGATCCCGAGAAACAAGTTGGGTTGTAAGCTTGTAAAATAATTCGACTAATCGAGGAGATTATAGTGTGGACCCAAGTGGAGCTTGGAGTGGACGTAGGTTTGGATACACCGAACCATAAAAAATCTGTGTTTGCCGTGCTTTTATCTCTCTCTTGCTATCATGCTTTAACTTGAATTAATTGTTTACATCCTCTCATCAATAGTTTAAATTACTTAAAAAGGCTTAATTTTTAAAGAACCCAATTCACCCCCCCCCCCTCTTGGGTTGCCATCTGGGCCAAAATTGGTATCAGAGCTTGTGCTCATTTGTTTTTGATGATCACACGATCAAGAGCGAAAGATCCAAATGGCAACACAAGCCAGCTCAAGTTTTGCTGAGGGTCATTCCACAAATAGACCACCCTTGTTTAATGGTTCCAACTATTCATATTGGAAAGCAAGAATGAGGATATTCATTCAAGCTACTGATTATGAATTATGGAGTGTCATAATTAATGGACCTAGTACACCCACACACTTAGTTGATGGTTCTATAGTTCCTAAGCCCGAAAGGGATTGGAATAAAATGATAGGAAGATGGCTCAGCTTAATGCAAAAGCCATGAATTTTTATATTCTCTTAGATGCTAATGAATTCAATCCGTATCTCTACTTATAATTCCGCTAAAGAGATATGGGATAGATTGGAGGTTACCCATGAGGAACCAATCAAGTTAAAGAATCTAAGATTAATATACTTGTGCATAAATATGAATTGTTTAGCATGGAACAATCTGAAACCATAACATGCATGTATACTAGATTTACTGATATAGTTAATGGTTTGAAGAGTCTTGGAAAGACCTATACTAATGCTGAATTGGTTCGCAAAATTCTTAGGTCATTACCAAGATCATGGGAAGCCAAAATGACAGCCATTCAAGAAGCCAAAGACCTAACACTCTACTTTTGGAAGAGCTTCTTGGATCTCTTATGACCCATGAATTGACAATGAAGCAACATGAGGAGGAGGTCAAAAAGAAGAAGACAATTGCCCTCAAGGCTGCAAAAGTTGAAGATAGCAGCAGCGATGATGAGGATGATGATGAGAAGACACAGCTCTTCTAGCAAGAAAGTTTAAGAAATTCATGAGGAGAAAGAAACCCTTCCATAAAAGAAAATTTGGAAAAGATGGAAGGAGAAAAGAAAAAGATAAGGACAAGGACAAGAGAAACCCCTTGATCTGTTATGAATGTAAGAAACTGGGGCATTACAGATATGACTGTCCACAATTGAAAAAGACCTTAAGAAAAGAAGAAAGCGTATGTTGCAACGTGGAGCGACAGTGATGGATCTTCTTCCGAAGAAGAAGAACAAAAAGAGGTTGCCAACATTTGCTTTATGACGAATGACGATGAGGTAAGTACTGAAACCCCTGTGATGATTTTGCTTTCGATGAATTATTTGAAGCCTTCAATGAACTTGTAGATGATTTTAAGATTTTGAAAAGAAATATAATCTCTGAAAACTGAAAACATAAACTTAATTAAAGAAAATGAAGTGATGCTTGCAATTAAAATTCAAAAGATAAAGGAAATATTCTTAAAGAAAAGAATGATTTACTCATGAAATTAATATACTAAATCTGAAAAGAAAATTTGACAAAAGATTTGAAAAAGCAAATGCAAACTCAATCTTTGGAAAATGAACAGCACATAGTAGAAAATGAATCTCTAAAGAAAGAAGTTAAAAAATACAAAGATATGTTGATAAATTCACCTTAAGTTCTACTAAACTAAACATGATTAGATAGTCAAAAAGCAGTTTTTGATAAGGCTGGATTAGGATACAATACATCAAGAAAACAAAAATCTTTGAAAAATTTTTGTACGTGCTAGCCAAAGTAACATCACTTGTTTTAAATGTAATTTAAAAGGACATAAATCTTTGAATGTAATTTACAAAAACCAAATAAGATAAATTTTAAAGGGAAGAAAATATGGGTTCCGAAAGGAATAATTTATTGCTACTAACCATGAAGGACCCAAGAAAGCTTGGGTACCTAAACATAAAGTTTGATTTCATTGCAGGAATGTCTTGTGGCCAAGAGATCAAAGAGAAAGTGGTATCTTGATAGTGGCTGCTCAAGACATGACGGGTGACAAAGAAGAATTCATCACCCTTGAAGAAAAGAAAGGAGGAGTTGTTACGTTCGGGATAATGGTAAAGGTCAGATTATGGGCCTTGGTAAAATCCGTATAACTCCATCCACTTTTATAGATAATGTACTTATGTTGATGGTTTGAAGCATAACTTAATTAGTATAAGCCAATTGTGCGATAAAGATTTTAAAGTATCATTTGAAACCTCTTTTTGCACAGTGTCTAATTCCATTGATAATAGCATTGTATTTACTGGTTATAGACATGGCAATGTTTACTTGGTTGATCTAGACAAATTATCTATGAGTGATCATTGCTTAATTGCTGATAATGCTAATATGAATGAAATTGGATGGTTATGGCATCGTAGATTAGGTCATGCAAGCACACACCTAATTTCAAAACTAATTAAAATGGACTTAGTTAAAGGGCTACCTAAAATAGATTTTGAAAACAACAAAATAGTGATGCATGTCAATTTGGAAAACAAATAAGAAGTTCTTTCAAATCTAAAAGTGTTGTTTCAACTTCTAGGCCATTAGAGCTACTTCACATGGACCTTTTTGGACCAACTAGAACTACAAGTCTAGAGGAAAGAAATATGGTCTTGTGATTGTAGATGATTACTCTAGATACACTTGGGTATTATTTTTGGCTCACAAGATGAGACTTTCTTGATATCTCGAAATTCTTTAAGAAAGTCACAAATGAGAAAAACACTACCATAGTGTCTCTAAGAAGTGATCATGGAACTGAATTTGAAAATCACCTATTTGAAAATTTTGTGCTGAAAATGGTATTAATCATAATTTTCTGCACCTAGGACCCCACAAAAAAATGGTGTTGTAGAAAGAAAAAATAGGACTTTAGAAGACATGGCCCGTACCATGCTATGTGAAAGCAACCTACCAAAGTATTTTTGGGCGGAAGCTATAAACACGGCATGTTACATTTTAAATAGAGCCCTAATAAGACCAATACTTAAGAAAACACCTTATGAACTATGGCAAAATAGAAAACCTAATTAGATATTTTCATGCATTTGGTTGTAAATGTTTCATTCATAATAATGGTAAAATAATTTAGGTAAATTTGATGCTAAATCTGATGAAGGAATATTCTTAGGATATTCAACAACTAGTAAAGCATATAGAGTATTTAACAAGAAAACTTTAGTTGTTGAAGAATCCATTCATGTAGTTTTTGATGAATCTTTAGCAACTCGTTCCGAAAAGTTTGATGATGAGGAAGATACAAACATACTTGAGAAAGATCTTGAAAAATTAAATATTGATGTATCTTCAGATCATGAGCAAGAAGCTGAAGATAATGATTCACCTAAGGATGATGATACTAACACTAATCATAATGATATGGATCTTCCTAGAGATTGGAGATATGCTTATAGTCACCCTAAGGAATTGATTATAGGTGATCCATCTCAAGGAATAAGAACTAGATCATCTATGAGAATATTAATAATCATCTTGCATTTGTGTCACAAATTGAACCTAAAACTATTGAAGAAGCTGAAAAAGATAATAATTGGATGTTAGCTATGCAAGAAGAATTAAATCAATTTACTAGAAATAATGTATGGACATTAGTAGAAAGACCTAAAGATCATTCTGTTATAGGATCAAAATGGGTATTTAGAAATAAACTAGATGAAAATGAGCATAGTAATAGAAACAAAGCTAGATTAGTTGCAAAAGGATATAATCAAGAAGAAGGTATTGATTTTGATGAAACCTTTGCACAGTAGCTAGATTAGAAGCCATTAGACTATTACTTGCATTTGCATGTCATATGAATTTTAACTTATTTCAAATGGATGTAAAAAGTGCTTTTCTAAATGGATTTATAAATGAAGAAGTATATGTAGAACAACCACCAGGTTTTGAAGATCATGAATTTTCAAATCACGTTTTTAAATTGCACAAAGCATTATATGGTTTGAAACAAGCACCTAGAGCATGGTATGATAGATTAAGTAAATTCTTAATTGAAAATATTTTATAAGAGGAAATGTAGATAAACATTATTTTGAAAAGAAAAGGTAAATTTATTAGTAGTTCAAATATATGTTGATGATATTATTTTCGGTGCTACTAACAATCTTCTATGTCAAGAATTTGCTAAGTTAATGCAGGGTGAGTTTGAAATGAGCATGATGGGAGAACTCAACTTCTTCCTTGGACTCAAATCAAACAAGAAGGAAGGGATTTTCATCAACCAAACCAAGTACACAAAGGAACTACTCAAAAAGTTTGGTATGGATTCAATGAAACCCCTTGGAACTCCAATAGTCCTTCATGCAAAGATAAAGATGAAGGGTAAGAAAGTTGATCAAAAGTACTATCGAGGTATAATCGGATCTCTACTCTATTTAACTACAAGTAGACCTGATATAATGTTCTCTGTTTGTCTATGTGCTAGATTTCAATCAGAACCTAAAGAATCTCACTTAATTGCTGTAAAAGAATACTAAGATACTTAAGGAAAAAAAAATGTTGGTTTATGGTATTCTAGAGACTCAACATTGAACTTAATTGCATATTCTGATTCTGATTATGCTGGATGTAAGTTAGATAGAAAAGCACAAGTGGTGCATGCCAATTTTAGGAAGTAACTTAATCTCATGGTTTAGCAAAAAGCAAAATTCAGTTGCATTATCAACTACTGAAGCTGAATATGTTGCAGCTGGAAGTTGTGTGCTAAAATCCTATGGATTAAGCGACAACTTGAAGACTATGGTATCACACTTGACAAAACACCTATAAATGTGACAACACAAGTGCAATAATCTAACAAAAATCCAATTCAACATTCTAGAACAAAACACATAGAAATTAGATATCATTTTATTAGAGAACATGTAACTAATGGAGAAATATGTCTTGATTATGTTAATACTGAAGATCAATTAGCTGATATTTACAAAACCCTTGAGTGAAGAAAGATTCTGTTATCTTAGAGGAGAGTTAGGGATTTGTGATCCATTAGAATAAATTTGAAACCCCTAAGAAATTTTATCTAAAATTCTTTCAAATCTCTGATCTTAAGGAAATCTTATCTAGAATCATATCTTATTAAAATTCAATGATTATTTTCAATTTTTATGATCAATATCCGGACACATTTCAGATTCTGAAACTTTATTTTTTTGCTCTGAAATGGTCTCGGAGCCGACTCGGTCAGTATCGGAGTCGACTCCATGTTTCTGCTGAAACTCTAGAGCCGACCCCATCTCTGCGCGTCGACTCCACTTCGGGATAGATTTCTGTGACTACCCAGAGTCGACCCCATACTTTGCGGGAGCCGACTCGAAGTGGTCCCAGGTCGATTTATCTAGGGCAGAGTCGACTCCTCGTTCACTTCTCTACTCAATCATCCAAATACTCTCTCCAAAGTTTTTCCTAACCTACCAAATCCTTAGAAATCCTTGATTAACTTTCCACTAATCAAATGGCTCCTAAAACCTCTAGCCTTGGAGCGGCGGGATGAAAAGGAAGAAGGCGGTGAAGAAGACTGTGAGGCGTCCCGCTCATGAACCCTCTCCGAGCATGGATTCCACCTCATCCTCTTCAACTCCGAGTGCTCTCCTACTACGGCCACATCTCAGGTAGACCGTCTGCCGATAGAGTGATTACAACCGGGAGAAAGTTGATTTTAATTATTTGAGGCAGAAGGTTTTCTTGGGGAGGCAGTTAATTGAAATGGGATGGGAGAAGATATGTTCTTTAGATTGTCCAACCTACCCAGCCCTATTAAAGAATTTTATAAAAATCTGTCAAGAGGAGACAATGGATAGTCAGCATCATTAGAGGAAATAGAATAATATGACAGTGGATTTACTCTCAAGATTGTTGGAACTTCCAGTGTCTGGTACTTCTACTTTTTCCCTGACGATAGAAGCCCAGCTCTATCAAGATTGCTAAATAAGGAAATTGTTGGTTTTAAAGAAGTCCATGCAAATCAACTATCCTTGAATTAAGACTTCTCCATAACATTTGTAGTAGGATTCTATTCCCTAAGATTGGGAGATTTGATTATTTTCTGAAGAGATATCTTTGTTGGATGCTATAGTGACTGGAAGACCTATCAATCTTTCAGCATGATATATGGTACATTGCTGATTGTGGGAGCAAGAGGAAATCTAGTCTACCCTATGGCATGATATTAACTAAATCTTTCAAAGCCAAGGGATAATCATTTCCGATAGTGAGCCAATGAGAAATTTAAGATACGCTGATTACTATAGTTTGGCCACTATTCATAGAATGGGATTTGTGAAGAAGGATGATAGATGGGAAAGGAAAGATAGAGCCGCTGATGAGGCACCTGGACCGTCAGTTAGACATCATCTCCTGTACCTCCTAGCTCTTCTGTTCCAGCTCCGGCCCCTTCTCTGCTCCGATGGTTGATCAGTCATCTCTTCATCAGTCGGTTTTTCAGATCTTCAGTTAATGCAGCTCAAGAGTCTTCTTGATGATCAGCAGATAAATTGAAACAAGTTTGACAAAAATTCATGAATCTTAAGAAACTCTATCATTAGATGATCGGATCACCAAGATTGAATCTACTCTTAGCTTCTACTGAGTCTTTAAGTGGTGATCTAAAGAATATTTTTGAAGAACTTAAAGACATCTATGGAGATGGTGAGACTATGCAAAGTGCAATGCTGAACTTCAGATAAAATTTTAACTGCTTGTACTTTTGTGATGAAAGACTGAAAGATTATGTTAAGATTCAAACTGATGGAATGAAGAACATTATAGATCACTTAACAAGAATTGTAAGGACACATTTTTGATGTATAAATGCTTAGTCT
>UESW01003954.1:242283-392646 GCA_900491605.1 Calamus simplicifolius | reverse complement strand
ATTGATGGCTTATATAGAACTCATGCCATAATTTTAAAAGTTCACTTTGAATATTGGCATCAAACCTTCATTAAAAATGTTTTAAGCTTTAAAATGACTATAATCTTTAGTTCGAATGAATTTTTTGAATGCATATACTCAAAGTTTTTGTTATCATCAAAAAGGGGAGATTGTTGACCCAATTGATGATTTTGATGATTAACAAAACTATTTGAGTATAACAATTGAAGGCTCTAATGATTTTGATTAAGTTTTCAGATTATAAGTCGATTGAATGATCAAAAGGAGTTAAATCTTGTTCTGGATCGATCTAATGTCTAGGTAAGATTGCAGACATTAGAGTCGACTCCGAGAATCACAGAGCCGACTCCAGTATCTGGCACGGAAGTTAGAGTCGACTCCGAGACTGTTAGAGCCGACTCTCACAGAAAAGCAGAACGTTGATTTTTCTGGCCCGACTTAGAGTCGACTCCGGGTCTGTTAGAGTCGACTCCAGAAAAGTTTCTTGTCGACCCCAGAAAAGTCAGAGACGACTCCAGAATAACGGATTAAAGTGTTTCGAGTTAGAGCCGACTCCAGAAAAGTTAGAGTCGACTCCAACCCACCTGGAACGAAAAATCAAATTGCCAGATCAGCTCTAACGGTAATATTTCTATTTTACTTTATTTCTAACGGATATATTTTGTTGCAAGGTACACTCCAACGGATAGTTTTCTTCCAAAAATGGTTGAAAGAAATCTATAAAAAGGGAAGACTATCATTCAAAAAAAAGAACAAAAAATGGAAAAACAAAGAGAAAAACGGAATAGAGAAATCCCAATTCAAAAATCCGAAAAGAGAGAGCCTGAATCTCAAGAAAAACCTTCTAGCTCAAATCCACTCCACTCCAAAAAGCTCAAGAGGAATCCAAGGCATTCAAATCAAAGTTTTGGTGGATTTCCCAAATTGGAGAAAGAGGATCAGTTTCTTGCTTTTCAATCCTTCTCAACTGCTTCAACTGTGAAGAATCGGAGCTGAGGCTTGATTCAATCCAGCAAGGAGAAGAAGAAAAGAAGAAAAGCTCAAAAGCCAACCAACTACAAATCAGGCTTTTCTAAACCTTGTTCATTTATTTGATTATTTGCTCATTGAGGAGCTGTGTACTTGAAAAACATATTTCTTTTGTTTGTGTCTAGTTCAATCTGGGGGATTGAACTAGTGGAGGTAGTCTTACCTCGGTACAAGCTTGGTATAGCTTGTGTTAGGGTTTTTGTGCTGGTGAGCCCGGAAAACCGGCTGGGTTCGTTGTGATCCTGGGAAAACAACAAGTTTGAGTTGTGAGCTTGTAAAACAACTCGGCTGTAATCAAGGAAGATTATAGTGTGGACCCAAGTGAATCTTGGGAGTGGACGTAGGTGTTGGATACACCGAACCACTATAAAATCTTTGTGTTTGCCGTGTCTTCTTTATCTCTATCTCTATCTTATTGATTGTATTTTGTTTTTGCATCTGCATTCACTTTTACTCACACTAAGCAAACAAATATTTCAAAAGGTTTAAATTTTTAAAGAACCCAATTCATCCCCCCCCTCTTGGGTTGTCATCTGGGCCAACAGTCAGCTATCCTCCAAACCTCTCTGACATGATGGCTCTGGCAGACAAATATGCCAGGGTCGAAGAATCACGGAGAGCTGCACGAGCCGAGCTTACGAAGAAGACGGAGCCCAAGGGCTCAGATAAGCGCCGACCTGCCCGTCAGCCAAGCCCACCTTACCGCCAAAGGATTCCTTAGCCGCCGCCAAGGAACCGCACCTGGAGCCCACCTAGGAGGTTCAATCATTTACTCCGCTCACCGCCCCAAGAGCGGAGATCCTTATGGAAATCGAGCGCCAACTTCCTCGACCGCCTCCTCTTCGAGGAAATGCGGCCAGGAGAGACCCCGCCAAGTATTGCCGCTACCACCGTGACCATGGCCACGACACTGAAGAGTGCTGGCAACTGAAGAATAAGATCGAAAGGCTCATCCAGCAGGGTAGACTGGATCGGTTCAGGGGAGCCCCCGAGCCAAGAAACGGGGGCGATCGCCGGCCTGAGCCCCAACAACAACCTCTTCCTCCCCAAATCCTCTGGTCGCTGGCCACATTAATGTGATTGAGGCGGTCGGTGGTCCTTCAAGCGGGAGGGACGATGAAGAAGGTTCGACGCCGAAGAAAGCGCAAACTGATGAGCTCTCTTTCTCCAGCGATGACCTCCAGGGAATACAGTTCCCGCACGATGATGCACTAGTTGTATCTCTCAATTTGAACAACTATGATGTAAGCCGAATTCTCATTGATAGTGGAAGCTCCGTCAATGTTTTGTACCTCGATGTGTTCGTGAAGATGAAACTTCTCATGGAGAATCTCCGAGCGGTGGACTCCACCCTAATGGGGTTCACCGGCGATGTAATCACCTCAGAGGGGGTCGTGACCTTGACGGTCTGAGCAGGAACCTGGCCTTCCATTGCCACTGTGCATGCAGATTTCCTGGTGACCAAGCTCCGATCACCTTACAACGCGATCTTGGGAAGACCCGACTTGATGTCTCACAGAGCTGCCATCTCCAACCCACATCTTGTTATGAAGTTCCCGACCGAGCGAGGGGTTGGTATAGTTCGAGGAATCCAAACTATAGCTCGGCAATGCTTCGTCACCAGCCTGCAATCCAGATTGCCCGAGGTTGATGGACTGGACGCTCGGGAGGATTTCGCCGAGCAACGAGGAGAACCAGCCGAAGAGCTGGAGGAGGTACCGCTAGACGAAGCTCGGCCCGATCGAACCATAAAGATTGGGTCGCTATTGAAAGGGAAACCCCGACTGGAGCTGATCGACTTTCTTCGAAGAAACGCTGATGTCTTCGCTTGGTCAGCTTCTGACATGCCCGGAATCAGCTCGGACGTCCTCGTCCACCGTCTCAATGCAGACGAGATGTCCTGGCCCGTGAAGCAAAGAAAAGAAGCTTCGCCCCTGACCGGCAGAGAGCAATTGAAGAAGAGGTGGACAAGCTCATCAAGACAAACTTCATTTGGAGGTGAATTATCCAAGCTGGTTGTCCAATGTTGTTATGGTGAAAAAGTCAAACAGTAAATAGCAAATTTGCATCGACTTCACCGACCTTAACAAAGCATGTCCGAAGGATAGCTTCCCTCTCCTCCGGATCGACCAGCTCATGGATGCCACCTCCGGCCATCAGATGTTGACCTTCATGGATGCCTATTCAGGCTATAACCAGATTCGAATGGCACCCGAAGATGAAGAAAAGACTGCCTTCATAACCGATCGAGGTACCTACTGTTACCGTGTCATGCCCTTTGGTCTGAAAAATGCAGACACCACTTACCAAAGGCTGGTAAACAAAGTCTTCAAGGAGCAGATCGGCCGGAATATGGAGGTGTATGTCAATGACATATTGGGGATCTTTCTGAAAGCTTCACGACACTCCGAATGTATCGGATGAAGCTCAATCCAACGAAGTGCGCCTTCGGTGTCACCTCGGGGAAGTTTCTGGGCTTCATGGTTTCTCAGCGAGGCATCGAAGCCAACCCGCAAAAATTCAAGCGCTTCAGCAAATGGCGCCCCCAACATCTATCAAAGAAGTCCAGCGCCTGACGGGAAGAATTGCGGCCCTCAACCACTTTGTGGCTCGGTCGGCTGAGAGGAGCCTTCCTTTCTTCAAAGCCCTTTGATCTGCCAAGAATTTTCAATGGACTCCCGAGTGCCAAAAGTCATTCGAGGACCTCAAGAGATATCTTAGCTCGTCACCCCTCCTCAACAGCCCCAGTCTGGAGAAATGCTGTTTCTGTACCTGGCAGTCTCTGAAGGCGCGATTGGCTCGGTTTTGATTAGAGAAGAGAAGAAGACCCAGAGGCCGATCTACTATGTCAGCAAACTTCTTCGGGATGCCGAGACAAGGTACACCCGAATCGAGAAGCTGGTCTTGGCCCTGATAATATCGGTTCGGAGATTGCGACCGTATTTCCAAGCACATTCTATGATGGTCCTCACCGATCATCCCATCAAGGCGGTGGTCCATCGCCGAGAACATCAGGAAGAATGGCTAAGTGGGCCGTTGAGTTAAGCGAGCATGATATCCGTTATCAACCTCGCTCGACCATCAAAGCCCAGATTCTAGCTGATTTCCTCCTTGAGTGCACCATCCCGGAAGATGGCTCCACTCCAGACTCCTCCGAACATCCAAGATCTGACGCCCTGTGGCTCCTCCACGTTGATGGATCCTCCAATGCCAATGGCTCTGGTGCTAGTTTGATCCTCACCAGCCTTGAGAGGATGACTTTGAGTACGGCGTTCGATTCTCCTTCCCGACCTCCAACAACGAAGCCAGTATGAGGCCCTACTCGCTGGACTCCAAATCGCCCGTGATCTGAAAGTGAAGAGACTGAATGCCTTTACCGACTCTCAGTTGGTGGCCGGTCACGTGCGGGGTGAATTCGAGGCCCGTGAGCCTAACATGATTCGGTATCTCTAGCAGGTGTGGGACTTGCTTTCTCACTTCTCCAAATTTGAAGTTATCGAGATCCCCAGATCCGAAAATGCTCGTGCCGATCTGTTATCCCGACTTGCGACCGCGGAGTCGATGAGTTCCGAGTAAAGGTTTTCCCTGGAAATCCTGGAAAAACCTAGCATCACGGAGGTGGACCGAGTGATGCAGATTGAGGTCGAGCCATCCTGGTTCGACCCAATATTAAAGTATCTTAAAGAAGGGTCGCTCCAGCCGACCGCAAGGAAGCAAGGAAACTGAGATTGCAAGCTACCCACTATGTGCTGATCGACGTTCGACTGTATAAGCGGTCCTTTTCCATGCCGCTGCTCAAATGCCTCTGCCCGTCCGAAGCTGTTATGCTCTTCGGGAGGTACATGAAGGAATCTGCAGCAACCACTTGGGGAGTCGATCTCTGAGCCACAAGGTGCTGCGCCAGGGATATTACTGGCCTACCATGCAAAAGGACGCCGATGATCTCGTCCGAGCCTGTGACCCGTGTCAGAGGCACTCCAGCATCCAGAGGCTCCCCTCCGCTAGTTTGGTCCCTATTTCCTCCGCTTGGCCTTTTCTAAGTGGGGGATGGATATTCTTGGTCCTTTCCCCTCGCCACTGGACAGAGAAAATTTCTATTTGTCGTCATCGACTACTTTACCAAGTGGGTCGAGGCCGAGGCAGTAGCTCAGATAACCGAAGCTCGGGCCAGGGATTTCATGTGGAGATCCATCATTTGCCGCTTTGGCCTCCCGCATACCATCATCACCAACAACGGCAAGCAATTTGATAATCCCAAGTTCTAGGAGTTCTGCAAGGATCATGACATCAGTCATCGCCTCACCTCAGTAGGGCATCCGCAAGCCAACGGAGAAGCCGAGGTAACAAACCGGACCCTGCTTCAAGGGATTAAGGCTCGGCTTTCCAGAGCCCGAGGCAGATGGGCGGATGAGCTTCATCATGTTCTATGGGCCTACCACACCACCTAGAGAATCTCCACTGGCGAGACCCCATTTCGGATGGCCTTTGGCATGGAAGCTGTCATCCCTGTGGAAATAGGCCTCCTCTCTCCGCGAGTGGAAAGCTATTCGGAAGAAACTAACGACGAGCAGCTCCGAACCAATCTCGACCTGGTAGAAGAGATCAAGGAAAAAGCTCGAATCAGAATGGCTATGTACCAGCAAAGAGTGGCCGCTACCATGCCTCTAGAGTCAAGGGCAAATCCTTCTCACCCGGCGATCTTGTCCTCCGAAAAGCATCCGTCTCCAAGCCGCTAGAGCAAGGAAAGCTCTCTCCAAACTAGGAAGGCCCCTACCAAGTAGCGAAGGTCATCGGGCCCGGCACCTACAAGCTCCAGGACCTGGACGGGAAATCCATTCCCCGGACATGAAGTTCGGACAACCTCCGCATATATCACCAATAGAGTACGCTCTCTATAAACTCACCCCATTTACAGCTTTGGCATCTTGTTTTATGATCTGCGGTAAAACCGCTACGGTCGTTCTTTCAAAAAGTTGCAATAGAAAGCAGATGTCGTTCACGCATCCATTCTTGGCACGACCGAGCCATCTCTTTGAGCCAAATCTCCATACCTCGGCTAGGCCGAGCTCTGAGCCAGAGCTACATATCTCATTTAGGCCAAATTACATCCCACGAAGGCTTGGTATGGTCGAACACTCCCGGCATAGCTGGGAGCCGTGCAATCTCCAAAGCATCGTTCGGATTCGGGCAGCTTACAAGTCCTGGCCGAACCAAACAATCTCTAAAGCATCGTTCGGATTTGGGCAGCTTACAAGCCCCGGCCGAACCAAACAATCTCCAAAGTATTGTTCGGATTCGGGCAGCTTACAAGCCCCGGCCGAACCAAACAATCTCCAAAGCATCGTTCGGATTCGGGCAGCTTACAAGCCCCGACCGAACCAAACAATCTCCAAAGCATCGTTCGGATTCGGGCAGCTTGCAAGCCCCGGCCAAACCAAATAGTCTCCAAAATATCATTCGGATTCAGGCGCTTACAAGCCCCGGCCAAACCAAATAATCTCCAAAGTATCGTTTGGATTCGGGCAGCTTACAAGCCCCGACCGGATTAAATAATCTCCAAAACATCGCTCAAGGTTCAGGCAGCTAACAAGCCTGATCGGAACCAAAGGATAAAAACTTTGACGACAATCGAGTGATATCCTGAGGCTTTGCCCTATTCAAGTAATTTCTCCAACGCCCTGACACAACTAAGGCATCCTATTATACCTCGGTAGAGGCAAACGACCTCCCATTATTCGACAGCAAAAATATGCCACGAGTTGTTTTTCCCCGAAGGAACACCTACTTCGTTCTGCAAACAGGATCATGCTTACTTCATGACTCCACAGGACCACCCAGGTCCCTCTTTGACTCATACATGGATATACGTGTTCTCCACTGAGGACCAGACATTGATCCTAACAAGAACAAAGCAGCAATAGCGCTGCCGAAATATGCTGCGACATAAGAAGCATAATATGGGAGCAACAACTCCCAACGCAAAAAAAAAAGCAGGTGCTAAAGAAAGAAGGAATGAAAACTTTCTTTATTTCCTCATCAAAAGAAAAGTTACAACATCCTGAAAGGAGTTACAAGTGCATCAAAGCACAAGAAATAAAAATGAGTAAATAACTCGGCCGAACTGCTCCAGTCAGCTTCAGTTAACAATGATGCTTCGACATCCGACCCAAAAGATCGGGCGACCAGCCAGCTCGTCCTGATAGATAGCAAGGTCGGCTTCCCATGGGTCCTCTGGATGAATTAAGAGTCCAAAAGGAGGCACAGACCCATGGATGCAGATGCTGAGGAAGCTTTCCTCTGGGTGGAATGCTGGGCTGCACGACGCTGCCCGATTGAGAGAGATAGGGGACCATCAGCCCCACACTGCTCTCAACTCTCTCTTCACATGGCGGAAGATTCCCCGCACGGAGGGGCTAAGCATCCATCCAGAGGGAAAAGGAAAAGTCCGCGCATGTTACGGGGGTACATGTGCACTTCATACCCTGCGACCCCCGTACCAAACCACAAAGGACACACAGGAAGCGCATATGTGCGCTCTCCATGTGATCTCTGTGGACCTCCTGTGCGCTCTCCATATGATCTCCGAAGCTCCTCCTTTGAGGATGAGCTACTCTCCAGCAGCTCCTTCGTCACCCCGACTATCCGTAGGAAGGTGACTTACAAAAGGAAAACTCAGTTCCTCCACTCTCAGCTTTAGGGATGCAGACATCATGAAAACTTTCACAGCTCATAGAGAAGAAAATTTTGGGGATGGCCTAGCACGGCCCCTTCCTCCCCTTTTTATAGGCAAAATGGACCAGGAGCAGCTATTAAAGCAGTAAGCCCCGAGGTTCAAAATGCCCAATCCACGCTGCCACGTGGCCTTCCAGGATGAAAATAGTGCCCTTCGATGCGCGCCAAACGCGTTGTTCAGCCCATGACGTACGCCAGAAGATTTTCTCTGATCCCGGATCACAGGTCTTAAATGCAGAAAATCGCCCGCTGATCTTAGAGATACGGGCAGACCTGAAAAATCGCCCGGTGAAAATGACACCCTCCAATGGCAAACAAGCGCTTGCGTCATACGTCGAAATGACCCGCCTTGGAAAAGGTCAACATAATAAGTGTCCCTGAAAAGTGCCAAGGCAACCTTTTGTAGGTTACAGAGCCATATCATCCATTTCGGCAAAAAGGAGGGTCGACTCGCCTTGGAAACGACAAGGCACTGATAGAATAATAAAAAGGCGTAGAAGCCAAGTACGCCTCAGTGAGGACATCTCGACATCCTCCGCTCCGGCCCAACTGCCCGTTATGCCTCAGCATAAACCGAGATGTGGCACTGTGCTTCCGCCCAAGGCCAAAACTGCCTCCATACTTCGGACTAAACCGAAGTATCTCTTTTCAGTTCAGCATGACTGAACGTGATCTTATACTTCAGTCCAGTCTGAGGTAACTACTTATATCTCAATTATAACGGAACATGCCATAAGCCCCGACCTATACCCAGAAGGCGTAAGCCTTGGGTAAGGTCAGAGTGTACGTCCTATGAATATAAGCCCCAACCTATACCCAGAAGGCATAAGCCTCGGGTAAGGTCAGAGTGCACGTCCTATAAATATAAGCCCCGACCTATACCCAGAAGGCATAATCCTCGGGTAAGGTCGGAGTGCATGTCCTAGGAATATAAGCCCCAGTCGAGGCCGGAGTGCATCTTTTGTCAAAAACCTCGACAAAAACCAAGCGATATGCAGCGCCCCGACTGAAACCTACGAACCCCATTTACCTCGGTCAAAACAAGGATGTTATGTTGGAGGTTCCCGGGAGAATATTTCGTTCCGTAAGGTTCGGACGATAAAGGGAAAACACTTCAGAAATGGCAAACGAACAAGAAAGTTCCAATAAACCTTTCTTCATTCATTACAAGAGGAGAAAACCAAAGGAAAAATACATTAGCCCTCACAGGGGCTTGCTGCCTTCTTCGAACGCTGCTAAACTCTCCCCATGCTATGGAACCGAATCAGCCAGTTGCTGTCGAAGGGACGCCACCTCCCGCTCCAGCCTACTATTGATTTGGCGAAGGAGCTCAATCTCTCTTGCTGAGATGACCATATATTGCTCAGCCAGTCTCTGGACTTGCTCGCGGTCCGCGAGTAACGACGCCAGAACCTCCCCGTCCATAGTTATCGTGGTACGACCTCGGCGAGGCACCCCAAGGCTACCAGCAACGCCACTTGGCATCCTATTTGACCTCCCTCCATTCTCGGAAGCCATCCTGTTACTGTAAGCTTGGACAGGCCAACAGAAGATCGGCAGAGGATTTGGTTAACAATGGTGTACCATCCACCGGTATTTAAATTACCTCGGGTGAGCATCCCGATCACCCGAACCATCAGTTCCAATGCCACTACCATAAAGTCTTGCCACGCATCATCGCTTCCGTGGCCGCGTGCGGGAAGCAAGGAATCACTTCCCCTTTTCAAAAAAGGATAAATAAATGACAGCGTGCCGGTAAACATCCTTCTTCTTAGGACCAAACTCCTTTCGAAAGGCACGCCCGCCTCTTTGCCTTGCGCGGGCCGAGTTACCCAACCTCTGCAATCCTTGGCCATCACTTGCTGAGCTATCTTATTTCTCAGCCTAAGCCGAGCTATCACGTCACTCGGCTTCATCAGAACTATCTTATCTCTTGGCCTAAGCCGAGCTATCATGTCATTCGGTCCCAGCCGAGCTATCCCTATACCTCAGCCTTGACCAAGACATTCATCTAAATCCGAACTAAATCGACCAAATGGCGCGAACAAGTCATAACTTGTTCACAATCGAAAGGAAGTCTGCAATAAAAAGATTGACTAAAAAGGAAAGCAAATGGGGGCCGAGGGCCCGTTTATTGAAAATCCAGACCAAACTACATATCTAAAAAAGGCAAAAGTATACAAATAACTCTCAGGGGTCAGAAGCTGGATCAGTTCCAGCAGTGCCCTCAACAACGCTCGGGGAAGCCTGGCTCGCTTCGCCCACTTCAAAGGTTGTCTTTTCCTCGGCGACGGACTTGAGGCATCCTTCAGGGACCGCAGCCTCACTAACATCCAGAATAGCATCGAGGTCGATGTCCGAAGCATCATCGTATTCATCCTCTTCAGCTACTGGGGTACAAGCCTCAGAGATTTCAACATCCAAGAAGGAGAGGTCCCATTCTGGATGCTCCTTGGATATTTTACTTCGAATGTCCTCCACCCCAAGCTGGAAGGCATCGGCACAATTTATATCTTGCTCGCCCCTGAGCAGAGCGAGCCGCATCTCGGCTTTAGCAGCTTGGTTTCGAAGTAGGGTGACCTGCCCCTCAGTTTCAGCAGTTTGACTCCGCAGCAAGGCAATCTGCTCCTTGGTCTCAGCGACCCACCTTTCGAGCTCTGAGCTCCTCTCTCGGCTAGATACCAATTCCTCTTGCAGGGTCTGCATATGGCTCCGATTCTCTAGCTTCGCCTTCTTCATCCGCAAAAATAGAGTTAGCCAGTACCACGCTGAGCCGATAAGGGAAGCCAAAAAGGGGTAGTACCATACCTCCTCCTCCTGCCGAGATAACTTTGGGTCAACTCCTTGACCTCGTCAAAAGCCCTCAATTTATCGGCCTTAACCCGCTCGATCCTGCCCTTGAGATCGCTGATCTTCGACTACCTACTGTCAGCTTGTCCCCAGGCCTGGGAGAGCTCGCTATCGAGTTGGGTTAACTTTTCCTGGTGCCATTTGATCCTATCATCCCTGTCAGCCATGCCGCGGTTGAGCTGCTATACCTTCTCCTCCAACTCGCCAAGCATCTTGTTCAAGCGATTTCTCTCCTCGACGGCTTCTCTCCTCTGCCTGCCTAGGCTCTCACTAAACTGTTTCTGGACGGTCTCCATTTCTCCAGCATGCTTAGACTTGATCCGCGATAATTCCAGGCATGCGTCATCATACCTCGCCAGGAGCCCTCGTAGCTCTTTAACTTCGAGCCTCAGCTTGGACACGTCATCTAGGGCAGCCTGATGCAGCACCCTCATCTTTGCCAAATTCTCGTTGGCGGTCCCAGAGCTTGCTCAAACGTATCAGATGCCTCCGCCCGCGATCGAAGCTCGGCGCTGACTCTCCTAGCCTGGGCGCTGGCCCCTGTCGCCAGATTCAAGCGCCAGCACAACACCCTGGTGATCAAAGCACTCTGTAGAATGAAGCACAAGTGAAAAGAGAGTGACCAAGCTAACCAGAAAGCATTCAGTACTCGAGAATAATAACTCACCCGGGAGATGTAGGACCTGGCTAGCCCCATGAGAGTAGAATTATTGATCTCGAGAAGAAGATGGGCTTCTGTCGCCACGCCCCACTGGCCAAACGTGGCATCAACCAGGTCTAGGTCTGCGAACTCATTCGCCGAGGGACCTATGCTCGGGTACAGTGCTGACCTCAATAGGACAGCAAACGCCGCCTCGATGGTCGATTCCGAGCTACCAAGCTGACCGTCGCCGTCCGAAGGATCGGTCCGGACGACCTCCGACTGAGAAGCCCTTGCCCTCCTGGCCTCCTTCAGCAAAATGCTAACCTGGGATTCCTCGGATAACTCAGCCAGCCCAGGCGCCAGTTTACCCGAAACTTTGGTGGAAGAAACTTCGGCCGCAAGACCTTTACCTTGCTCTCTCCCCTTGTCCAAGCTCCTTCCCTTGATCATGGGTACCTGCTCCTCCCCCACAAGCTCCACCAATGCCTCGGTCTATTCACCAATCTCCCCAACCACTCCACGAGGAAGTTCTTCGGCCGTAGGCTCCTTTTGAGCCTCCACTACAGCCGGCCCTACGTCGCTGCCCCTAAATCCCTCCTGTCCTCCTGCCAAAATCAGAGGCATTTCCTCGCTCGGAGGAGGACCCTCAAAGGCACTGACCTCTACCGTGCCACCTATTGGCTCACCTTCAAAAGAAGAGGCTCCCAGACAAGCCGAAGGAGTTTCATCCGGGCTGTCTACTATTTCCACTACTAGAGGACATGGGACCTCAGCAGTCCTCTCCGTATCCTCCTCTGCTTTCAGCGCCTCTGTCGTGACTGCTTCAACCTTTGGCGAGCGCTCCTCAGAAAAATGAGCTACCTTCTCGGGCTTGCATTTCTCCCCTCCGCTACTCTCCCTCGAGCGCTTGCTAAACCCTTTCTTGATACGGCCTGATAGTTCAGACTTCTTGGCTGTGGGAATATAGAGCAAGCGGTTAGACCGAGACATACTTGCTCGAACAAAATCGACAGAAAAAGGAAAAAACTTACTATGCGGGTCGAGGAGGCTAAGCTCGGCGGTGAAAAGAGCCTCCTCCAATAGTAAATCGTTGGCCGAAAACGTCCTACCATTGCGAAGGACCTCCAAGTCCTCCTTCTCCTACTCAGATAGAGTCGGGTGTGCTTCCACCTCTCGAACAAAGTTTCCACATCCTCGGAAAAAATCGGAGCCGATGTTCCTCTCGGCAATAAAAAACCTAACCTTGCACTCCTTTATAGATGATGTCTTATCTGTTATCGTCTTGAAAGACCTCCTAGGTCCAATATAAGGCCACTCTGATTTCCTCTCATGCATCAGATAATAACAGGCACGGAAGAGAGGAAGAGTCGCCGTTACCTGAATCCGGCTGCACATTGAGATAAACCCGATAACGCTGCGCCAACTGTTGGGAGCCACCATCGTCGGGCAAATATTATAGAATCTCATGATTTCTTTCACCAAGGGGTGAAGGGGAAATCGAAGGACCGCCTTTAGACTGTCTTCATAAAGAAAGACCGCGCTCCAGATCTTGCGAAACCCTATGCTCGGGTTCCGGCAATGTTAGAATGATATCCGGGGGAATGCCATACTTTTGGCGTATTCTCCCCAAATCCTTGGCGGCAATCTCTGAAACCATATCATCGGGGCTCATCATCCTGCTGGCTGAGAGAAGCACCGAGCGAAACTACAGAGGAAGCAGAGAGCAAGATTCTCCAAAGAAGAACGATAGAGCGCTATGAACAGGGACGACGTCGTTTCAACTTTGTTTTCCCTCAAAGAAACTGCCTTAAGAGAAGGATAGGGCGTCCCAACCGAGACGCCCGGAACCGCCATTGCGGACACCGTAAAAACTGGGATTTTCTACATGGCAATTCCCTAACCGCTATCTCAAAGGAGCCTTATGTGATGTGCCCTGCAAAGGCACATCTCACAAAGGCACGGTGGCCGTGCATCATTAAATAGGGCATCATTACGCAGGCTGTCAAACATGGATCCCACCGTTCAAGTCATGCCACCTGGAATTATACTCCCTACGCCCGAACTTACGTTTCGAACTAGGAAGTGGGGGGCATGTGTTGAGGGGTAAAATTGTTATGTGTCAATAATCGTGCACATGGCTAGGGCTAGCCCAGATTCCTACCCGCTATGCGACACCCACCCGAGATAAGTCAGCCTCGATAAGTTTGGGCGCCTTAGCCCCTCGCCGAGCCAAGGACTCCCAAGGCGCGGATTCTCTCTCGGCCCTAGCCGAACTATCATCTCTCTCAGCCCTAGCCGAGCTATATCCTCTCTCGGCCATAGCCAAGCTATATCCTCTCTCAGCCCCAGCCGAGCTACATCATCTCTCTCGGCCCCAGCCGAGCTATATCTCTCTCGGCCCCAGCCGAGCTACATCATCTCTCTCGGCCCCAGCCGTGCTATATCGTCTCTCGGCCCCAGCCGAGCTATATCATCTTTCGGCCCCTCTAGCCGATCTCTCCCATCGCTCGGCCTAGCCCGAGCGATATCTACGCCTCTGCGGAATTCGACGCAGGAGAACCCGAATTTGTGAGACTCCAAACAGAAATTATATCCGGGAGTGACCTAGGACCCGCGAGAGTGGCTTAGGGCCCTGGAGCCTATGTCCTCACCACATCTCGAGACATCAACGAGCTCTCCTAGTCGTCGATCCCCTAACTAACAAGATACGAATCCTATTGACCTCATAACAAACTGGATTCAGATCCTAACGACTTTCGGACCCACGACGCCCCCAGGGAATCATGTGGTCTTCTATAAACAGAGTCGTCTGCCGACACCTCAGGTATGCGCACACTTGCTCACTGGAACCTTCTCTCCTTCTGCCTTAGCTTCCGCCTTTAGCGTTCTGCTCTGCTCAGAGCCATGGAGGGACTCTTCAGCGAGAGCCTTCTTCCCATTTCTATTGATTGCTGATTTCCACTGACTTGAGCATCGGAGGGTCTTTCGCAGAGGGCCACCCCAACGCCTCTCACGTGAGGACTGTTTTGCAGGTCCACCTAGGCGGAGAGCCCACGCTGTAGTCCGACCGCGCCCGAGTCGGAGGATAGATTTCGGTAGCAACAATATATATAAAAAAGAGTACTAGCAAGGTTTTTTTTAAAAAAAAATCCTTACTTTTTTTTAATGATAGATATACATATTTTAGGCTAATTGAAATATATATATAATAAAGAGTACTAGCAAGCTTTTTTTTTTAAAAAAAAGCCTTTTTTTTTTTTTAATGATAGATATACATATTTTAGGCTAATTGAAATATATTTAAAAAAAAGAGTACTAGCAAGGTTTTTTTTTAAAAAAAAGAAAAGTTACGGTGCAGGAGTCTAAGACATTTTGATTAAGAAAATAAAAACAGAAAACAAAAGGGAAAAAAAAAAAAAAAAAGATCGCTACAAAGGGAGAAACTCGATGGTAAAAAGGCTTCAAAATCTATGTTAATTATTGAGTTTTTTATTGTAAATTATGGGATCTAGCATAGCATCGAAGATCCCGTACGTTGATCCTCAGTACTCCCTTCCCCCTCCCAACCTTCAGTGGCAGTAAAGCGTGATGAGATAATCCAAGTCGTCGTCGGTATTCCAAAACCTAAAATCAACTCTCGTGTTTTTGAAAATATAATGCCGACGTAGATGAGCTATCCACTCCTTTGTAGCTGCTAAATTATTGAACGTAATGATAGAGATGGAGTGAAGTTGCTTGCCTTTTATTTTGGCCGCACAAAACCTCATCCCCCGTGTGTGGCAGCCTTCTAGCCACGAGAAAGACACCACCAACTGCTAATTAGAGGCATCTTGGTGGGGCTTGCAAAGAAAAAATTATAGAAGGTTTTTCTACCTTTTTATTTTTTTTCCTTAGAATCCTCCTCATCGTGCCCCCAAAAAAGAAGAAGAAAAGAATAACAATGGTTTATGCAAGTCAGTATAGTGAAGGATGACAGTATAAAGTAACAATTGGACCAGTGGAGGAATCTTATTTAACATAAAACAACAAACAGTTTTAAGCCAATCAACTATAGGCCACAAGCTAAGATGTACTTTATTTTCTTGATATTTTGACTAATAGCAATATTCGAACAATTTTAATGGTGTAGGTTAAAATCAAGTCAATCATAGAAAATGACAATCTAAGTCAAGCCCTAGAAGACAACAATCAAGTCCAAAATTTTATTGATGAAGAACAATGCATGATTAAGTCCCAATCAATGGTGCATTAGTTAACTCTGCGAACGACCCAAGTCTAGGGCTACAAGTAGTGGATCTAATCACTATCAATTGATTTAACAATATGTAGTGTCCTTATACATGATACATTGGTAAGATAGTGATGGTCTCTAGTAGTGGTTTCTCTCACTCTAAAAAGATAGATGCCCATGTAATACACAATGTTGGCATGATTAATAAAAAAATATAAAATAAAAATAAATTTATATTTTGAATTTTATATTATTAAATTTAAATTATAAAAAATTATTTTTTAAAAATTTAGATTAACTTATTTTTAAATTTCAAAAAAATTGAATTTGAAAATATAGATTAAAAATAGAATAATAAATATAATCAAAGGAAATAATTTTTTTGGTGATAAAAGTGTGATTATTATGAAAATGATTATTGTAATCCTAATGAAGCTTTTCACTATAGTGTTCTCCCTAAATGATATTTTGATTCAATAGTTAAATAACATCACAAGCGCAAGTATGATTAGTAAAATAGAAAAACATAAATTTATAATTTTTTAAATTTTATATTATTAAATTTAAATTATAATTTTTTATTTTTAAATTAAAAATTAAAGATAAGATAAATGAATATATATATTAGATAAAATTGTTTTTAAAAGTAAAAAATAATTAATTTAAAACTATAGATTAAGAAGAGATGTAGTATTTTCAAGTCTTTTAAAAAGAAGTAAAATATAATTAAAATGAAATAAAATTAGTTATAATAAATTATTAAAAATTATTACAATATTCTTAAAAAAGTGGCTCACTATAGTGTACTAATTTAAATTATAATTCTTAGCTAACATTCTGATTTCCATAATATAAAAAGGAGTTAATTTTGTACTATTTCATTATCTATCATCTATTTATCATATTTTCTATACTATTATTTTTATTTTTAGGTAGCTAAATATAATTTAATATTTAAATTTATTTAAATATTAAATATATATTTAATAATATATAAAATATATATATATATATATATATATATATATATATATATATATTCTTAGGCTAGATTGGGTCGGTTCTAATTTTTTTAAGCAAAGGCTCGATTTCTTATTTATTAAGTAAGATAAAAATCTTAATCTTATAGATTTGCTTTTTATAAAATAAAAGAGAAAAAAAGAAAAAAAGCGCCAAATGTGAGGTGAGATATAAAAGATACACTATAACTCATTATAAAATGCAAATGAAAAAATGAAAAAAAATGAAATACTATAATACCACTATACTAATTAAAATTACAGAAATACTTTTGAAAGAAAATTCATTTCAAGTGAGAAAAACTTGCTTAGGTATATAAGGCAACAATAGAGTAAACATTCTCATATTTACTATTATATATATGGCAACAATAAAGTAAATATTCTTATGTTTACTATATTATATTAGATTACTTCTCTTTCTTCATGGTGAAATCTACATCTTGGCTTACTTCTTCAAAATGTAAGTTTATAGGCTTCATTGTTACAACAAAGTATGTTTTGATACCACTTATTGCAATAACATAAGCACTTGTACCATTTGGTATAATAAAAGACATATAAAAGATAAAGTATCAAAGAGGAAGATAAAAGTGTAAAATCAAAAAAAGAGAGCAAACATGAAGGGATTTATATGGTTTGGCTATTGGCCTACATTTACAGATGAAAGAGAGTAGAAAATTTTACTATCAAAATTGAAGATAAAGTATAAAATCAAAAAAAAAGAGCAAACATGAAGGAATTTATATGGTTTGCTATTGGCCTACATCTATAGGTGAAAGAGAGTAGAAAATTTTACTATTAAAATTGAAGATTATAAAGACTGCTTCTTACTAAACTCTGAAATTATCATGATATCTTCTGCACCAAAGACTCTTTTTGTCAAATCCCTAATCCCGCATATACCCAGTAGAATCATTTCTTGAGCTCTCACATTAGCTCTTTGAGTTACCTAGGTATTGCCCTAGGGTTAGTACTCTAAAGGCTTGAACCTAAGCCAAAACTACCTTTATAGCAAAAGTTGGATGTTCTTATACAAATGAGCATATAATATTTTACATGGATTAAAACTTGAGTTTTATAAGCATATGAAAATATATTCTTTTTTATTTTTTGAATTTTAAGTCTATAAAACCGAGTTCAACTTGGACATAAAAAAATCTTTTTCTTCTTGAACTTATAAATTTTAAATCAAAATCTAATGCTTATGATTACATGTTGCATCCTTGGAAAGACAATCAACTTGTTTTCCCTGAACTTTGGCATATGTTGTATGTTTTCCAAGTTTGCTAGGATTGATACATTCTCTCAGCCTAGAGTAAATTGTTCCCACATGGATTCCATTGGCTGCACCTCTCTTCTTGTGTTGGCCGCCAAACCACCCTCTTTGACAAAGACCACTCTTCCATTCCAGGGTGCCTGCATGGACCATGCATCCATTTGGTACAATTTTGAATTATTAAAATAAAGAGAACAATAGAGAAGAAAACAACATTTCTAGCGTACGAGAGATCAAGCGGAACGAGATACACGCAGTAAACAAAAATAGCTAAAGAAGGGTTAGGAAGTGTGATCTTTCAATATTTTATAAAAAAATTGAGAGTTGATTGAGTAGTTTATATATAGTAAAAAAAAAATAAAATTAATTTGATTTTTTGAGCTGTGGTGGTCCAAATTGATATGAGCCTTTCCGTCTTGCTTTTTTGTAACGAAACGGATTCATGGCTGCTGTGAGCTCAGAGTTCGGATCGTTACAATATGGTATCAGAGCCATGCACTAGCCGAAAGTACAGGATCTAAGTGCCACACAGACAAAGTGCTATATTCATGAAGGATGTGAGCCATCTCTTGGATCTGGCAACGAGAACGTTTTCTCTATAAGGGAATAGATTGTGATGTCTCTCTCAATAATTTTATATCGAAAAATTAAAAGTTGGTAAAGTAATTTATATGTAGTAAAGTAAGAAGGATAAGGTATCAATTGGATCCCTTTTAGACTGTGATGCTCAATTGTGTGAACCTTATTTTTTTTTTTTTTTTTTTTTTGTACAGGTCAGAACCCGAGTTGTTACGGAAAAGAATATTTACAACTCCAAAACGCCTCAATGGCTGGCATATGTTAATAGCAATCTAAGTTTGCATGCTAAGATTAGAAGCTCCAAGTGATGGACCACACTTCCATTTTGCAACAAATTATAAAGCACGCTTTTAAGCTAGTCATAATCCAGAGCCAAGACCTACAAAAAAAAAATCTATAGATTCTTCTGGTTGGTTGCCCTGATGATCCAAAATACCTTTCCATGTGTCAGATTCCAGCACTGCCTTAACTTGAGCGTGACGTTGGCCGTGAGCTAAGGCCATGTTGTCACAGGAAAATGGAATGGCGGACCAAGCACCAGAGTGGGGATGGGGCCAAAGTTAGAGGCCATATATTTCATTGGCTCCGGTCACCACCACTGGGGGCTAAAGTTGAAGAGAGTCATCAGCAGCTGTCCTTCCTACGTCCATTTTTGAAGTTGACGCCTCAGCGATTGGGAAGCCATCCGGGGGAGGCTTTAACCCCCATGAAAGTTGAGCTCTATCTTCGCCTTTCTAAGAAACAATTTTTTTTTTTTGGTTTTTTCCCCTCATTATTCTAGAGTCGATCCCAAAGCGATTTAAAAGATTCCATTCACACGCAAGGAGGAGGATGACGTCGTGTAGTTTGCTTCTAAAATCTAATCTATAGTTTAAAAATGTGGGGGGAGATGATCTACAATCAAATTGATATGAAGAATTATTTTTTAATGCATGTTAAAAGTTGAATATTGAGTTAATTATTCTTATGTAAGTATATATTATATAAGGAAACAGATATTTTCTAGACGTTAGGGTTCTATCATGGTAGCTCAACTAGCTCGGCATAGGTAGGAATCTCATATTCAAACATCAGATGGTGACAAATAATTAATTTTTTAAAGATAAAAAATTTGTTAATGCAACTAATGATAATTGATATGTGTGTATGTTAATTCAATATTAGAATATATATATATATATATAAAAATTATGTGAGTATAATTAGTATTAAAAAAAAATTTTATTTTATTTTATGGAACTACATGAGAACATGCAGGCAATCGATCTAATGAAGTCAAAGAATGATAGTTATGTTAGAAAAAGAAATCAAGGAAGGCGGGGGTGGTCCAATTTTCTTAGCCGATTTCGGAACGGGCGAGCTGGCCGAGTGGGCTTGGATTTTTTGTCCGAATCCACACGCCAGAATCCCCGCGCGCGCCGACGTCCAACCCGCCAGAATCCACGCGCTTTCCTTCCCATCTCCTTCCCCTTCCCGATTTCTACTGTTCCGCCGGAACTTTTATCTTAACCTATTCCCGGAGGGCTCCATTGTCGAAGAAATGAGAGCTATTGTAATATTTTATTTTAATAAAAATCCACTACAAGGATTTCCGAGGCTCTGACGGCATGTAAATTAATTTATTAAAACAAACATAGTATTTAATAATATTTTTCATGCTACTTCTATATATATAATATTTCTAATTTTTTTAGCCAGTCACTTTCGCTTTTTTAATATATAAATAAATAAATAAATAGAGGCGGAGACTTTCTTCTAGAAAGGCAAAATAATAATATTAATATATTTCATTTCTAAAGGAAAAGGCAAGGGAATTTAAGATGCACTTGCCAAGTCTCTTCCGCATTACTTCTTTTTTTAATGAGGAAAATAATTTTTTATTGAATTATAATCCGCAACGGGCGGGCCGCTGTTGAATGCTAGCTTCCTTTTTTTTTTTAATTCAATTATTGAAGCCGAGGTTAGAGAGTTCATCATGAGTACGCCATCACTCCCATTCCATCTTCCAATATAATTTCAATTTTACTTCTTAAACGTAGCCAACGAAACGGGGAGGCCAGGGAGAGAAGGGGAACCGTAGAATTTGGACATGGATGCTTAAATAGCTCGGTTCGATCGGCGATGGATCGGAGTTTATGAAGGCATAGACGGGATTAGGGTTCTGAGGTCTGATTGATTCTCAAATTGCGTCGTAAATCTCTGTAAGTCCTCTCTTACTGGTCTTCTCTTCTTTCTCAAGTCTATTCGGTGATCGAATTGTTAGCAAGACGAGATTTTGTGTGGAAAATTTTGAGCTTTTTGTTGATCTGTTTCTAGGTATTGTGAAATGTTGGGATTTGGGTTTGGGGTTTTCTCTTGACATATTAAAAGAAGAATCTTTGAATGTTTTGGATCAAAAAAATAGTTTCTTTTACGTTTTAATCCAGTTTTTGCTTGAAGGATTGAAGTTTTGTATGTTTATCGGTATTTATTAAACGTGTGGTACAAAATACTCTCCATTTTTATTGCTTTCCTTTTTCTTTTTCAACTGCTTTCCCCTTTTTTCTGAGGCTTTTGGCGACGGAAATGTCTGAGAAAAAATACCTTTTGGTGGTAATTCTAATGGGAAAACGGGAGCCTTTGCGTTCCCGTTGGGTGGTACTGTGGAAGAAGGGATTTTGTGGTTTTGGGTGTCGAGATCTATTTATCTCTTGAAGGATGACTTGAAAAAAATAATAATAAAAAAAATTTGGGGATTTGTTGAGAAATTTTGGGATTTGGGGCTTTCTTGAACAGATTAATTAGTGGGAAGGGGAAAGAGGGCAAAAATTAGCTTTAACAATAGGGTCATTTTTGTAGACTGTTTGTTGGGGATTTGGTTTTAGTTTGTTCTTCGAAATGAACAGTAGTAAACTCCCTAAGGACGCACTTGAATTAAGGGGTTGAATTTGAAGTCTATTTGGCAGGGAAGCTGAGAATAAATTCAGAAACATTGGTGAAATCTTCTTGCCAGATAATGGGAGACCCATCAAGAAATTTCAATCTAGGCCAGCCATTTGTCCAATTTAACCCTACCAATCTATGTTATGGTGGTGGACCTGAACAAACCTTCTCAGAATTTTCCCCAACTCTAGACACCGAAGGTCATAGCTTATTATATCAATCAGTGCCTGATGTCAAGAGTGCAAATCAATTCAAATCAAGTCCAAGTGTCAATAATGCTATTCTGGATTGGAACCCAAGGTTGATACTGAGCAACCTCTCCTTCCTCGAACAAAAGATCCACCAAGTTCAAGCTATAGTCCAGTCTATCATGAACCAGGAAGGTCAGTTCTCCAACCGAGCTAATGAAATGGTGGCTCAGCAACAGCTTGTGACAGCAGATCTGACTAGCATCATAATTCAGCTGATCTCAACAGCAGGTTCTCTTCTTCCTTCCAGCAAGAATGCGCTTGTCTCAACTAATCCTTCAGTTGGTCAGTTGGGCAGCATCTTCGGTGCTCCCACTAGCTTTGGCTTAAATGGCAGCCAGCAACAGAATGAGGTCTTACCAATGGAGGTACCCAAAGCTTCAGCATGTGAAGAGAAGATCAAAGGTTTAAATAAAATTAGTTGTGGGAAAGAAGGCAGTGAGCTGATCAAAGGTTTGCATGGTCATGGGAATGAAGATGTTGAGCTGATCAAATGTCTGAAAAGTTGTGATGGTGAGGGACCTGAGATTGCTCCATTTGAAGATGTTGATGTGAAGGACTGTGATGACGGTGTTGATGGAGAAAACCTTCCCCCTGGTTCTTATGAAGTCTTGCAGTTGGAAAAGGAGGAAATTTTAGCACCACATACCCACTTCTGTATGATATGTGGGAAGGGATTCAAGAGAGATGCAAACCTAAGGATGCACATGAGAGGCCATGGAGATGAATACAAGACCCCAGCTGCCCTTGCCAAGCCTAACAAGGAATCAAACTTAGAACCAGCACTAATAAAGAGGTACTCATGCCCCTTTGTAGGGTGCAAGAGGAACAAGGAGCACAAGAAGTTCCAACCTCTCAAGACAATTCTGTGTGTGAAAAACCACTATAAGAGAAGCCACTGTGACAAGAGTTATACCTGCAGTAGATGCAAGACCAAGAAGTTTTCAGTCATTGCAGACCTGAAAACTCATGAGAAGCATTGTGGTCGTGACAAATGGCTATGTTCCTGTGGGACAACATTCTCAAGGAAGGATAAATTGTTTGGGCATGTTGCTTTATTCCAGGGTCATACCCCTGTTCTTGCACTGGATGATGCCAAGGTTTCAGGAACATCAGATCAATCACAGGCCAGTGACGTGATGAATGGTATGGTGGGAACTTTGGATTATAACTTGTCTGGGAGCACCTTGGATGATGTTCAGAGTCTCAGCATTAAAGGTGTTGATGATCGACGGAGCTGTTTCTCTCCCATGAACTTTGATTCCTGTAATTTTGGGGGATTTGATGAGTTCCCTCGTCCTCCATTTGAGGTTTCTGAAAGCCCATTCTCCTTTCTTCCTTCTGGGTCAGGTAATTTCATTCAAGCAAGTGGACGAAACTGACTCCATCTTCCCATTATAGTGGCAGTGGCTGAGCACCATCATCAAGCAGCAGAATGCATTCAGTTTCCTACATGATTTCACTAATTTCCTCCATTTCTTTCAATATGTAGGTGGAACCAGTATAATTCAACTTTTTCATGTTTGGCTTATGCCTCCTTCGCAGATATCATATGATGTTAATTAATGATAGTTTTACTTATCATGTTGTCATATTATCTAACTGTGTTCTGTTCCTTTGCCATCTATGAATATTGTCTTTATTGTCAACAAAATTTATTATGTATCAAACTGAGCAGGAAGTCTGGTTCTCATGTCAGTCAATTTCAATTCTAATCATTTTCACATGCAGGAAAAAAGGAAAAGATTTTTATTCAAATTCATCCATGTGCATAGGAAAGTTGTGATAAAATTCGATCATGTTTCTCCTCTAATTAACAAAAGATGCAGTACTTTTTTTTTTGGGAAAAAGAAAGCTGTAATGACTCAGTTGATCAAGCAAATGCATCATTCAGACGGTTCTAGATATGTTCCTCAAAAGTTTGTGATAACAGACAGCATAGCTGAAGTTGGCTAGCAGAAGTGCATTATGAATGCTTGCGTCAACTAAAAAATTCAAGAAGACAAAGCCTCTTGGATTGCATTGCTGCTGGCAACTCGTATATTAACACGCAACTCATGCATTGAAAAGACAATCTAGTATGAGATTCATTATGTGATGGATATGTAACCAAGTTTTTGGATCCTATCCTATTCATATTGGCATTAAGCTTCTCATAGTGGCAATGATTTGCAAACAGACCAAGCTGAGATGGATCTCATTAGAAAATATGAGAGAATTATTTGATGGATCCACTTTTAATTTGATCACTAGTGTTGGAGCCAAATTTCTTTATTAAATCAGATGAAGCTTGTCTGTAAAAAAAAAAAAAAATCACCATCTCCAAATGGATAAAACACGGTGTAGCTGCATGCAAACAAATTGATGGAAGGGAGAGCCGACAGATGCATTAATTTTGTGGCATAAGATTGAGCTTGATCCAATAACACTATTCTCTAAGTTCAGACTTCAGTTAGGATTTTTAACGATCATGAAGCAAAGGAGGTTTAAAGCAGAAAATATTGTAATCATGACATCATGTAATTTCACAAAACTTATCAGACAAGGGAGGAAGCTTGTGTTAGGATTACTTGCAATTTGAACACGTGTGAAGACTCCCGGAGCCTTGCACTGGGCCAGAGCAAAACTAATTTATTGTGCGTGTGTATTTTTTGTTGCGGACCATCAAAGAAGTTTTAATCTTGTGAAACGGTACTTAGCTTTAATAACACTGTTCCATAAGTTAAGACTTCAGTTGGGTTTTTGATGGCAGTCATGAAACAAAGGAGGTCTAAAGAAAATCTTGCGATCAGGATACCTTTCAATGTTAAGCACTTGTCAGACAAAGGAGGTTTAGGAGATGAGAGTTCGTACCAGGATGACTTGCAATTTGAACATAGCGTGAGCATGGCTCTGTGCTGAATCTAAACTTTATTAATTACCAGGACAGAAGTGTGGTGGCAGTTATCCATTTTGATGTGATTTAGCTTCAGCAGCTTGCATCCAAACATCTGTAGGAGAGCAATAAAATCAGAAGGTCATGGGGTATGGTGATTACCTTGTAACTCTGAAGATAAATAAGTTGTTTCAGCTTTTATCATCATGAAACAAGCTTGACCCACCGCAGTCAGAAACTCAGCACCATACAATGAATGAAACAAAGCTATTAGTTTACTTTCCTTAGGGCTCTCCTTTTTGTCCTTTTCCTTTCTCATGTTCCAGAATGCCTCTAGATCTCCCCATTTTATAGATATATCAAAGGGAAGAGTAATTTTGGTATTTCCATGACACCAAAATCTTGTACTGGGCACCTGACTATGTCCAGCCCCGGTTCTCACCTGTAGGACGACCACTACAAATAGACATGCAAGAAAATGAAGTTTCTAGGACTCTCACAGGCAAAACAGCATAAACTGGAAAACATAACTAGAGAAAGAATGGAGCAAAACTTCTTTCATTTTTCCCTTTTCAATGAGAAGAAACCATGGCAATGGGTCTAATCTGAAATACCTTTAGCATCACACAGATCATGCTCATCGATGACATAACCAGGTCAATATACAGTACTAGAAATTAAAGAGCGTTGATATGACCTTTCTGCTTAAAGATGATATAAACTCATCTAAAAGTCTGAAGCAATTATGAATAGCATATACATTCAGAAAGCATGTTCCCAAACTGGAGAGCTCAAATTCAGGCATGTTTTTGAATGAATGGTTGCTTGGATAGAAAAGAGCAACTTTCTCTTTACTTGATCAAGTTGTTCTGTGCATAACGAGAATTGCGGAGCAGTATAAGCTTCAATCCCTTAGCACCATCCACTGCCTTTCTTATGTCCGGCAGTTGGTAGTAGTAATTCTCAGTGTAGGCCATCTGATCTGAGCTAGACCAAGTGGCTCCTCTTGCACTGCTTTCCATCCACAAAAACCTCTTTGAGTATGGGTTGACAAGACTATCAAGAAATTCCTTTGGTGTCCTGCATGGTAGTCCCTGGAACCATAACATATCCAGTTTTAGTCCTAATCATCACAGACTTTATGGCATAAATAAGAAAGAACTCAAACAAAACTATTCATACCTCTGCCATGGCTTTAATTTTTAAGGTGATGTCGTTTGATAGAAGCACAAGTTGTCCGTCAGTTTTTATTCTTTTGAAAAGGAGAGCAGTGTCAAGAATGTGGTCTTCCGCTGTTGGAGAGAGAATCTCCATCAGAATTCCACAGGTGGAGAATGCCGTAAAGCCTGAGTGAATGGCTCCAGAATTATTTCCTTCACATAGTAGTGACTGAGGAGAAGCAGGAGGTGTTGATTCCGGTATCATTTCTGATGAGCTCTGGACATGAATCCACGAACTTGATTTAACCATACACCTCTCTATCCATTGTAATGCTGCAGAAGCCTTTGTTTCCTTTCGAAACCAGCTTTTGCGGCGTTTCATACAGTCCAATTCCCTTATTACTGAAAAAGGTGAACAAGGAAAAATTGTAAGAAAATGCTGAATAGAGAGTATGTGTAGCCAATGCAGAAAGGTCCAATCCACGTTACCCATCATTGGTATGATGAGGTGAGTCCCCTTAAGGCCTTCTAATAGCTGCAGTGATCTTTTTGACTCTTCATCAAGGAAGCAACTTGTATCAACCACTATGTTCCATTTCTTCTTTTCTTCCACCTTACGAAGAATTTGGTCCACCGGTTGGTTCTGCGACACATTTAAAGTAAAGGTTGAGCGGCGGTATAGGAGACTAGGTATGATATCAAAAACAAAAGACTAGTTATGCTACTACTTACCAGAATACCATTGCCTTTATCTTCCATTCTCTCAGTACTGTTGACAGGATGATGATTTGCTGAAATTGAGTTGATAATAGCATTGTTACGTTTATCTACCGTCCTTTGGCCATCAGCGTGACAATTATTGTCAAAGAGAAGCTGAAGAGGGACCCTTTCCACTCTTTTCCTCGTAAGTTCTCTTTCAATTTTAGCTAGGCTCTCGAAGATGGGTTTTCTGGATCTTCGAGATCTTGAAACATCAGGGGTATGATTCTCCTTGTCCGATGGAAATAATTTCTCTCCTGTGTTCATCTCACAATTCTCAAAGATGGGCTTCTTCAATTCCAGTGCTCTGGGAACTTCAGGTGTCTGATTCTCTTTATCTGTAGGAAACACACCTTCAGCATTCAAAGCTGTGATAAATGGTTGTTGCTTGTCTTGATTGCTCTTAGGCTTTTGACCAGAACAGAATTTTGTAGTTGAATTTTCTTTATCTGAAGTAAATGTCCCTTTATCTCTTCTGTTGCTTGCATTATTCTTGGAGATTGGTCTCTCTAGATCCAAATCTCCTAGAACTTCTGGTGCCCGATTCTCTCTATCATACCGAAACTGGTTTTCCTCCATATTCAAGGATGAGATGTCAATTGAAGAAGACGCCGGCAGGTCTCTCTGGCTCTTCCTAAGCACTTTCTCATATGAAAGCTGAGGACTCACATTGTCCTTGTCCAAAGCTGATGCATCTTCCAACACATTGTCCATGAGATTCTCAAAAATTAGTTTCTTCCTACTCTGCACTCTAGAAGATTCAGGTGTCCACATTTCTCTATCAGAACGCAAGATGCCTTCCGTCAAATTGAAGGATGAGATGGCAGTCGAAGGTGACCTTTCCAAGTCTGGGTGCATCTTGTTATGATCCAAAGATATTCCAAGGGTCACATGCTCTTCATCTGAAGCATAATTATCTTGTTCTTTGTTCTTCACAGAACTCACAGGGATTAATCTCTTTAATTCTGATTCTTTGGAAACTTGAGGTGTCCAATTCTCTTTATCTGAATTGAACACTTCTTCTTGAGCATTCAAATGAACAATGACACTGGAAGGTGAATTCTGCAGCTCAGTATGACTCTTCTTGCATGCCTGATCAGCTGATATTTTCGGTGATGAATCCTCCTCCTCTGAGGATATTGCCTCTTCTCTGTCATTATTATCAGCAAAATGAACCTTGCTAAGTGAACCTTCTCTTTCACCCAGTTTTTTGATGTCCTCTTTCTGGATCTCTACATCCTGTTTCTCATTGGAAGGTGAATTGAACACTTCTTGAGTATTCAAATGAATAACGGCATTGGAAGGTGAATTCTGCAGCTCAGTGTGGTTCTTCTTGCACTCCTGATCAGCTGATAGTTTTGGTGATGAATTCTGCTTCTCTGAGGATATTGCCTCTTCTGCTTCTTTCTCATTATTGTCGGAAAAAGGAACCTTGTTAAGTGAACCTTCTCTCTCACCCTGCTTTTTGATGTCTTCTTTCTGGAAATCTACATCCTGTTTCTTATTGGAAGGTGAATCGAAGACTTCTTCTTGAGTATTCAAATGAATAACGACATCGGAAGGTAAATTCTGCAGCTCAGTATGATTCTTGTTGCACTCCTGATCAGCTGATACTTTTGGCAATGAATTCTCCTTCTCTGAGGATATTGCTTCTTCTACTTCTTTCTCATTATTATCAGCAAAAAGAACCTTGCTAAGTGAACCTTCCCTCTCGCCCTGTTTTTTGTTGTCCTCTTTCTGGATCTCTACATCCTGTTTCTCATTGGAAGGTGAATTGAATACTTCTTGAGTATTCGAATGAGTAACAGCATTGGAAGGTGAATGCTGCAGCTCAGCATGGCTCTTCTTGCACTCCTGATCAGCTGATATTTTTGATGTTGAATTCTCCTTCTCTGAGGATATTGCCTTTTCTACTTCTTTCTCACTATTATCAGCAAAAAGAACTTTGCTAAGTGAACATTCTCTCTCACCCTGTTCTTCGGTGTCCCCTTTCTGGATCTCTATTTCCGTATCCTTAGCAAAGCTTGTGTTTGCTGCTCTTTCTTTAGTCCTTCCCAAGGGAATGCGAAGAGGGCTAATGGATTTGCTTCTTCCCGGCAAGAGGCCAGATGGCATAGCCCACTTCTCCGACCCCAGTGGGCTTGGGTGTTCTCGTTCTGGCGGTACCTCAACAGCAGAGAAGTCATCTACTTTTCCATTTTCTCCATTTCTAGCGGATGAAAAGCTGAGAGATTCTTCCAGAGCAAGAAAAGAGAAGCTCGAGTTCTCCTTCTCGTCGAATTCCTTTATCGCTGGGCTTTGGCTTTCCATTTGTATTAAAGAATAGAACTCATCAATAGAAGAGGGGTTTGTAGATTCCGACACGGAAGGGTTCTTTGCAGTCAACGTATCATCTGAATTAGTATGGAGAGGCATTGGAATTTCCTCCTAAAAAAAAGAAATCAGAACCAAACCTATAGATAAGAACCAAAGAGACCCTAATGGATCACAATAAATAAATTCAAGGAAGAAACAAAAATAGGGAAATTGAAGGGAAACTTCCTAACTCTGGCCTAGTATATTAACTCCATACAGAAGAAATCAGAATCGAACGTAAAAGGAGGCATTAATCCTACTGGAGTTCAAACTACAATCCAAGAAAAAGCAAAAAGAAGTGGAAAAAAAAAAACCCTAATCTTGCCTGATAGGTTTCTTCTCTCTCTTCGAGCAAAGCCTCCATGGGTTTCTCCATCTCCAAAGCACGACTCACAGGAACCCACTGGAATCTGTACGCCCTTGTCGATGAGCCGAGCCTCAGCAAATCGCCATCGACGAGATTGCAAGGAACATGGGGTTGGATCTTGGTACCAGAAACCCAGGTCCCATGAACTGGAAAATCAAAAAGAATCAAGAAGACACCGACGGAAATTATCAAAAACCAAAAGGAGAATTCGAGCTCATCGCTGCATACTGGAAGATCGATCGACCACGGAGAGCTTCTGCATCGAAGGCTTTTTGCGGACCTCGAGGTGGAACCGGCTGATGCTGGGGTGATCGAGCACGATGTGGCAATCGGGATGCCGCCCGATGAGTATCGGCTCCGCTTCTCGGTTGGGGTCATCGCCGTCTCCTCCGGTTCCTGGCTCGGGGCTATTGAGGAAGATGTGCTTCAGAATGCTGCCCTTCTTTATAACAGAGAAGACAGGAATCTTGATCTCTTTCTCCGCTGCCATTTTTGATGGGTGTTCTCCGAGGGTCTGCCTTCGCTCGGGGATTGATAGCTGCGGAGAGGAAAGAATCTATGGAGAGAGAGAGGAGAGCAAAGAGGTCTAAATAGGAAGCGTCGGTTTTGTGGGGAAAAGGAAAGATATTAACGTACGTGGACGTGGAGAGCAAAATGGAGGGATGTCCTAACGGCTAGTCGGTTTGAAATTCGGCAGGCCGAAGGGGTTGAACGGCTGGGATTTGTTAGCCGCAATGACAACGGTCAGTTGATAGCTATGGCACATTGAATGTGGGCATATGCCGGGCTATATTGCTATAAATAAATTAATTAATTAAAAAGAGAAGCACAAAATGCATTATTTCGTATAATACTATATGTGATGCATTATATACTTAAAAATTTTATAAATTACATCGTAAAAGTTATTAGTGTCATTATAGAACTCTAAATTCAACTCAACTCATCTCACTACATGGGGTCGGCTACATGAATCTACTTTCTCTCTATTCAGAACTAAGTCAACATTCAAATTATAAATAGTTATATCTTATTTATTTATTTCTATCCATATTAGTTTAAGTCATCTCTATCCTTATCATGAATTATTAAAAGATAATTCTTTTTAATTAGAACATCTTCGTTATATATGTCCAAATTACTGTAATGGATTTTCTTCATTTTATCTTCAATTGAGACTACTTCTATCATTTTTCTTATATATTTATTTCTAATTCGATCTTTTAAAGTTTTACCGCATATCCATCTTAACATGCACATTTCTATTATACTTAATTTATTCATGTGTTGTTTCAGTATTGCCGAACACTCTGTTTCATATAGCATAGCTAGTCTAATATCGGTTTTATAGAATTTTTCTTTCAATTTTAATGGGATGCATCGATCATATAATACTCCCGAAGCACTCTTCCACTCAATCCATCAAGCTCTAACTCTATAATTCACATCTTCACCTATTTCACCTTCTTGTTGGATAATTGATCCCAAATATCTAAATTTTTCACTCCTTGGTATCTCTTGGCTTGCAATTTTTACTGTTTCTTTATTTGTATTCTACTCTACTAAAATTACATTTCATATATTCAGTTTTAGTTCTACTAATCTTAAAACATTTAGATTCTAAAGCCTCTCTCTAAATTTCTAGCTTAGCATTTACTCCATATTTAGTTTAATCAATCAACACTATATTGTCTACAAATAACATAAACCATGGGATATCATTTTGAATGTTTGGTTAATTCATCCATAACTAATATAAAAAGATATGGATTTAAGGCAGATCCTTGATGTAAACCTATAGTAATTAGAAACTCACTAGTTTCTCCTATTATTGTTTTAACAATAGTTATTTTTTTATCAACATATCTTTTATCAATTCTATGTACATTTTGATAACTTCTTTTTTTCTCTAAAACCCACCATATTATTTTTTTAGGTACTCTATCATAGGCTTTCTTTAAATCAATAAAGATCATATGAAAATCTTTTTTTTTCTTTTTTCTATACTTCTTCATTAATCTTCTTAATAAATAAATAGCTTCCATGATTGATCTTTTAAGCATAAATCCAAATGGATTATTTGACACCAAAGTTTTAGCTCCTATTCGATTTTCTATTACTTTTTCTCTCATAATTTCATTGTACGACTCATCAACTTAATTCCTCTATAATTTACATAGTTTTAAATATCTTCTTTATTTTTATATATAGGTATTAATATGCTTTTTTTTTTAATTATCTGGTATTCTTTTAGTTGCTGCAATCCTATTAAATAGTGAGACTTGTGCCATTCAAAATATTAGCATTGTAGAACTCTAAATGAATTATTAGCATCTATATCCAAATATGATATGCTGCAGCCATTCAAGACGATATTTTATGGTACAAAACTTGTGCCATTTCAAAAACTACTCGGCTTCTTGGGACTCAAAGTTGCAATCTAATGCCACGTGGATGTTTTAGGCAACTACATCCATGCTGGTCTCTCTGACTTCAATTTTCCATTTTAACTTTTAATTCTAGGTTGTAACGTTTCTCTTCGTCTACTTCTTGGGCAAAACTACATCCATGCTTGGCTCTTTGGCTTCAATTTTCCATCTTACCTTCTTTGCTTCTGGAAAAAGCTTACAGGCAATAAGCCACAGGTTAAGATTATTCTTCTGCTTCTTTTTCTTGTTCTTGCACGCAGACAACTTATAGAAGATCGAGTCCCCCATTAGAAAATTTGAAAGGAGTTGCATTCCACAAAGTTATGACCCTCTTAATTTTGTGCGCACTTGCCGCACATCTAAGCAATACTACATGAAGTTTTTATAGATGTTCTAACTGCATCTGAGAAGCTAATTTGTTCACCATGAATGCATAGCACCTCAATAAATTTGCTACGCTATTTCTCCCTCTTTCTTATTTCTCCCTGTTTGTTCCTAACGCTGCTTATTTTACTTGATGTAGATCCCAGCTATGTTCATTTAAATTTGTTCTCATGATTCATGGGGTAATGGGCCAAAATAGACCCTAAATACCCTAATGGGCCTTGAAAGCCCATTACCGCCTTATGTGTATGAATGAGAAATTGCGGGGACATTTAGTCCCATATCGGAAAAATCAAGAAAGGAAGGTTCACTTATATGGAAACCACTTCCTTGAAGCTTAAGTTCCTTAGGCTCACCACAAGTGGAGAGCTTGAGGGAGATGCTACGCATCACCCTCGTGCACGCGCGTGTGCGAAGGGCGCAATGGGCACTTTGTAGGCACGCGCATGCGAAGGGCGCAATGGGCACTTTGTAGGCGCACGTGCGCATCGTCGCGAGGAGCTTGAGGGGCTTTAAATTTTTATAGATCAAGATGATCCGACGGTGGAGATTGATCGGATCAAGATAAGGGGCTGAAATCAATTGATCGTTGATCGATCGGATGAAGGGTCGAGATGCGGTGATCAAATCACAACCTTGATCATGATCCAACGGCTGACATCCGTCGGTTGACTAGTCAAGTTGACCAGTCAACAGGACGGTTGGTTGATCAGTCAACATGACGGTTATGATAAGGTGTCCATTCAATCGTACGGTTGTGATAGACATCCGCCTATCTGATAACGTGATCATCAGATCACGATGATGAAAAGGCTTATCAGGATAAGGATAGACTTATCTGATCGGCTGATCTTCAGATCACAGCCATGAAAAGGCTTATCCGATCGCCTGATCTGAAGATCACGATGTCTAAAGGGCATATCAAGGGTGATAAGCCCTTAACCCTCACATCATTTGATAATAGAATTTAAATTTAATTAAATTCGTAGGGTTGCTTCCAAGGGGCACCTAAAAACATATAAATAGGACCCTATACTCTCTCATTTGATTCATCCCAAGCCATTTCGAATTGAGTTCAATTTGAATCAATTCTAGTCTTCTTCTCTGTTAGGCATTTGCATACTTTCCTAAGGATAGTATAGCAATAGTGCATTGAAAAGAGAGTAGCATTTTTGGTTCGAAAGTTTTGGTGAATTGTAGTGCTGCTTTCATCAAAAGGAGACTGTTGTATCCTGGAAGACAATCGTCATACTGACCGTAAGCACCATTGCGGGACGAAATTGTCTTAAGGACATAGACTGAAACTCTAGCCTCAGTCTGATTCATTAGGTAGCCACCATCTGCCAAACACCCACCAACATCATAAACGGTCTAACAGTGCCCACTGGTGAATCCAATACAAATCTCCAGTGTTGCCCTGGGCATTTAGCACAGGCAGTTCAACATCTAGGCTGGTGTCATCAGCCGTCTAAGCTGGTGTAATCAGTTAAGGCCAGCCAATGGCTTGGTAAATAAACAAGGATTAAGACAGCTAAAGAACAAATCAGAACAACTTGAGACAAAAAGAAAAGCATATCTCTAAACCGCCATGACGACAGCAGAAGCTCCTGTTGGGGAGCGCGGAATACCCCCAAGATCACGGCTATAGTGTATATGAGTAATACAAAAATCTTTTACCGTTCTAATCTATGAGTATAAGATTATACCTTCGGACTTGAACGTTGGAACACTTCTATTTGATTGCTCGACCTCAACCTTTTAGCCTTCCGCCGTATTCCCGAAATACCTTCTTCTCTCACAAGATGGTGGGATCTCTCTCGGCCGACCTAGGATTTCTTGTTTTTCTTTTTTCTCAAAAACGTTAACCCTAGCAACCAATTGAGAGGGTATTTATAGGGCTACAACAGGGACCAAATAGGCAAATATGAAAAGGACTTCCCACGTAATTAAATCTCTTAATCCTATCCCGGGTTAGGATTCAATTACGTAAATTATAATTCATTCCACTAAAGAATTATAATTGTACTCCTAATCACATTCGAATTTATATTTTCGAGCCTTAATATTAAATACTTATTATCTTCCCACGTTAAGATTATAGATATCCACCAATTAAATTTAAATACTGACAATATAATTTAATTGGCTGTTATTATCCTTGAGACTTATCCACTTAACTTATTTGATGTATCGGATTCAAAATCCACTTGCAAGATTTGATACAATCAAAACTTATAAGCTTTCTCAAGGGGATATCATCAATCCAAATTAACAGGACGTGGATTCCTTCAACTATTAATATTCACCATATATATAATGTTATTGCCCAACCCACTGAGTTTATTGACTCATATAGAATCTCACTCTATGTGTAATCAAAGCAATAATCACTACATACACGTATCTAGAAATAGAATTCAGATTAAGAGCATAAGTAATCATAATATTCATGAGTTTTAAATTATTTTATAAAGTCAGTATAAAATAATCAACTCAACTGGGTTCTGTTCAATACACACAAAGTGTACTAGCACAAATAGTTAGAATAAACCATTCCCCGTAGTCAAGACAAACCTACTAAAAATTTGTGCTACAGTTCTACTGATGGTGTGTCCAATTCCATCTAAAACTGTGAACAATAAACTTGTATTCCAAAAGAACCGATGATCTAGTCTTCTGTGTGTAAGCCGTACTCTACACACTAGATCAAATACTCTTTGTAAATACTAGACACATGCACATATATAGTAAATGGCACACATTGCTCAAAATGAATTCTCATTAAAAATGTAAAGACATAACATAAAGCATATCTTTTAGTCTATATCTCTATCAGCTCCATCAGAAATGCTTATGCAAGAAGTCTGGTTTTGAGAACAGCAAAACTAGAAGAGTATCAGGTGAGAACCGGAAGAGGATGTTTGGCCTTTAAACTTATGCCATTAGTTTCAGCTCTTTGATCTCAACTCTCAGCAAGCCAAGAAAACTCCATCCAGCCTACCTCAGTTGCCTCTGCCATAACTAGTGCTCGGATCAGTTGCCTTTGCAGAAAATGTCTGTGATTGATTCCCACATTGATTCCCATTTCAGCACAATGGGAACATCAAAATCAACAAGTCAAGGAACAAATATCTTCTGTCCAAACAAGTACAGTAAACCAAAAAAAAATGACACATAGCAAGAGTTAACTAAAAGTCCCTGATCATTCAAAATTTCTTTGTTATTCCGTGAGGTTAGAGCTTGATGGCTTCCCTCTAGTTTCACAACCGAATAAGATGATCACATAAGATATTGTGGTCTGAACATCATATCAAACAAACGCTCTCTGTTTGTTTCTAGCTTTAAATTCTGGTCATAAATACAAGTGTGCCTGTTTTCACCTCATAAAAACATGACCATGATAAAAAGCAGAGAGGCTGATCATTCCTTTTTGTCACGAGCAAACTGAGCCTGATGTTTGAGTTCACCCTTGTTCCATTTTACAATAAGGTGGCACAAAGTCGAGAGTCTTCACCTGAGAAACAGGATCAAGTTTGAGCTGAAGTATAAACAACATAATCAGACATAAGATGCAAGAGGAAGGGTGACCCACCACAATTATAATAGTTACAGAAAGAAGTGGACCAGACCTGAGGACTGAAATAAATATACCATAAGGATCAAAGTAATTCTGGCTCACAAAGCTCTTCCAGTGCTGTCCCAGAAAACTATTTATCCTGATATACATCAGTAACTGCATTATAAGGCAATTAGAAACTGCAGAATTAAAATACGCAAAAAGGAGTATTTTAGTTTCCTTTTTTTTTTAATGGAATAGTAATAAAAATTACTTTCCTATAAGAAACCAATAGGTTCTACAGTAAACTGTCGAGAAAATGATCAACTGGGGGATGATGTACTGAGAATGTTACCTCCTGAATAACTTGGAATTTTATCCTGCTTTATCATAATGAACAGTTAGGTGACCCAGAAAATATTAGCAGATTCAGAAACTTTAGTGCATCTGAGACATGGTGAGGAGCTTATAATAAATTTCTTGCATGATCTGAGCCGTATTTTATCCACCATGTGTTCACATTTAAATGACCATTAAATATAGAGACATCCACAGATCTGTATAGCCTCAAATTACAGGTAGCAGATTATTTGCACAAACATGGCAATTGGGTTTCACTTGGTTGAGGGAGCACAGACAATGACAACTGCAACCATGGTGTCGAATCCCTTATGCTCAAGGATGAATCTCCTTGATCAATATGGTCTTGTAATATTTGATTCTAAACAGAAATGAACAAAATTTTCCTGCAACTGCATAGAGGCAATTGTCTTCGCAGCCATGGTATACTTCTGCTGCTCTTGGAAAAATGAAGCTCATCAGTGTAGCAACCGAACAAAATAAATTGCAGCAAGATATGAAACAAACTCACTCTGGAAATATGCTGTTGTTCGCTTAGCAATCAAGCAAGATGAGATTTATGACAACACTAGTTGCATCATATAAAATTAAACTACTATTTAAGGTGATGGGAATGAAGAACTCATGTGCTAGCATGGACAGGCAGAGTTGGAAGTTAGACATTTTTCCTTGAGATGATACTTAGCAGCAGTAAAGAATGGCGAATCAGTAATAAGCATATCAACCAAGTTCCTGTGAACGCATCAAATTAAGAAGCTTAATAGCCATTAATGATATTATAAGATCATATGGCATACTTTTGATTAATATATTTTCATAAGCAATAAAAGGATGAAATAATATTTCTAACATAAGATGCCACATCATTCCGAGGAACATTATACATATTTTAGAGAGGTTTGTAGAAAATCAGAGAACTCTCCAAAAGTTCTAGAAAAACAAGCATGAAGTAATACCATGCTTTTACCATGGTGCTAACATAGCTCTCCCAATAACATGCCATGTTTCTCCCAATCATACAAGTTCTACCAACATAAATATTATATGGTTCGCAAAGAGTGTGATGAACTTATTGTCAAGCCTAATATACATTGTTAATATATTTTCTCTAGAAGCTTGAGTTTTTGAGATCATTAGATAATAGTAGTATCAATGTGAGGGTTTTTTGATTCTTAGTTTCCTTCTTGGTCTTTGGCCATCTCTCTCTTGTTAGGAATGTAAGTTTATCATTGTAGTTGTCATATCTTAATTTGATAGCTTTGAAAGGTGCTTATTTTCATCCTATGTTGGTTATTTTCGACTTCCTATTACTCTAGTGGCATGGAGATGACCCACAATTACTAGCATTCATTATCTCTAGGAACATTGCTTGTTGTCTCATAAATCTTGGAAAGATCTGCTAACATAGGCAAAGATCAATATTAGAATATTTACATTATGACGTCTCCTATTTGCAAAACACATATTAATTTAGAATTTCTTTCTTCCAACACTCAAAACATTCTTATTTTTAAGAAATAATATGATCATGTGGTTTCTAATTTCAACATGGATTAATGAAAATAGAGTATATATTGTTTGCTGGAGATTTCTTTTAATGTTTGGATAATAGATTTAGGTGCTCCAAATTAGATCTCTACTTTTCTTAGTCTTTGCCCGATCACTCAATTGGTATCTGTCACCCCTTTGTCCATAAAAATTAACCTATGATACCAATAGTTTTTGACTAATGTTTAGCTCATAATATGATGTGGCTGATCACTTCCTCAGGCAGTAGTATAACATTCTGCACAGTTCTCGGAGCCAAGTGATAATTTGACAACTAGTCTCAGCATTGACCTTAGTTTTGACTTCGGCCTCGGCCTCGGTATCGGCTTCGGCTTCGGCCTCGATCTCGACCTCGGTCGCAAACCATCAACTTCAATGTTTGCCTCAAGCCTTGCCTCCGCCTTTGCCTGGAGCCCTGCCTCGGCCTCGAGTCCCGCCTCGGCTTCGGCTTGTCTTCGGTCTCGGCCTCAAATTTCATATTGCATGCTCCCAACCCATTGTCGTGGAGCCAGCTTCGAATACTGGAACCAGTGATTTAAAACACCAACGACTACAGTGTAACTTGCTCGCCTGTTTTTGCCAAAATCACGAGCGATTACCAATATACTATGCAGTTGCCAAAATCTACGATGCATGCTTAGCAACTGTGTACCCACCTGCCGTTCATGGAGCCGATCCTAATAGAAGAAGGGATTTGACAGTTCTATCTACAAGGAGTAAGAGGGATCTCCGGACAGGTATATAAGAACCCTAACTCACAACGAGAAGGGGGGAGCCTTTACTATCTCCTTTTAATCCCTATTCTTCATATCGCTAATTAGAGCGTCAGAGGGTCTCTGCCGGAGCCACCGATCCGGGACTTTTCTTGTAGGTTCCCGCTAGAGGAGGCGATCTTGTCAACTTTCTAGAGACCCACAACGCCCTACTCCTGCTCGACGCTCCTCAACAGTGATTTGGCAGCAACATAATACATTGTTAATTAATTGGACTTGGTTCCTACTTTTAACCAAATTAGATTAAACCCTACTCGTATTTGAATATTTCTAGGATTGGTTTTGATTTTAAAATATATCCAATTTAAATTTTGGATCAGTTTAGATTTTTTAATTAAATTCAAGTAAAACTGCTCCTAGTTTGGCTTGTATATAATGTTTGGTTCTAAATTAGGTTAACAACAAAAGAGCTCAACTTAACTTAAATGTGATTCAACCTGATCCAAATGATGACTTTCTCCTTTGCCTTCACTATAATTATTTTTACCAATTCATTGAGGTCGTATTTGGATGGAGGATTTTTAGGAGGGATTTTATTGGAAGTAAAGATTTTAAAATTCTAAGACCAAAATTCATTGCTTAGTTACTTTCTAAGGAGAATTTTTAAAATTCTAGAGAATTTACAAATACATCTCAAAATATTCATCTACAAATTCTACCTTAGAGGTGTCATAAATCCCTTTCAAAAATCCTCATAAGAGTAGTGAAAATATTTATTTTTTCATTCCAAAATATTTGCATAAATACTTGAAATTTTATTTATATAAATTTACATAAATATTTATTTATTTTACATGCAAATATCTATGTAATTTTATTTTATTTTATTTATTTTACATATTTATTAAATTTATTTATTAAATATTTGTTACATGAATACGTTTTTATTTAAAATACTAATAAATATGAATAGTAATTATATAGTACATATATTAATTATTAATAATTTAATAAAAATAATTTCTATTAAAAATAATATGAACTAAATATATTAATAGTAATTATTAACATAAATATTATTAAATTAAAATATTTATGTACTTAAATTAATATTTAACTTAAAATTTACGTAATTAATTTTGTTTATGTATTTTATAAAAAAATAATTATAAATATTTTTTTTGATCAATATATTTTTATAATATATTTTTATAAATAAAATTTATTTTAATTTAAAGTATTTATAGTACAAATATAAATTTAATTAAAAAAACTTTCTAATATTTACACATACTTTATTTTATTATTAAATAAATACTTTTAATTAAATACCAATAAGTATAAATATTTATGAAACGTATTATTAATAATTACATAAAATAATAATTAATAATTTTTAATATATAAAATTTATAATATTAAATAAACGTTATTGGTGTGTACAATAATATTAATAATAAAATATTGATGTTTAGTAAAGTATATATTAAAGTATTTAATAAATATTAAAACAATGATGTATATTTATTACATAACTATTCAATCTTTTCATAAAAATATAAATATTTATGTAAACATTGTAGAAAAATATTTATAAAAAAATTTACAATCTTTATATAAAATTACATTGTCAAGAATAATTGTCTAAACAGGGAATTTGTGTAATTTTGAAAATTTTAAATACTACAATTTTGAAATATTATATTTAAAAATTTTATGAATTTTTAAAATCGAAACACCAAAGTGATAACTTGTTTGGATTAATTCCTCCATGTCATTTTAACAGTATAATTTTCTCTCAAATCTTTCAATTAATTTTATTTAGATATTCATATTTTATTATTTGTTTTAATGAATTTTTATTTATAACAACCTTTAGTATCTTGTTATATATTTCAAAATTCATAGTTCGTGAATTTAAAAATGATTAATTTTTAAGATGAAATTAAAATATTTCTAATGCAAACTTAAGTTATGTGGGTTTTTTAGTGAGCTAATATAAAAGAGTAGTCAGGTGTTTGACTTAAAAGTCAATTCAATCTAGCTAGTATTTTTGAATTAGATTAATTTGGTTCACATTTGATCCCGAGAGCTAATTTGAATAACGTATTAAATATGAAATCTTATCGACCTGATCCAATCAGCAATTAAATCGATTCTAAATTTAAAAGTATCCATGATAAATTTCAGCCTCATTGTTTAACGGTGTTACATGAGATGCATTCCCCTTTCACCAATGCCACGGCACCGCCGAGTTCATCGCAAGGAAAAGAATAAGTACCCCCAACCGCTTCTCTATTTTTGGAGCTTTGATCTCTCGTCCTCTCTCTCTCTCTCTCTCTCTCTCTCTGTGAATTCGGAAACTCTATTATGGCGAAGTTGAGCCCGATCCGGTGGCCGCAGGCGCTGACCGCCTCCCTTTCACCCCGCGGGGACGCCCTCCTCCTCCTTCTTCCTCTCCCTCCTCACCCACGAGCTCTCCCGCCACTCCGCCCTTGGCGCCGCCGACTTTGAGGGCTTTGACGCGGACGACCTCGACGAAGCCGACGACGATTCCCACCCCTCCCCTCTTCCCTCCCCACCTCCCCCCACCTCACTCTCCTCCTCTTCGTCATCCTCCTCCCCCGAATCCCACCACGGTCCTCCTCCCCCCTCCGACCCTCCCTTCCCAAGCCCTCCTCTCCCCTCGACTTTTGGGATGAGGAAGAGTTCGAGGGCATCCCCGATACCCCCTCCCCTTCCGACCCCATCCAATCTCCTGCTGAACCCCTCCCTTCCGATCCGCTGCCGCTCCCTCGAAACCCTCGCCCCCAACCCGCGCTCCATCCGTTCCTACTCCGTCGAGATCGCCTGCATCAGTTTCCTGATCTGCTTTGCCATCAACTACTTCACCGGCCGGCGCGAGAACGAGGCGATCGCCCTCGCCTGGGCCGCCAAATTCGCCACTAAAGACTCCATCTTCGATAAAAATTTCAGCCTGCTCGGCACCGGCGACGGCAAGGACACGCCGCTCCTTCTCAAGGAGGGGCAGGACGTGTTCAAGTTCTATGCCAGCGGCCGGCGGTACTGCCAGGGCCTGCTGGCCACGATGGAGATGCGAAGCCGACACGACCTGATCTCGAGGATGCTCGATCTGGTGTTCACCAACAAGGACACGATCACATTCGAGGTGGTGATGAACGAGGATGCGATGGACCATGTCGTGCTGGCGCTTGCGAGGAGAAAGCTGGCAAAGGCGATGCACAAAGAGACCAGGGACCTGCAGCGGTTTGCTACTCTGGTGACGGCACCACCGTCAGGGAGAAAGTTGGTCGCTGACGAGCTGATGGTGGTTTCGGAGTCGAAAGAGGTCGCTGGGGATCTGATTACTGATGCCGTGCTTGATCAGGTTAGTTCTTTTTTTCCGTAAACTCTTATCAATAGTGTTGACGCTTCACACGTTAACAGAATTAATTGACAAACGTTAACGGAATTAATTGACTCAAATCAATTTCGTTAGTAGGCCAAAACCACATACCCATAAAACTCGAGTAAAAGTTAATGAGTAGCAAGTGGACTTTCTTGTCCCTCTAACGTGGGACTAAACCTGAGATATAACAATCTTTTTAGCTTATAATGCGATATTTTTAGCTTATAATGCGATATTCTCATCGCACGTCACAAAGTAACCAAAATCTATCTCGAGTTGGATCATTGGTGGCTTCATGCCATAGTGAAACTTCACCATTATTTTCATGGATAGTCCTTTCCTCATGCCTATCAACTTTCGCACAATCAGATTGCCTCTGATATCATTTGTAATACCCCAAGCCCACCTGATCACCTAATTAACTTATTAGTGGGCTTGAAATCACTGGCCCAAAAACTCGAGTAGAAGTTAATGGATAGCAAGTGAGCTTGCATTATAAGTATATCATGCATTTCTTTTCCATCTAATGTGGGACCAAACTTGGGTATTACAGTACTAATCTAATCGAGCTACTCCCTAACTTTGAAGGATAATGGTTGGTTTTATTTTTCACATATTCCTTTGGACACCTCTATTTGCTTAGGATACCTCCATCTCGAGCTATCTTCTACCATATCTTTGTCCTTAAAGAGCTTATCACTATCTTCTGCCATTTCTTTATCCTTAAAGAGCATATACCAAGCTATCTTCCACCATTTCTCCATCTTTAGCTTGTCTTGGAAGTTCAGATTATTGATTGTCATGGTCTCAGCCAATTTATTGTCTTGGAGATTCTCAGTCACTCTGTAGCTTCTTTTTAAGGTAGCAACATAGCACTTCCAGGCTATTGCTTGATTTTGTTTGAGCTCCTTTATTTCTCAATCGATAAAGAACTTTATGAGAAAATGATAAGTAAAGATAATAGCTTTGAGGGAGTTCAAGCTTGGTTGACCCAAAATAGCATTGTATGCAGATCATCAAGTTTTTCATCATTGTGTTAGAGTTCGGCTTATTTCAAACTGTAACTGAAAGAGTGATGATTTCTTCAGCTTAAGGATTCATCAGTGAAGCTGACCAATGGGGTTTCAGTCAATTGCAGTTGATTTGTAGTAATTCCTTTCTTCTGGAAGGCTTTATAAAGTAATATACCTGCTGAGCATCTATTATCCGTTAGTATCCTTTTTATTTGGTAATTCATCATAGTTGCTAAGATGATCAAGACACCATCATGAGGGACCTGCACTTCTTGAAGGTCCTCACCCAAAAAAGTTATACTAAGTTATTTGATCTTTAACCTTTTACAAAGGGTTCCTCGGCATGGCTGAAGAAGTTTCATTGCCTGCTGTTGGTCTATCATGAATCATGCTGATGACCCCAACAGTGGGTCAGTTCTTTTATATTCTATCAAGTTGGGACCCTTGTACGCCATCTTGCTCTATCAAATAATGCTTTTGAACATGTTGATTAAGATAATCTCTTCGGATGATGTTCTCAATTTCATCCTTCAAATACTAGTATTCTTCGGTATTGTAGCCGTGTTCCTAATAGAACCAATAGTACTTGCTCCAATCTCACTTCATTGACTTTGTTTTCATCTTGTCGAGCCACCAAATATAACTCTCATTGCCAATCTACATCAATATTTAACTTCGAGGGACATTGAGGGGTGTTTACCTCTCAAACATCTAAGTAGTTTTTTGCTCGGCGAGGTACTTCCTACCGTCGTTGGGGCTTCTTTTGAGATTCTTTGAACTTTGGATCATCCCTCATAGATCCTTTCTTTCCACATTATCTCTCATCCTTCTTCCAAGCTATAAGCTCTCCCTGGTGTTGATGTATTTCTTGGCTTGATTGAGTAGCTCGTTGAGGTACATTGGGGGTCATTGACTAGATAAAAGTTGAGCTTGGAATTTCTTAGGCTGTCCATTAGGGCTGCAATGGCTATCAAGGTATCTAGATCTTGAACCTCTAACACCTCCGAGTTAAATGAGATAAAGCATTGAAGGTAGTCCCTTAGCGGCTCGTCTTTTCTTTACTTGATGGTCATTAAGGTTGCAAAGTCTTTCAGTGCTTTTGACTACCGATGAAGTGGCTGATGAATAATTGGTTGAGTTTTTTGAAAGAACTAATGGAGATTGGTGTGAGGCTAGTGTATCATGTCCATGCTATTTTTTTTTAAAGTGTTGTAGGGAAGGCTTGGCACATGATAGTGTCAGGTGCTTTGTGTAGCAGTACATGATCTTTAAAACTCTCTAGATGGTTGATAGGTTCCACAGCTCCAACTGTGGCATCTTGAATTTAAGATGCAATGGTTTGGCTATCACCTCCTTAATGAATCAAGGTTGAGGGTTGGTAGTGAGGTCAAGATCATCTAGCCAACTTGCCTCTGGGCTCCGAACATGTGGCATAACTATTTTGATTTTTTTGATTCATCTCATTGAGTCATTGGTCTAATTGTCTTCAGCTCATTGCAGGCATGTTTGGGATGATGTGATCGTCCAAACAATATCACCTCCTTAATGAATCAAGGTTGAGGGTTGGTAGTGAGGTCAAGATCATCTAGCCAACTTGCCTCTGGGCTCCGAACATGTGGCATAACTATTTTGATTTTTTTGATTCATCTCATTGAGTCATTGGTCTAATTGTCTTCAGCTCATTGCAGGCATGTTTGGGATGATGTGATCGTCCAAACAATATAACCAATCTTGTGGTTCCTCGTTAAGTTGCTTAGGACAAAGCAGCCTCTATTCTTCAATTTTGTGAATGATCATTAGGCTCATTCATAGGTCGGTTAAGGCCAATAGCCTGGTGAGCCCTTGGTCGACTTTAGGTTAGTCTTTAGATTTGGATCCTTGGAAGACCAAGTTCTGGATCCGTTTCTTCAGCACCTCCGCATGTTGAGGCAACATGTTGAATTGTTCTTGGGTGACAGGCGGTGCTGAGTTTGGAGGTAATATTGGATTAGAAGGCAGTGTTGGAGCTGGATTGGCTAACTCTCCGAAGGAAACTTGGGAGTTGGCTGGAGTGCGGCTCCTGCCCACCTGAACAATACTCATCCTTTGATCTTGGCATTTTGGCGGCATGGTTGAGTGTTTCTATTTGTTGATTCTTACATACAACGCTAATTCTTATGGTCTTCGTACATCAATGGATGAAATTGATCTTAATTCGGACGATAGAGCACCTTTCAACTAAACTATCCATCTTCTTGCCTGAAAGAAGAGATGTTAAGGGTTTTGAAGTTTTTCTCTAGGGAAAACCCTTCGATATTCAAGTCAGCCAAAAGTGAAAGGGAAGATTCTAGGGCTCTTGGATGAGCTACCCAAGACCTAAACAAGGAACGAAAAAACATTTTTACCTATGGAGATCTAGAGGAATTATTTTTATAGTTGGACTCTCTTATCGAATGGCTTTGATAATCATGATCTTGGAGGAGGTGGCAGTTCTATAAAGGAATATCCTTCAAATAGATCGGCTAATTCTTTTTCAGAGTGGTTTTATGCCAAGTAAGAAGAATCTTGATCAAAATAGGATAAATCGGCATCCACGAAAGGGAAAACCTCTTTTCATTAGGGCTCTCTTACTTCATGTTGATATCCAACTTTACCATGGATAGCCAAGCAATCGAACCATATCTGATATATGTATATTTCTTGAGTGTTGGTTGAATTGAATTGAAGGACCATGAAAATTCACTTATGAAAAGTAAAAAGATACCAAGCTTTGATTCCAATCGGTATATTGAAGGAAGAATTAAAATCTGATCAAATGTAACTTGGTTGATTGCATTACAGGTATGAGATCTATTGATTTAGTGGTATCATTATTTAAAAAAAAAAAAAAACTGAAAGGGTAACCTGTTTGTAATATGAAGAGGAAAGTTTATGGCAAAATAGAAGATAAGTTTTAAAAAGGATGCAGGCACACATGCTGAAGATGTGCTTATGTATTTTACTAGAACAATATTTATTGATTTCCTTAACTAAAATTAACTTACCTGGTTCATGTGGTGATAATTAATTTTCCACCTGGCAGTGTTCTGCTATAGTTTTAGATGCGTGCCTGTACTGTAATAGTTGTTATAATATGTGATGTTGGTCTTAAACAGTGATGTGAGTAAAGAGTGCTTGTTAGATTTTTCATTTAGAAGTTAGAATTGTGTTGATGTAAGTGTGTCTAGTTAATTTTTCATCGTATTTGGTTGGTTGGTTCATGATGAGAAATGAATGGCTGTAATTTTGGTTAAACTGTAAACACAGGAAGACGTTCTTGTAATATTGCATACTTATGAGACTATATTGAGTGATAGACTACTTGCACATATCATCTACTTCACCTTCTTTTTTCTTTTTCACCTTCATGGAAAGGGGAGGGCTGTTGCCCCTCAAATTTGAGCATTTAAATAGATAAAATTTGTACTTCATTATGGTTCTTTCCCACCCCCAAAGTGAGCAAATAGTTGAAAAAAAGAAAACAGATGGATGGTTATGTGCTTTTCACCTCTGTTATATCATTGGTTTTATATTTTTAGATAAAAATATTTTTATTTTTATATCTATTTTATTCATCACGTTCATTCTTTTTACCAGAATTGGTTTTATTCCTGTTCACCTTTTATTTTGATCAAACTATTCCTTTCTTATTTATTGATGCATTGAACTGCAGAGCATTTGATAAGGTTTTTGTTCTTTTTATTCAAGAATTTTTCAAATTCTTAATATCTTTTTTGTGCATATTCTTTTATCATCTAAGATTCTATTTGCAGACCCCATGTAGTTAGGAAAAGGCTTAGATGAGTTGAGTTGCGATCTTAGATTCTATTTTTTTTTCGTTTTTGGAAAATGTCATGCCCTGGCACTAAGAAATTGATGAAGATCACCGATGTTCAACTTCTTGTTAGTTAATTAAAAATAATTGTGGATTAATATGCTTTAAGGTTCATTAATGTATTAAATGATTAGCAGTTGCCCCCTAGAGGAGAGTTCTGGCTCCACCATTGTTCTCAATAATGATAATTCTAATTATTGATGCAGCAGAAGAGCAATTAAAACCTTTTGATTCGATAGTCAGATGGTGTTTATAATTGTAACATGCTAAAACTATTCTATGTTAGAGAAATTTTATTAAAAACATCTATTGTGTAATGTTTGCTTTGCATTCTGTTTGTCAAAGTGGAAATTATTTAGCGACCCTTTCTTTGTCTCTAGCTATTACTTATGTTGTAGGAACTACTGCAAAAAAATTCTAATGTCTTTTCTCTAATTGAATATTAAGACATATTGATAGGAAACTGCCAAGTATAAGTTTTGAGAAAGATATCTTCAAATTCATGAGATATGAATTGGTGATGATAAATCAATTGTGTTACAAATTATAGAATAGCTACTCCCTCCTAATATCAATTAGAGGAGCAAAGTCATTGATGGAAGAGTTCCACTTTCTTCCAATCTCAAAAGTGGTTGGCAAAGAACTTTGTAAGCATTCAAGTATCCAATATATATCTGGCTCGGATACACAACCAACGTGAAATTTTGGAGCTGGATGTAGGTGTCCACGTGATGCTATTACCAAATGCTAGGTATTGGCAATGGGCCAATGGGGTAGGTACGGGGAAAGTATGCTATTACTTATGCCCATCCCATGATGAGGAATCCTATACCTGCCTCCAACATGTACCTACTCAGGGTGGGTTGGGGTGCTTTGAAACCCGCCTTACACCCCACGGGTATACTTAAATCATCAAACCTACTCCATCCTATTATTTCTTTTTTCTTTGTACAAATCAAACTATATATATATATATATATATATATATATATATATATATATATATATATATATATAAATATGAAATCCCACTGCCTCATATAATATTAAATAAATAAAGTAAAGAGGATCCAAAACTCTTAGAAAGAAGAAAAAGAGAATGCAAGGGAGTAGCAGAGGAGGAAGAGACTGTTGTTGTAAAGGATGGAGATGTTGTAGATGGTAGTATAGAACAGAGGGAGTTGGGATGAGGCGACTAAAGTTTGGGAAAAGAGGATGGTGAGATCTTTAGGCTCATGTATCAAGGACATTTTAGACTTTTGTTAGATATATTAGGTTGGGTTCAGGGTTGATATGTTATTACCTGCCTTTGTCCTGAATTTGTTTCAGGTTTAATTTTTAATATCCATGCGCATCCCTAATTTTAAATGGACTAAGTAAAATTGGTCCCATTAGGGTTGGGTAGGGTCAAGTATCTAGTGGGTAGATTCAAAGTGCCATCCCTAGAAAGCACTCTGATGGATTGAGAGGAAAATATGTAGTTCTAATGATAGAGAGAGTGGAGCTTTTGAGAATAGAGAGAGAGAGAGAGAGAGAGAGAGAGAGAGAGAGAGAGAGAGAGAGATGGCACATGAAGCTAGGTTGCTTTGTCATTGTATGGAGAAATAAAATATTACTCTACTAAAATTCCTCTTTCATGGTTCCCTTTCCATCTAGATTAGAATCTCAATGCAAACTAGAACTTGTCAAGAATTCAAGGGAAAATTAAAACGGTGAAAGAAACTTGTAAATCCATAAGTATGGCATTAACAATTGACTTTTTCCCTTTTTTCGTTAGCTTTTTAAACAACCTACTTTTAACTCTCTTCTGTTTGGCTAATTTTGATTACAGAATTTTTGTTATTTATATGCACATGTTTGTGGATTCTTTTAGTTCTGAAATGTAAATAATTGAATTGTCTGTGTATAGCGTGACCATGTATGCATAACCTTACATGAGTTTAATGTAGATATTTTATGCATCCCTCTAGCATAATGCCCTTTAATCTTTCCATATTCATCGTATTGGTTGGATAGAAAATAAAAATTGGTGTCAAAACTTACCCCAAGCTTTCATATGTCTCAGTTACCCATAGATCTCTATTTGAGTTCCATCTATTAAATGCAATTGTTCTATCTATTGATAATGGATGAATCTTGGTGATTTTTAGTTTTTAAACTTAAGATTGTAAGTTCTTTTAAGTACCAAGAGTGATTTCAATATATAATTTGCATTTTTTCCAAAGTATACTTTTGTCATTCTTAGGCATGTTGTGCTTTCTGAATCCCCTTCCCATTAGGAAAAAAAAGAAAAGAAAAGAGAACAACAAAAACATAATATATCACATAAGCATCAGAAAAGTCATAGGTGATATGTTAAAGAACTTGTTGACTTCTTAAATAATTCATGACAAGCCTTAAAATTGAAATTGCAAGTTGGTTAGCAACATTAATAACCAACCCTTTCCCCAAAGGACATCTATTTAAACAGTTCTGAAATATGGTTAAAATCTTTAGTCATTTCCTCTCCTATCTGCCAAATAGGAAATTAGGTGTTCAGAGCTTAGCTACTGTAAATGGTCTACTGTAAGCATACCTGATGCTAGTATAGGGAAGTAGGTTTCTTAAAAAATATGATAATAAGAAAACAAAACAATAGGAGGTTGATTCAGGGGATTCAGTTTCTGAGGATATTGTGAAGTGTGCCATCCTTAATGGAAGATTACCACTACAAAGGTCCAGAGGAACACGTTCCGTACAGGCCACCTAGGTAATATTGGAATGAGATGACATAAGGCTAATAAATTTTGTCCTTGACATTTTGTACCATGCAATATGTCATTCATTTTCATGTTTCTTCAGAAATTCCTTCTCTAAATCAAGGAGGGCAGTTTTATGCCTTCAACAGACATGGTAGATTTATTTCCACACTAATTAATTAATTTTTCACCTCCTCTAAACAAAAACTATTGTGGTTCCTTGATGTGACAAACAAGGTTTTAGGTTCTAGCGAGACGTTCCATGGAATGCCAAGACAAATTATTGTCCTATGCCGAGACAAGTTATTGTCCCAAATATCGGGATAGGACCATCCCACCTCATCCTAGCATCCAAATAAGTGCATCTTAAGGCACTCCCTATCCCAAGAGTCGGGATAGAACGGGATGATGGTGCATTCCATTTCATGAAAAAATTAGGATGGTTTTGTCCAACAAGATTTAAAACCTTGATGATAACCACATGAATCCTTCCTTTCGAATGAATCAAAACAAATTGACACCTCTGGAACCTTCATTGCCTAGTTAGCCCTCCAGAAACATGCTTATAAAATTGGAATCTCTCTACGCTACAAGATCATATCATTGTTTATTTAAACACAATGGTTAATGGCGAGATCACAAAATTATCTAGTACAATTCTTAGAACATTCTTCACAAAGGGCATCCAACGTTTAATCATATGCAAGCACAAGCATGATTACCAATCTTACAAGATTAGTCTTAAGGCCTGTTTGGATTAGCTGTTGGAGGCTACCTGGTAGCTGTTAGCCTCCAACAGCTGATTTAAGGGTGCTTGATAGCCAACTAATGGGTCAAGCTGGTAGCTATTGGCCTCTCAAAAGATGACTATTGAGATTAGCTAGTTAAAGTAACTATTAGGCTAAACAGTTGCTTTAAAGGTCAAAATAAAAATAATAAAGATTTGGATGTACCTGTCAATCAAACCAAATTCTCTCCCCCCTTCCTCTAAACCTTGCGCATTTTGCTATCTTCTTTGTTTCTACTATATATTTTTTTCCCCTAAACCCTCCGCCTTGTGTGACAAAATTGCTTTCAGTTTAATTAAAGCAAGAGCTCAATGTTAGGATATTTTAGATTTGCATGAACTAATTATATCATTTATGTTTGTGGGCATGGGAACTCCGCCAAGGCCAGTCTCAAGCCTGGGTAAAGGAGGAGGGTTGCGTTACGTAGCTGCCAGTGTAAAACTCCGTCAGATCCCTTAAAACATGAATCTACTAAAGTAGCCGACCCCATGTAGTTGGGAAAAAGGCTTAGTTGAGTTGAGTATATTTGTGGGCATGGGATTGCTTATCTATCAATTAGTGTTGTAAGCTCTTTTTTCTTTATTTATATAACTCATTGAGCAAAGGAAATGATATGAGAATTACTGCATATTATTAAACAAATCTGTTCTTATTGGTCATTTAATACTTTAACAGCAATAGTTAATTATAGTAGTTCAACCTGACACTTTATTAAAAAAACTGCTACTAGCTAACAGTTATTAGCTATCTATCAGCTGACTCTCAACAGCTAATCTAAACATGCCTTTAATAGCCCTCCAATCAAATCCTTTATTCACTATCCAAGCAATCGCTCTTTTTTCAATTCTGAAAAAATAAATAATAATAATATCATCCTGTAACTACTGATGATACTTGTGATATCCTGAGATAATATTGGATCTCCCATGGGAGACTTCCTCAGCAGATATCAACACTTGCAATAATTATATATCCAGATGCAGGTTAGTTCGCGAAGCTAACTTTATTGCAATGACCTCTAATTACTCCATTCCTACTTTGTTGGACAGCCTATTGAAAATTGCATCAGCATCTAGCATTCACCACTCTCTACCAGATTCCATTCAACCCACTGTACTTGCTAGGTTTTGTTTTTAATATTCTTTTTATTATATATATAACTCCAAGATTAGGGTACTACCCGTGAAGAATTCTCTAAATGTTATCTCTTCTCTTTATTTCCACAATATCTAGCAAAGGCCAACCAGACATATTTACCTAAGGATGACACAAAAACCATTTCAAAGCTGTACGTGTTGGAGGCATCATTTTTGAATTAGGAGATCCCGACATCTAATATGAAGGGTACTTGATACTAGAGCTTTGATCTTGTTGCTAAGTGAATAGAGTTCTGGTTGGAAAAGTATCTCTGAGGAAATGCGTTAGTTTTGACATGTGAGGAAGATGAAGGGCTTGTTATTGAAGGTATGTCCATCTCTATTGTGGAAGAGTAAGGATAAGTTGCAGGAGACCCTTAGAAAGAAGTCACTTCCAAAGCAGTGAAGAAGACAGATAATTCATTTGGGTATGGACTTTGATTTGTAAAAAGAGGTTCTTCTAGTGAACATACACGAAAACCACTGATGGCATTGTTTTTAGCTTGGATCATAGCAAAATGTTTATCTTGGGTATGTCAATCTTGCTTAATGTGTAGATGTTCACGTCCCTCAAAGGGCCCAATAGGTGTCCTTGGATGCAATTTAGTGCCATCTTCTCAAATCTCTCTAAAGTTGCTATTCTATAATGATATCTTCTGAAATTCTACTGGTTAAGCCAGGATATCATTTTACCCAATCTTGGTCAAGAGAAGCATTTGATAACACTGATCTTAATAGCTATTTTGGTGAATCAACTCCTTTAGTTGCTAGAATCAACAGCAAGTGCAGGTGCAAGGCAGTGGATACTTTAGGTCATAATGAAGCTTTTGAGAAGTGGATGTGGATTCTAGATGATGGGAAGATTTTGAAGTGGTGAGTCACGCCCTAGTTGGAAGATTCTAGCTTCTAAGATTAGCACTATTATCGTCATTACCTGACTTTCACATGGAGCATTTAATATGATGACTCGAGGCATTGCAGTGCTTAATCTAGCCACATTAATCATCTCTTTTCATTTTCAAAAAATTGAAACATGATGGAACTTCCTAGAAACTTTGAAATTTTGAAGCCTCAGGATTGAATAGCTGATGGCTTTAGTAGCAAAAGCAGCATAAACTCTCATTTTGTGTTAGGGATCTCATGCCCTTCGTGCAATAATTTGGGAATAGCAGTTGCTTTTGCTGTTGCTGTTGTTGATTAGCTCGTATATTGTTGGACTGGAAAAACCTTGCAGCATGGCTCTGGTTACCATCATAACCTGGTTTTGCAAATAGATTGATAGAAACTAGGGTCTGCATTGTTGCTTGCGCCTTTAATTGATGATGGAAATTTTCTTTATATTACATGTATTTTCCTTTTTTTTGATTTTTTAACAAATGAAATTTTACCATTCCTAGAATGAATATTTAAATTAGTTTAATAGCATTGAGCTTTTGTATATGGAAGGCAGATGGCAATGCCTACAAGCGACATGCATTTCTGATAATTAAAAACTGAAAAATTGCAGACAGCTTTAGAAGTTAGGTAACAGAGAATCATTCCCCCCCCCCCCACCTCTCTCTCTCTCTCTCTGGCACGTGTGCACACAAAAAGTTTGCTGCTAAACCTAGTTGCTGGTGTCTCTTCTAGATTTACATGTGGTAATAATGGATAAAATTTTGCTTCAAAAATTTAATATCAATGCACGTTATCCAAATTGTTACTACAAATTGTTGTCTTGCAGGTTTTTGGGGACAAGGCATTTGAGAAAGTTGGGAAGTGGTTCATCTCACTGCATTTCTCTGACCAACAGCCAGGCTCTCATAAGAAGATTCTCATGTTTAAATTTGCACTTCCAGATGCAAACAACATGGCTGATATTACGCGACTGGTTACACTTGTACCATACTATATTGATTTGATTGGACGCTACAAACTAAGTCCTCATGTAGGTTTTTTTTTTATTATTTTTTGCATATTGGTTCTGAATATGTAATTCATTTCATGCAGTGTAACTCTTGGTATTCATATCTATTGCAGGTCCGCTCTAAAACTGAAGCTGTTAGAGCAAAAGTTGCCCAAGAGGTATACAAAGAACTTCAAAATTCCAGGCAGGAAGCACTGCAGAAGAAAAAGGCAGAAAAGAAAAAGTTGGTGCAAGAGACCGAGGCGAAGCTTAGCGCTGAGGTGCTTCGCAAAAAGGAAGAGAAAGAACGCGCCCGTCAAATGAAGAAGTCAATGCCGAGAATTAAGATGCTGCGCTCATAGATGTTCTGCTTTGATGAGTTGCTGTGGCTTGTTGCATCTTTACACCTTCATGCATCACCCAAACTTTAAGCAAAGCTGCATTCTTCTGCATGGCTGCTCCATGGGAAGAGCTATACTGTTCATGTAACCCATATTTCTAGGTCTTGGAAATTAAACCACTACTGGATCCTGTTTATGCTTTCAGCTGGTTATTGGGGGCTCTAGGAGGCTGTTTCACTGATTACCAATGCTGCGTCTTTGCATAGCTAGTCCAGTAATCATTTAAACTGATTTTTTCTGTGTAGTTTAGCACAAGCGCCACAGCAAATGTTGTAGTGTACCATATGTGGATTTTGCTGTTATTTCGATGGTGTTGACAAGACTTTTCCATGCATCAAGTATTGTGACCTGCGTTAGCTGATTCTTAGGTTGTGATGAGATGCTATTTTTTTCATCCAATTTGTCAGTTCTATATGCTTCTAGATATTTTTTTGTGATGGCTATTGATGCTAGATCATCTTTTTCGATCGGTTGTGAGCATTCGGTCATCTTTTTTGGCGTGCGAAGGGTTTTTGGTTGGCTTGGTTTGATCGGGAGCCTGCAAAAAGTCCCGGGAACTGAAGATTTCGGTGAGGATTTTTTAATGGTCAAGTTAGTGCTCTGGACAATAGCTGGGAGCTTGAGAAAAAGCTCGAGAGTCTTAGAAGTATTACTCTGTGTGCAATAGCTGTGAGCTTGAGAGAAAGCTTATTACTAAGTGTGAGCATGGAAGTGTCATTTTTTTACCCGGTCAAGGGTTTCTCTTATCCATTTCATAAAAGTTACTCTTACTCATTTCATAAAAGTTCCTCTTATTCATTTTATGAAAGTTTGTGAGACTTGAGGTGCGATCACCTGTTAGAGCATGCATGATAAAGGCAGCAGCAATGGGGCTTGTCTCTCTCGTGGCACGTCAAAGTTGGTAGGCTAGGTATCATTCCATCAGACGTGGGTGACCGTAGTAGAGTTGATGGGTGCTACTTGATTTGGACAGCTGCTGCAGACTGTTGCAAGCTTACAGGGCATGGGCAGCCATTACGACGTTCACTAGACATATCCTCCATGTCGTACGTTTGTTGTCCTATTTTGGATCGTGGAAAAACGTGCAGATAGTAGAATGGTAGAGCCAAGCATGTAGGCTCCATAATGAGTCCTACCCGATGGCTGCTGAGGTCCTACCCGGGTGGTTGCTGAGACCAACTTAGAGCCACGGAGGGTAGCTAGGGGCGTAGCCTGGGTGGCCGAATCAGGTCCTACCCAGAAGGCCAATTGAAGGCGCTCTGGAAGGTTGATCTCCACCATTGATTGGGTGTGACTTCATCATTTTAGAACCATTGCTTGTGGAGGTGCAGAAGACCCCTTGCTGCTCAAGTGCTATCCATTTTCTCATGTTCCAATCCAGCGGCGGTTTATCTCGGAGATGGGATGCAACGCTGCTGTTAAGCTTGAAGAGGCCGACTCCAATGGCTGGGTAAAAGAGGCCGACTCCGAGGGCCGATTAGAAGGGACCAACTCTGAAGGCCGAGTAGAAGAGGCCGACATGGGTTGCTGAGTAGAGAAGGCCGACTCCGAGGGCCGACTCAATGGCCGACGCCGACTGGAGATGGCCGAGGCCGGCTGGAAGAGGCTCTGAGAATGGCCGACAGGAGATGGTCGACCCGGATAGCTGACTTGGGTGGCCGACTGGGGAGTGGCCAACCCAGATGGCCAGGGCCAAATCTACTGTCGATGGGTTTATTGGCCCCATCAAATGCCCACCAGACTCTTGAGCTTGTGTGATTGCATACTTTGCATCGGCCAAGCGAAAGGAGTGTAGAATATTTTATCTTTGCACTTGTCTTTGCATGCTGGTTTCAGCTCTGATTCCTTCCTAGTGGAAGAATTCTTTTCTTTTGCACCGCTTTCGATATTGATAATTTTGGTTTGTCCTTGTGCAAACTCGTGACAGCATCTGTATGCCCAAAAGACTTTAAGTAAGGTTGGAGGTAGGTTGGTTACCTTTTGGCCGACTGGAAGCAGCCAGTAATCCTCTCACGACTTAGAGTCAAGAGGTGGGGGTCCATTGACCGTGAGCTACAAAGTTGATCTCTCCCACATGTGAGTTGACTTGGTCTTCTTGGCCGACTGAGAGTGGCCTGTACCGTAAACTGTAAGCTGTAGAGTTGATCTCTCCCAACTATGAGCTAACTTGTGATCTTTTTTCCTTTGAGTGGAGTTTGGAAGTGGATGCCCATCAATTATGAGCTAGGGGTTGATCTCTCCTAACTGTGAGCTGGTTGGGTCTTCATGGCTAGCTAAGAGCGACATGTACCATCAACTGTGAGCTGGAGAGTTTATCTCTCCCAACTGTGAGCTGACTTGGTCTTCTTGGCCAGCTGAGAGCGGCTTGCATCATCAATTGTGAGCTGGGGAGTTGATCTATCCCAACTGTGAGTTGACTTATGGTCTTCTTCTTTTGACATGGAGTATGGAAGTAGATGTCCGTCTACTGTGAGCTGCGGAGTTGATCTCTCCCAACTGTAAGCTGGTTAGGTCTTTATGGCTGGCTGAGAGAGGCTTGCACCATCAACTGTAAGCTGGGGAGTTGATCTCTCCCAACTATGAGCTGACTTGGTTTTCTTGGCTGGCTGAGAGCAGCTTGCACTGTGAGTTGGGGGGTTGATCTCTCCCAACTTTGAGCTGACTTGGTCTTCTTGGCCGGCTGAGAGCAGCCTGCACCATCAATTATGAGCTGGAGGGTTGATCTCTCCTAACTTTGAGCTGACTTGGTCTTCTTAGCCTGTTGAGAGCGGTCGACCATATGTTTGTAAGTGCATGATTTGAGTTAAGGCCTTACTCAGTTGGTTGTTGGCCGTTGAGGCAAAGTTGAGGCCGCTGAAGTAAATTTGAAGCATAGCCCGGGTGGCCAAGTGGATTAGAGTCATACCCGAAAGGCTGGTTGGCCACTGAGGAGAGTTGGGGCCGTTAAGGCAGAGTTGAAGCATAACTCGGGTGGTCGAGCAGATCAGAGTCCTACCTGGGAGGCTAGTTGACTGTTGAGGCAGAGTTGGGGCTTTTGAGGCAAAGTTGAAGTGCAGCCTGGGTGGCCGAGTGGATCGGAGTCCTACTCGGAAGGCTGGTTGACCGTTGAGGCAAAGTTGGGGCCATTGAGGTAGAGTTGAAGCACAGCCCAAGTGGCTAAGTGGATCGGAGTCCTATCCAGGAGGCTAATTGGCCGTTAAGGCAGAGTTAGAGCACAGCTCGAGTGGCCGAGTGGGTTAGAGTCATACTCGGGAGGTTGGTTAGCTACTGAGGCAGAGTTGAAGCACAGCCCGGGTGGCCGAGTGGGTCGGAGTCCTACCCAGGAGGCTGGTTGGCTACTGAGGCAGGGTTGAAGCGTAAACCAGGTGGTCGAGTGGGTCAGAGTCCTACCCAAGAGGCTGGTCGGCCGCTAAGGCAAAGTTGAAGCATAGACCGAGTGGCCGAGTGGGTCAGAGTCCTACCTGGGAGGCTGGTTGGCTGCTGAGGCAGAGTTGAAGCGCAGCTCGGGTGGCCGAGTGAGTCGGAGTCCTACTCGGGAGGCTGGTTGGCCTCCAAGGCAGAGTTAGGGCTGTTGAGGTAGAGTTGAAGCGCAGCCCGAGTGGCCGAGTGGGTAGGAGACCTACCCGGGAGGCTGGTTGGACACTGAGACAGAGTTGAATCATAGCCTGGGTGGCCGAGTGGGTCGAAGTCCTACTTGGGAGGCTGGTCGGCCGTTGAGGCAGAGTTAAAGCACAGCTCGGGTGGCTGAGTGGGTCAGAGCCCTACCCGGAAGGCTGGTTGGCCATTGAGGCAGAGTTGAAGCACAGCCCGGGTGACCGAGTGGGTCAGAGTCTTACCTGGAATGTTGGTCGACTGCTGAGGTAGAGTTGAAGCACAGCCCAAGTGGCCGAGTGGGTTGGAGTCCTACCCGAGAGGCTAGTTGGTTGCTGAGGCAGAGTTGAAGCACAACCCGAATGGTCAAGTGGGTCGAAGTCCTACCTGGAAGGCTTGTTGGCAGCTGAGGCAGAGTTGAAGCGTAGCTTGAGTGGTCGAGTGGATCGAAGTTCTACTTGGGAGGCTAGTTGGCCGCTGAGGCTAAGTTGGGGCCGTTGAGGCAGAGTTGAAGCAAAGCCCGGATGGTCGAGTGTGTCGGAGTCCTACCCGGTAGGCTGGTTGGCCACTGAGGCAGAGTTGGAGTGCAGTTTAGGTGGCCGAGTGGATCGAAGTCCTACCTGAGATGCTGGTTGGCTACTAAGGCAGAGTTGGGGCCGTTAAGGTAGAGTTGAAGCACAGCTCGGATGGCTGAGTTGGTTGGTGTCCTACTTGGGAGGCTGGTTGGCCACTGAGGTAGAGTTGAAGCGCAACTTGGGTGGCCGAGTGGGTTGAAGTCCTACCTGGGAGGCTGGTTGGCCACTGAGGTAGGATTGAAGTGCAGCTCAGGTGGCCGAGTGGGTCGGAGTCCTACTCAGGAGGCTGGTTGGCCGCTGAGGCAGGATTAAGTGCAGCCTGGGTAGCTGAGTGGGTCGGAGTCCTACTTGGGAGTTTACTTGGCCGCTGAGGCAGGATTGAGCCTATTGAGGCCGAATTAGGACCATCGAGGCAGGGTTGAAGCACAGCCCGGATGGCCAAGTCGAAGTCCTACCCAAGAGGCTAGTTAGAAGTATAGCCTGGGTGGCCGAGTTGATCGGAGTCCTACTCGGGAGGCTGTTTGGCCGTTGAGGTAGAGTTGAAGCGCAATCTGAGTGACCGAGTTGGAGTCCTACCCAGGAGGCTAATTGGAAGTGCAGCCTGCGTGGCCGAGTTAATCGGAGTCCTACTCAGGAGGTTGTTTAAGATAACCCAAGGGCTGCTAAGACTGGCTCGAGGGCTGCTGAGGCCGACCTGAGGGTTGCTAAGACCGACTCGAGGGCTACTGAGACCGATCCAAGGGCTAATGAGGCCAACCCGATGGCTGCTGAGACCAACTCGAGGGCTATTGAGACCGGTCTGGGGTGTCCAACAACTGTGAGTCTAAAGGCCAACGTCTTCAACTGTGAGTCGAGCAAACTTATCCGATGCGGGGTCAGAAAGAGGGCATTCGATGATTGTGTGCTGGGAGGTCGACATCTTCCAACTGTGAGTCATCGATGCGAAGTCAAAAAGTTATCGTCATCCAGTGACTGTGGGCTAGAAGGTCGGCGTCTTCTAGCTGTGGGTCTACTGGAGTCGTTTGACTTATGACACGAAGTTAGGGGGTTATCATTGTCCAACGACCGAGGGCCGTAAAGTCGACATCTCCCAACTGTGGGTCCACTGGAGTCATTCGACATGGTTGAGGATCTGACCTTCAGCTTGTGAAGTGACTTGGATGATGAAGCAGCATGCTTGGAGCTCCTTTATGAAATGCCTTGGAGAGTGTTTGTCTCCTTTTGCTGATTTAGATACTTCAGCATGTTGGCGACCCGCCCCTCGAAAAATCATGTTGACTAGAGTTTGGAGGTGCTGGTACCCTCGCTTGCGCTCCTTCCTGTGTTGTCGTTCGTGGGAGGAAGGACCGTTTGGATGGCGAGTGGAAAATGGAGGTTGCTTGGAGGCTTCATGGTGGTGGTGCTCTTGCTGGTAAGTAGCCGTAGGGGAAGAGAAAGCTCTTGGTTACCTCATGGTGGTACTCTTGTTAGTGAGCTCGATGGCCTTTCTGGCGGTGCTCCAGTGAGGCATGGCGATGTTGAGTCTCCTAGTAGGGAGATCTCCCGCTAGTGAAATGATGGCTGGCCTAAGCAGTAGCTATAGGGGGTGAGAGGGTCCTTAGCTGCAGTTGTGTGGTCACAGAGTGTTGCTTCTGTAGCCTCTGAATAGTTGCCACTAGTGCTTGGACTTGCTGGGTAAGGGTGGCAAGCTAGTCCAGTTGAGTGGCCTAAGGCGGTGACGATAGTGGAGCAGAGAGGCTAGCTTCCTATTGCTCAGCTCATTGTGAGGGTTCTCCTATGCGACTGGTAGAGACCTCTTGGGCTTTTGTCATCATCATCATTTTTGATCTAGTGAGGATGAAGATCTACAGGCTAGCATTGTTGACGATCTATGCTTTGCCTCCCTTTCTAGTGCGCCAATCTATTGACACTAGATTACCTTCCTCGATCGTCCGTGAGCGTCTAGTCGCCTTCTCCAGCATGCCAAAGGTCTTCCAGCGGGCTTCACTCAATTAGGAGCCTACAAAAAGTCCTAGGGATCGAAGATTCCGATGAGGACCCTTCGACACTCAAGTTAGTGCTCTGGGCAATAGCCGTGAGCTTGAGAGAAAGATCGAAAGTCTTAGAAAGTATTGCTCCGTGTGAGCATGTAAGTGTCATTGGCTTGAGTGTATTAGCTCTTACCCAATCGGGGGTCCCTCTTACCCATTTTATGAAAGTTTGTGAGACTTAAGGTGTGACCACTTATCAAAGCATGCATAGTAAGGGCAGCGATAGTGGGGCTTGCCTTCCTCTTGGCACGTCAGAGTTGGTAGGCTGGATCCTATCAGATATGGGTGACTGCATGGTTGGTGGGCCATGTCTCGTCAAATGTGGGTGGCCGTAGAGAAGTTGGTGGACCAGATATTATCAGACATGGGTGACCATAGCAGAGTTGGTGGGTGCCGCTTAATTTGGATGGCTGCTACAGACTATTGAACGTTTGCGAGCCATGGGCGGCCGTTATGGCGTTCGCTAGATATGTCCCCTATGTCACACGTTTGTTGTCCTATTTTGGATCATGGGAAGATGTGCAAACAGTAGTGAGTGGTGGAGCGAGGCATGTAGGCCCCATAATGAGTCCTATCTGAGTGGCCGCTGGGGTCATACCCGGGTGGCTGCTAAGACCGACTTAGAGACATGGAGGGCAGCTAGGGGCACAGCCTGAGTGGCCGAGTTGGGGTCCTACCCGAGAGGTTGGCTGAAGGGCGTAACCCAGGTGGTCGAGTCAGGTCCTACCTGAAAGGCTGGCTGGAGGTGCTCTGGAAAGTTGATCACCACCGTTAATTGGGTGTGGCTTCATCATTTTAGAACCATTGCTCGTGGAGGTACAGAAAACCCCTCGCTGCTCCCAGCGTTATCTGTTTCCTCGTGTTCCAGTCTAGCGGTGGTTTATCTCGAAGACGAGACGCAACGCTGCCATTGGGCATGAAAAGGCTGGCTCCAAGGGCCAAGTAGAAGAGGCTGACTCCGAGGGCTGACTAGAAGAGGCCGACTCCGAGGGCCGATTAGAAGGGGCCGACTCCAGAGGCCGAGTAGAAGGAGCCAACATGGGTGGCCGAGTAGAGGACATCGACTCGAGAAGCCAAGTAGAAGTGGCTGACTCCCGAGGTCGAGTAGAGGAGGCCGACTCCGAGGGCCAACTCAATGGCTGAAGCCGACTAGAGATGGTCGAGGCCAGTTGGAAGAGGCATTGAGAATGGCCGACTCGGGTGGCCGACTGGGGGGTGGCCGACCCGAATGGCCGATAGGGGATGGCTGACCCATATGGCCGACTCGGGTGCCCGATCGAGGAGTGGTCAAACCGGATGACCGAGGCCGAATATGCTGCCGATGGGGTTTATTGGCCCCATTAGTGGCCATAGATATCCAGCTTCTGAGAAAATTGCTTAAAATAGAATACTTAGTTTTATGTTTTTAGATGTTTTTGAATTTTATTATATAATAAAATATTCTATGCTGAAGTCATGAATAATTTGAAAATTTATAAAAATTATATTTTTAAACACATTCATATATTTTTTATATGTAAATATGTATTTTTTTGCAACATCCTCGACATTTTTGTTATCATCGTCTGCATTTATTGGAGTGAGTGAACTATTCATTAACTCCTTTCTTAGTTTTCGCACCATCAGTGAGATGGCTGCTTCAATCGATCAAATTCAAGCTTTGGTTGCTATTTTTTATGTATATATAATCTAAGTTTTAAGATCGACACCCCTTCTGAACTTATCTAAAATGGTAATAGATGTTTAAAGAATGTCACATTAATCTTATTTTAAATGGTAATCGCTTTTTAAAAGGATGAACATAATGTTACTTTGAAAGAATTCTTTAAGGAGGCAGCCATCACAAAGCTTCTTGGTTCTCTAGTGATCACTTTAAGATATGTGCTTATGGATGCTTCATCCCTGATCTTCGGCGAACTGTGATGCTGACGTCAATCGGACTCTCCAGGAGATGGCGATTACTGTGTCCTTCACTTTAGCACCCTCGGATGCCTTAAGGGGTGGTGGGATGAGCTAACGACGGGCCGTAGACAATCGTTTTGTTTGGGTTGCTCCGTCACCTTCATCAGCGGAGGTGGATGACCTGAAACTTTATTACCCAGAAGCCATCCAGGTCCCTACGCAGGTTTTGATAGATGAATCGCACAGATGGGAGGAACTGGCAGTTCTAGCATGGAGCTTCACTCGTTGGGTGCCGCTAGATTTAATCGTTCTAGAGTTTCGCCGAGCTGGCATCTTTGGTGACATTGAGACTGTCAGTTTAGCTCACCATTTCTACATGTTCAGTATTGTTGATCATGTTGCAAAGGAACTAGTGCTTGGAAGGCCATGGGTACCTAACAGCCAGATAATTGCAGTGGAGGGAGTTTTCACCGTCGGATGAAGCCATCGTCTCTGCACTCCTATTGAATTTTGGTCAGATGAAATACTGCAAACCATCCTCTCTGTTGTTGGCCAACTCGTTTTCTCTGACTCTTTCACCAAGTAGAAATGAAGAGGTGGTTTTGCTCGAGCATGTATCCGGGTGGATCTGAGCAAGCCTCTTCGTTTGGGTGCAAGACTCCATGGACGTTGCTCTCCATTCTGGTAGTAATTCTCATATAAGCACCTGAAGGGGATTTGCGGTCATTGTAGCACTATTCACCTAGAGGGACCCTATTCCTTATTGCTATCAGTCAGACCATCTTCGACTGCTACCAGATTTGGCCCTTGGATGGCAGCACTCTGGCACCGAAAGAACTCCTCTGCCTAGCCCCAGGATGTCAGACTTCGGCGAAGACTGCCCGCAGCCGGAGCCCACCGGCCCAACAGTTCTCCAGCTCTATAATTCTATCTGATATACATACTGCAGAGCTGAAACAGGATGTGTGCGGTTGGAAGGAAATGTGCCGGTTGAGGATAATGTTGTTTCTGCAATTCAGGCTGAGGGATAGGGTTTAGCAGCTATGCAGCTTCCTGATGAGAACCCATTTGCTCTCTTGGGTTCAAATAGATGGACAGGGCAGCTCAAAGCCCATAAGAATGTTAATCCGGGTACATTTAAGAGGGCCTGCTCAACAGAGACTCAAACCCATCGGGTTGTCTCAAAAAAGGAAGGAAACGACTTAGTGCACCGCCTCCGGTGCACTAAGTCGCGCACCGGTGCGGACGCGCATGTCACGCTTCACACGCGCGGCCGCACGGGCGCGCGGCCAATGCCGCGCACCAGTGCAGTTTTCCTGCACCGTTTCCGGTGCAGGAAGACTTTTCCAAAAAGGAAAAGTCTTTGTACACCACCCTCGGTGCAACAAGGCCTACGTGGGCTGCACCGCCTCTTCTGATTGGTCTACGTGGAGACTACGTGGATGACGGTGCCGGGCGGTATGGCCCTGCTACGATGTAACGTTCTGAATGTGACGGGCATTTAAAGCAGTTTGCTTTTTCTAAAAATTAGCGAGCGGACGAAAATGCCCTTTCCCTCCATCCTAGCGTCATTTTACGTTGGATTTCATCTGTGCAAGAAGAACTCTCTTTCTTCCCCTTTCTTCCCCCTCGCTCTGGATTTCGGATGCATCACCGGAATCAGTTGAGCACGAACCGTCGCCCTCGCTCTGAGAGTCTGGTCGAAAGAAAATATTTCAGCTTCGAGGCTGGAAAACCTGGCTACTGGAGTCTTTGTACAAAACTTCTGGAGGAAATGTCGTCCGCAGCACAAAACATTCTTTCGTTATGAGGTTGTTATGGTTTATGATCTTGACGATAGGGTTTTCTACTATAGTGTCGTGGGTTTTCAACTAATGCTTTATCTTAACGTTTTGAACTAGGGTGTCGTGGGTTTCAACAAGATAAGAGCGAATGGCAGCAAACACCCCAGGAGTACATCGCCCCCCTCGTGAACAGAAACCATCAATGAAAAGAGTGTGGGGAAGCCAAATACTGCGACACCCTAGTACCAATGCTGCGATACCCGTGCTTAAAACTGACCACGGAGAGAATCCCAGCGACACCCTAGTTCTAATTCGGCCGTAAATCCTTCGCGACACCCCAGTTGAAATCCCACGACACCCTAGCTTTAGGGCGACGACACCCGTGCTTACAAATGACCACGGAGAGAATCCCGCGACACCCTAGTGGAATTCGGCCGAAAATCATTCGCGACACCCCAGTTGAAATCTCACGACACCCTAGCTCTAAGGAGACGACACCCGTGCTTAAAACTGACCACGGAGAGAATCCCAGCGACACCCTAGTTCGAATTCGGCCGTAAATCCTTCGCGACACCCCAGTTGAAATCCCACGACACCCTAGCTTTAGGGCGACGACACCCGTGCTTACAAATGACCACGGAGAGAATCCCGCGACACCCTAGAATTCGGCCGAAAATCTTCGCGACACCCCAGTTGAAATCTCACGACACCCTAGCTCTAAGGAGACGACACCCGTGCTTAAAACTGACCACGGAGAGAATCCCAGCGACACCCTAGTTCGAATTCGGCCGTAAATCCTTCGCGACACCCAGTTGAAATCCCACGACACCTAGCTTTAGGGCGACGACACCCATGCTTACAAATGACCACGGAGAGAATCCCGCGACACCCCAGTGGAATTCGGCCGAAAATCTTCGCGACACCCCAGTTGAAATCTCACGACACCCTAGCTCTAAGGAGACGACACCCGTGCTTAAAACTGACCATGGAGAGAATCCCAGCGACACCCTAGTTCGAATTCGGCCGTAAATCCTTCGCGACACCCCAGTTGAAATCCCACGACACCCTAGCTTTAGGGCGACGACACCCGTGCTTACAAATGACCATGGAGAGAATCCCCGCGACACCCTAGAATTCGGCCGAAAATCTTCGCGACACCCCAGTTGAAATCTCACGACACCCTAGCTCTAAGGAGACGACACCCGTGCTTAAAACTGACCACGGAGAGAATCCCAGCGACACCCTAGTTCGAATTCGGCCGTAAATCCTTCGCGACACCCCAGTTGAAATCCCACGACACCCTAGCTTTAGGGCGACGACACCCGTGCTTACAAATGACCACATAGAGAGTCCCCGGCGACACCCTAGTCGAATTCGGCCGTAAATCCTTCGCGACACCCCAGTTGAAATATCACGACACCCTAGCTTTAAGGGACACCCCTTAAAACTGACCACATAGAGAATCCCCGCGACACCCTAGTTTCGCCGTAAATCCTTCGCGACACCCCAGTTGAAATCTCACGACACCCTAGCTTTAAGGCGACGACACCCATGCTTGAACAAGGCGGGAATTTGACGTCACCCTAGTACTAATTCGACGACACCCTAGTAACTCAGCCATGCCATCTTTTCGAGAAAAGTTGCAAAACGTGGGCAGTTCCTATGGGTTTGCGGGTCTCTGTGATGTGATCGTGGCGATCCGGGTGTCCTTTCGTATTTCTCTGAGGTCGGCATAAACCCTAGAAAAAGCACTCATCGTCTGTTGCTCGAGAAGCCATCCTTTTGCTCAAGAAGCCATCCTTCGTCTCTTGCTCGAGAAGCCACTGGTCTCCTTTTCCCTCCTAAATTTGTTCCATAGTTCATTCTTCCGTATACTTCATTCATGGAGATGAGTGCTTTCGTTTGTGGACGAAGACCGCGAACAAAGAAGAAGCAGACGGAGAAAATGGCGGAACAATGCAAGGACATGGTTCTTCGTTCGAATGAGGATGCGGCTCCTTCAGGTATGTTTATCACTATGTTAAATATTATGACATCCTCTCTTAAAATTTCATGACAAGTATGTCTTCTGTCTTACCCCCTGTTTCAGTTGACAATAAAATTGTTCCAGTCCCCCCAGTGAAGGCTTCCCAGCTGTTTAAGAATAGCTGCAGGCCGGCCGTATACGTTCAGAAGGTTTGGAGGATGGGGTTCTCTAGACGGCATACAAAACTTATTCGAAGGACCCCATTTGGTGCCTTCGTCGACATGCAGACGTTCACAGTCGACGGGCGACTGCTAGCAGACATCATAAGATGTCACAATGGAGGCGACGAGTTCATTTTTGCGGAAAGCCAGTTCTATTCAGTGCCGACGAAGTCGCACTCATTCTGGGACTTCCAGCTCATGGAAGAAGATCGACACGTCCAGCCAAATGTTCAACGGAAGGTTGTTCAGACGGTTTGGCCAGGGTTTAGATCTTCGCCAAGAAGGTTTGGAGAAGTTGATATTTCAACTCCGATCATCTAAAGTACAGGAGGATGTCGAGGACACCGTCCGACTTTGGATCGCATACATGTTGGCCATGTTTTTGGCTCCAAAGTCTAATCAGAGATGTCCACGGTATCTCATCCAGCACTTGGATGACTTAAGTCAACTGGTAGCATCGACTGGGCTTCGGCACTGAAGGAGTTGATTGTTCTGGCTCTCCCAGAAATAGCTGCTTGCTTGCGTTCCGAGGAGCCGGTGCACTCAAAGAATGCAAAAAAAGTTAGGAGGCAGCCTACCCTGTTCGGATGCTCGGCAGCACTGGTGGTAAGGATTATTGAGACACATAATTAGTGTTCTTAGTAAATTTTTTTTGTAATATTACATTATTTAATATCCAAAAAAATATCATGTTCAGGCGTGGTTCCTCGAGCATACATCAATGCGAGAACCAGCATACCCTGATAAACTGCCCCGGCTGTTGAAGTGGTATGACCACCAAATGAAGATCCAATCGGTTCGGGTTGCCGACTTGCAGCCTCACGACTTGGTAAGCTAGTTCATTGCTCCATTGCTCTGACCATTTTTTCAACTTAATGCGTCAATATGTTCACTTAATATTAATTTGTTATCATCTTGCGTTGCAGATGGAGGGAGCTACTGTACCATTGCCAGAAGAGCGCTGGCTTCTCCTCAGCAGAATGTAGCATCCCCTCAACCAACAGATACCTGCGCCCCTCAACCAACGGATAGCTGCGCAGGATGTGCCGAGTTGAGGACTGAATTGGAGTGCGTTAAGGATCAACTCGACGATGTCAGGCACAGGCTGTCCATTGCTGAGAGCCTCCTCAGTTCACTGTCAGAAAGGAAAGTAATGCAATAAATGAGGAGGACAAGGGAGACGAGAAAACAGAGAAGGTGCATTCCTGGAGTTGGTCCTCCGCGAGCCTGGTAATGAAATAGTGAGGAGAAGAAGATGGAGGAGGACCATTCATCCGAGTTCCAATTGAGACAGGGAATGCAAAAGCAGAGGAGAAGAGATTGGAGGGGGATTCATTGGCTGATAAAACAGAGCATGGGAATGAAAATAAAGATGAGTCCATATCCGATAATAAACTTGGCACCCCTGCGCCAAAGGATGATAATATGGACATAGAAATAATTGGAGTGCCTTCGCTTGTTAGGAGGGTTAAAAAAGAGCCGAGGAAGCGTAAGGCATCCACGGTCGTCGGAGAATGTTATGAGACAACCCGTCCTAAAAAGTCGGCGAAGACAGTGGGCACGTCAAAGCCCAACACAACGGTCGAAGATGACCAAATTATTATTCAAAATTTTTTGAGCGAGCGACTAACCGACGAGATCGTCTACACAAATATGTTTTCTGGCGTTGTAACAAGAAAAAATCTTCAAGATCTCATTAACAATGAAATGATAATAGATGATGTAAGTATATCAAGAAACTTGTTCTAGTTGTTGATTTTAGAATTATATTAATCGGTTTACATTGCATTGGCAGATAATTGATTGCGGCCAGGAGTTTCTGATGCGCAACTGGACAGAGCATCCTGACCGATACCATAAGTGCATATTTGCATCAGTTTTCGTATCCGCTCTGTGTCTGACTTCCTCATCACCTGCTCATGAACTTGCTGGAACATCAGGGGCTGCGATATTTGACAATGTATCGGATGAAGATAAGGCCCAATTCGGTTTCTTTTCACCATAATAAACTCTGATAACTCGCACTGGCATTTGGTTGCTGTCGACATGGAAAGAAAGGTGTTCATGCACCTGAATTCAATGAAACGCAACCCGAAGTACAAGGCCAATGCAAGGAAATGGCATACAATTCTAGGCCACATATTCCATATCTACTGCGATAAGAAGGAAGCGATGACTTGGCCGATGGAAGATATTTCGGATTGCCCAAGCCAACCGACCGGATCGCTGGATTGCGGCCTATACTGTCTGAGATACATGGAATGTCTTGCTCGACGGGACAATCCTGATATGAAGATGGATTTCATGGATGAGGAAGTCAGAGATTACCGGCGACACTTAGCTGCGACGATATTGAGAGAGGGCCTGAACAAAAAGATTAGCGACATTGTCGAAAAATGTTCTTAATTTTTTTATTCTTCTTTGAATGAAAATTGAATGTAATTTATTCATATTAACACTGATTAATATTTAATGCAAATGCACAAATTTTATATTGCGAGCAGGGGTGTCCTCGATGTATTCATATGTTTGCCTTCGTATGTTTTCGCCTTTTGGGTGTCGCCGCGCAAGAGCTAGGGAGTCGTTAGTCAAGAGCTGGGGTGTCGTCGCGCTAAAATCTTCGGTGTCGTTCGCGAGTACTGGGATATCGTAGGTTTTCGCCTTTCGGGTGTCGCCGCGCAAGAGCTAGGGAGTCGTTAGCCAAGAGCTGGGGTGTCGTTGCGCTAAAATCTTCGGTGTCGGTTCGCGAGTACTGGGATGTCATAGGTTTCCGCCTTTCGGGTGTCGCCGCGCAAGAGCTAGGGAGTCGTTAGCCAAGAGCTGGGGTGTCGTCGCGCTAAAATCTTCGGTGTCGGTTCGCGAGTACTGGGATGTCGTAGGTTTCCGCCTTTCGGGTGTCACCGCGCAAGAGCTAGGGAGTCGTTAGCCAGAGCTGGGGTGTCGTCGCGCTAAAATCTTTGGTGTCCGTTCGCGAGTACTGGGATGTCGTAGGTTTCCGCCTTTCGGGTGTCGCCGCGCAAGAGCTAGGGAGTCGTTAGCCAAGAGCTGGGGTGTCGTCGCGCTAAAATCTTCGGTGTCGGTTCGCGAGTACTGGGATGTCGTAGGTTTCCGCCTTTCGGGTGTCGCCGCGCAAGAGCTAGGGAGTCGTTAGCCAAGAGCTGGGGTGTCGTCGTGCTAAAATCTTCGGTGTCGGTTCGCGAGTACTGGGATGTCGTAGGTTTCCGCCTTTCGGGTGTCGCCGCGCAAGAGCTAGGGAGTCGCTAGCCAGAGCTGGGGTGTCGTCGCGCTAAAATCTTCGGTGTCGTTCGCGAGTACTGGGATGTCATAGGTTTCCGCCTTTCGGGTGTCGCCGCGCAAGAGCTAGGGAGTCGTTAGCCAAGAGCTGGGGTGTCGTCGCGCTAAAATCTTCGGTGTCAGTTTGCGAGTACTGGGATGTCGTAGGTTTCCGCCTTTCGGGTGTCGCCGCGCAAGAGCTAGGGAGTCGCTAGCCAGAGCTAGGGTGTCGTCGCGCTAAAATCTTCGGTGTCCGTTCGCGAGTACTGGGATGTCGTAGGTTTTCGCCTTTCGGGTGTCGCCGCGCAAGAGCTAGGGAGTCGTTAGCCAAGAGCTGGGGTGTCGCCACGCAAGAGCTAGGGAGTCGTTAGCCAAGAGCTGGGTGTCGTCATGCTAAAAGCACTTCATTTTACTGAAATAGACACCCTATTTTGAAAGCACTTCATTTGCGACCAAGCACCTATTCAAAAGTTACGACACCCGTGTTTTATATATGCTCCTGTGTAAGTTGACTCAATACATAAGCATCAAATTCGTCCATCAAAGTTTCGGAAGGCGGAACAATTCTCTCCAGGTCCTCTTCAGTATTAATAGACTGCAAACAAGTCTGCCTGATGCTTGAAGCAGCTCTTTCCTTGACCTGATTTTTTCTTGATCTTTTTGACTTCTTCTCGACTCCACTCTTTAATCTGTTCTCTCTCGGGCGACCTTTCGTCCTAATTTGTTCAGGATCTTGAATTACAAGCTCTGTACGTGGTTTAGCTGCGCAGTTGGCATCCACGCAATTTTGAATATAGGTGTTAGACCATCCATCACTACATTAAATGCATCTTCAGACATGGAGGCTATCTCTGCGAGCTTCATCATCCGATGACTCAGCAAACTATATCTACAATCATTAACATAATATTAACGATAACAAATATTAAGACATTTCAATTAAAAAATTATCACTGCGTACCGTGATTTTCGTGTGCTTTATCATAACCCTCAGTATTGCAGTCGAATTCGTCGAATTGGTATTTCATGTCCTTGCACCATCTCTTCAAGAAGTATTTATCTGGTAAACGAAATACGTCACTTTGATGAAGAACCAACAGGGCATGCCTACACAGGTACCCCTTGAACTGAAAGGATCGGCACTGGCATTGGACATCCTCAATATTTCTATCGTATGACACGATATAATCTTTGATCATCTCCTTGCCCATTCCATCGACTTCAATCCTTTCATACGACTTTACGGAATATACACAACTGTTGCCAGCTTCCTTGATCAATTTTGTATTTGATGCAGCCATTTCAAGGATCTCATTCTGAAATTTTTTGAAAATGCGCCTTGTATACCTTCCTGCAGCTTGTCTCTCAAAAGGTGATGATGTCTTTAGGAAAGCAATCGTTTGCAACGTCCTATTATCTTCCTCATTTTTGGCCTCGTATCTTTTTTCCAAGGCATCTTCGTACTTACTTATGAACTCCGTTAGTGTTGTCTTCGAATTTATAAACCCATCGAAGAAGTGATTAATGCCCTCGCTCCTTTGTGAAGATGACATCCCTGTTCAAAATTTTGTCAACAAAAAAAAGCGTTTAACGCGAACATGAACCAAAGACAATGACATACAAACCTGCGAAGAATGTATCCTTTAGGTAAACTGGGACCCATTTATCCCGACATTCGTAAAGGACATTGAACCAATCTATAGACTTGCATTCTTTATATTTCTCCATAACATGTGCCCACCTTTCCTCGAATGATTGTATGGTCAATGAATCATATATCGCCTCATCGAAATCAACCATAAACTTGGGATTTGCCGTGCAAATGTGGCCAATCTTTTTAGGTATCTTCTTCAATATATGCCAAAGACAAAATCGATGTCGTGTGTTAGGAAAAACTTCTTTGACAGCAGCCTCGATTGCCTTATCTTGGTCAGTTATTATGGCAATAGGTGCTTGACCACCATTTGCATCCAGCCATATCTGAAAAACCCATTTATATGTCTCAGTACTCTCATCAGACAACAATGCGCATCCAAGCAAGGTGGACTGTCCATGATGGTTGACCCCGACGAATGGACAAAAAGGCATTTGATATCTATTTGTCAAGTACGTTGAGTCAAAGCTTAGAACATCACCGAAGTATGTGCATGCCAATCTTGACCTTGGATGAATCCAGAAGACAGACCTCAGATGACCATTATCATTGAGGTCTAAGGTATAGAAGAAATTGGGATTTCTGAGTTGCATTTCGGTGAAATGAATTACCATCGACTGAGCATCTCCTTCTTTCAGCTTAGACTGACGTTCGCGACAAATGAAGTTACGAGCATCCTTCTCGTGAAATCCAATTGTCTTCTGCCCCCTTTTCTCCTTGCTATGGCAGAGTATATCTGAGTCGTCGGAACATTCACGGCATGTAAATTGCTGATCTCTGCCTTCTCTGGTGTGCTGATCCTCCTATGCGACCGTAGATAACCAGTTGATGTTATGGACATCCCATGGTTATGTTCTAGAGAAACCTCATCCAATATCCACTTACCACTTGTAGCATTCAGTCTTGCTTTTATGGATGCCATACAATCAACTTTCCCAGTATCCCTATGATTCATACTCTTCTCTGATTTTCTAGATTTTCCTTGCCTCCAACACGCCAGGTGCTTGAAGCAAAGTTGTTTTTTGTTGTTGGCCCTGCTACACACTGTTGTGATTCCAAAACCAACTCGTTTCGCGTATCCATTGTAGAACGTATATACATCATCTGCTGAATTGAATTCCATTCCAGTTTGAGGAACTACAATATCATCCACTGCATTTGGAGCGACGGGTGAAGGTGCACGGCCGGGAGTGTTATCGATTTCTTTTCGATCTACAATTTCAGCATCAACTGTGAAAATATAGGCACGCAGTCATGAACAATGATATCCATAGATTTAGTTGTCAATATATGCTAACAAAGGATTAGGATTTAGGACACGAAGGTTAAAACAATACGACACCCAAGTTATCATCTGACGACACCCTAGCTTTAAGGCGACGACACCCGTGGGTTCACTGTTAATGCACGTGTGTCGTAGCATTGGTGCTAGGGTGTCGTGAGGTTTCAACTGGGGTTTCACGAAGGATTTTTGGCCTTAATCCAATCCTATTGGGGTGTCCCGGGGATTCTCACCATGATCAGTTCTAAGCACGGGTGTCGTTGCCTTAAAGCTAGGGTGTCGTGAGCTTTCAACAGGGGTGTCTCGAAGGAGTTTCGGCCGAAATCCTATTCTCCTGGGGTGTCACGGGGATTCTCTGCGCGGTCAGTTCTACGCACGGGTGTTGTGGCATTGGTTCTAGGGTATCGTGAGATTTCAACTGGGGTATCGCGGAGGAGTTTCGGCTGAATTCGACAAGGGGTGTCGTGGGGGTTCTCTCCGTGATCAGTTCTAAGCACGAGTATCGTCGCCTTAAAGCTAGGGTATCGTGAGCTTTCAACATGGGTGTCTCGAAGGAGTTTCAGCCGAAATCCTATTCTCCTGGGGTGTCACAGGGATTCTCTGCGCGGTCAATTCTACGCACGGGAGTCGTGGCATTGGTTCTAGGGTGTCGTGAGATTTCAACTGGGTGTCGCGGAGGAGTTTCGGCCGAATTCGATAAGGGGTGTCACGGGGGTTTTCTCCGTGATCAGTTCTAAGCACGGGTGTCATCGCCTTAAAGCTAGGGTGTCGTGAGCTTTCAACAGGGGTGTCTCAAAGGAGCCGAAATCCTATTCTCCTGGGGTGTCGCGGGGATTCTCTGCGCGATCAGTTCTACGCACGGGTGTCGTGGCATTGGTTCTAGGGTGTCGTGAGATTTCAACTGGGGTGTCGCGGAGGAGTTTCGGCCGAATTCAACAAGGGGTGTCGCGGGGGTTCTCTCCATGATCAGTTCTAAGCATGGGTGTTGTCGCCTTAAAGCTAGGGTGTCGTGAGCTTTCAACAGGGGTGTCTCGAAGGAGTTTCGGTCGAAATCCTATTCTCCTGGGGTGTCGCGGGGATTCTCTGCGCGATCAGTACTACGCACGGGTGTCGTGGCATTGGTTCTAGGGTGTCATGAGATTTCAACTGGGGTGTCGCGGAGGAGTTTCGGCCGAATTCGATAAGGGGTGTCGCGGGGGTTCTCTCCATGATCAGTTCTAAGCACGGGTGTCATCGCCTTAAAGCTAGGGTGTCGTGAGCTTTCAACAGGGGTGTCTCGAAGGAGTTTCGACCGAAATCCAATTCTCTTGGGGTGTCGCGGGGATTCTCTGTGCGGTCAGTTCTATGCACGGGTGTCGTGGCATTGGTTCTAGGGTGTCGTGAGATTTCAACTGGGGTGTCGCGGAGGAGTTTCGGCTGAATTCGACAAGGGGTGTCACGGGGTTCTCTCCGTGATCAGTTCTAAGCACGGGTGTCGTCGCCTTAAAGCTAGGGTGTCGTGAGCTTTCAACAGGGGTGTCTCGAAGGAGTTTCGGCCGAAATCCTATTCTCCTGGGGTGTCGCGGGGATTCTCTGCGCGGTCAGTTCTACGCACGGGTGTCGTGGCATTGGTTCTAGGGTGTCTTGAGATCTCAACTGGGGTGTCGTGGAGGAGTTTCGACCAAATTCGGCAAGGGGTGTCGCGGGGGTTCTCTCCGTGATCAGTTCTAAGCACGGGTGTTGTCGCCTTAAAGCTAGGGTGTCGTGAGCTTTCAACAGGGGTGTCTCGAAGGAGTTTCGGCCGAAATCCTATTCTCCTGGGGTGTCGCTGGGATTCTCTGCGTGGTCAGTTCTACGTACGGGTGTCATGGCATTGGTTCTAGGGTGTCGTGAGATTTCAACTGGGGTGTCGCGGAGGAGTTTCGATCGAATTCGATAAGGAATGTTGCGGGGGTTCTCTCCGTGATCAGTTCTAAGCACGGGTGTCGTCGCCTTAAAGCTAGGGTGTCGTGAGCTTTCAACAGGGGTGTCTCGAAGGAGTTTCGGCCGAAATCCTATTCTCCTGGGGTGTCGCTGGGATTCTCTGCGCGATCAGTTCTACGCACGGGTGTCGTGGCATTGGTTCTAGGGTGTCGTGAGATTTCAACTGGGGTGTCGCGGAGGAGTTTCGGCCAAATTCGATAAGGGGTGTCGCGGGGGTTCTCTCCATGATCAGTTCTAAGCACGGGTGTCGTCGCCTTAATGCTAGGGTGTCGTTAGCTTTCAACAAGGGTGTCTCAAAGGAGTTTCGGCCGAAATCCAATTCTCCTAGGGTGTCGCGGGGATTCTCTGCGCGGTCAGTTCTACGCACGGGTGTCGTGGCATTGGTTCTAGGGTGTCGTGAGATTTCAACTGGGGTGTTGCGGAGGAGTTTCGGCCGAATTCGACAAGGGGTGTCGCGGGGGTTTCTCCGTGATTAGTTCTAAGCACGGGTGTCATCGCCTTAAAGCTAGGGTATCGTTAGATTTCAACAGGGGTGTCTCGAAGGAGTTTCGGCCGAAATCCAATTCTCCTGAGGTGTCGCGGGGATTCTCTGTGTGGTCAGTTCTAAGCACGGGTGTCATGGCATTGGTTCTAGGGTGTCGTGAGATTTCAACTGGGGTGTCGCGGAGGAGTTTCGACCGAAATCCAAATCATCCTTGGGTGTTGTGAGATTTCCTCTTGGGACATCGTAAAACTTACTACGGTAACCGGGTATTTGGCTTTCCGAAACTCTCTTCTGTTCCCCATCCCCCGAAACTCGTCGAGGGGGGGGGGGGTGCAACGCTTCGATTCCTTTGAACCGCCCATTGAGATGGTGGCATGTGGCAATCGAAACACCCGCCAGGAGTACCTTAAATATGGATGGGGGAATGCCATCGTTCATCACCTTTTCAGCTGATCTTCCAAAATTTTTGTATACTGATATGGCTTCTAGAGGCAAGGGGCGATCGACTGGCCCCCCTGGGAGCCGCCGCACAACAGTAACCATCGATTTGGAGGTCTATGCAGAGTCGATCGCAAGCAGTGAGCGACTCCAAAGGGCAGCCGAGCAATACATGGCCATTTCAATGAGACAGATCGAGGTCCTGCATCGGGCCAACAGACGCTGAAGTGGCAAGTAGAGTCCCTCCAGCACTGGATCACCGAGTTAGCCCAGCAGCGTGGGGGGAGCTCGGCAGTGACCGAAGCAGATGACAAGCCCCAGTGAGGGCTCATGTACTTTTTTCTTTTCTTTCTGTCTTCTCTTTATTTTTGTGATGAATAAAAATAAATTTTAGTTACTTGGGTTTCGAGGGCCTTCTCGCCGTGGTCAGTTATAAGCACGGGTATCGTCAGATGAGAGCTAGGGTGTCGTGAAGTTTCAACTGTGGTGTCGCGAACGACACAGCATCGACTCAGGCTATTAACGATACCCCAGTTCTCATCTGACGATACCTTAGCTTTAAGGCGATGACACCGATGTCGTGACTGTTAAAGCGGGGTGTCGCGGGGATTGTTCTCCATACGGGGTGTCACGGGCCTGCTCTCCAGCGTCGTTTATAAGCACGACACACCCTTTATAGCATTTAAAAACACCCCATAGAACAAGCTACGATACCCCGGAAAGCAACATACGAAGATCGCAAAGGTTATAAGCATGGGTGTCGTAGCGTTGTAACTACGGTGTCGCGAGGCTTTTCTCCAGCATTCGTTTGGAGCACGGGTGTCCTAGGCTTGTAACTACGGTGTCTTAACAGTATATCATGGGTGTCATAGCTTTAACGATGACACTAGAGCTATATGGACAGAAAATAATGGAGAATATAGGCTGAACCACTCTGACGACACCCCAGTTCATGAGGTATAACATTCGAGTTAAAAGAGTATGATATTCGTGCTTACAAAACAGTAAACTCTAAACAGTTATGACTCCCAGAATGTCATAACTATTTTGTTCTAAGGAAGTTACCCGTGCATTAAACGGTTTGGTCACGCATTAACTAACTCTAACCAGAAAAAATAGTTGGTGTAATAAAGGAGCTTTAGAAAGATGTGGGAAGAAAGACTTTTTACTTCGTTCTGCGGACGATATTTCCTCCAGAAGTTTTTGTACAAAAACTCCAGCAGCCAGGTTTTCCAGCCTCGAAGCTGAAATATTTTCTTTCGACCAGACTCTCAGAGTGAGGGCGACGGTTCGTGCTCAACTGATTCCAGTGATGCATCCGAATCCAGAGCGAGGGGAAGAAAGGGGAAGAAAGAGAGTTCTTCTTGCACATATGAAATCCAACGTAAAATGGCGCTAGGATGGAGGGAAAGGGCATTTTCGTTTGCACACTAATTTTAAAAAAAAGCGAACTGCTTTAAATGCCCGTCATGTTCAGAATGTTACATCGTAGCAGGGCCATACCACCCGGCACCGTTATCTACGTAGGCTCCACGTGGACCAATCAGAAGAGGCGGTCGGCCCACGTAGGCCTTGCTGCACCGGGGGCGGTGTACAAAGACTTTTCCCTCAAAAAATCAGCAAAGGAAAAGAAATGTCCTCCTATCAGGCTTAGAAAATTCACGGCAGAACTTCACCTTTTCAGCTTCCAAGGGGACATCAAAGGACCCTATAGTCTCGGCTAGCACAATTTCTAAGCAAATCGGCAGGAGTGAAAACAATCCAATAGGGGAAGGATTAGGTACCACCTAGATGTTTCAGGTGGGGGGACGTAGCCACGACACTACAGTTTTACTTCTTAAGTAATCCATTCAGAGCATATACCAGGATCCCTTTGAAGATGTCTCTTCCCCCCTATAGGATGTGACTGATGTGGAGGTTGTGACAAATAGGACGATAGATAGCCCCATACAGGATCTTGCCGTCGACATCCTTCCGGTTGCTCATTTTGATGATGAGGATATGGAAGGGGATTAGGATAGGGTCTAACCCTCCTTGTCATTAAATGAAGATCCTTATTTGGAATGTGTGGGGAGCCAGAAAACCTTCGTTTCGATCCTTTTTTGGGAGACTGGTTCAGTTACATAGCTTTGATATTTGTTTTATGTTGGAAACTCGCTTGTCGGGTATATGGCTTTCATCGATGCAACCAGCAGGTTGTTCTTGTTGTATCAGATGGGATGGTAGGTCCATGGCTCCTATTGGGTGTATATGCCAGTATAGATTTTTGGGAGCGGCGTATGCTTTGGGCTGAGATTCATACTTTGCTTGCGTAGAGATTTCCTTACCTTATTGTGGGAGACTTCAATTGTATAGTGGGGGCCAATGAGAAGAAAGGGGTAGACAATTTGTTGATTCACCAGATACCTATGAGTTTAGGACCTTTATAACCTCTACTGGACTGCTGGATCTGGGTTTCTCGGGTCCCCAATTTACATGGTGTAACAATCATAAGGGGTTAGCTATAGTTTGGGAGAGATTGGACAGGGCTATGGCCATAACTCGATGGTTGCAGCATTATCCTGATGTCATTATTACACATTTGCCCAGGATTGCTTCTGATCATTGTCCTATACTTATCACTACATACGAGGTCAATTGGCAGAGGAGTCCGTTCAAATTTGAGCAGTTTTGGACTTACTACTTTGCGGCTAGGGCCCTTATCTCTTTAGTGTGGTGTTTGCCAGTCAGAGGGAGCTCTACTTATAAGTTATCTAAGCGTCTCGAGTTAGCTAGGCGCATACTTTTGAGATGGAATAGACAGGAAGTCGATGAAATTATGATGAAAGTAAAGTAGGTTGAAACAGACATTGCTACCCTTCAGCTTAAAGAAGATCAGGATGACAGCATTCACGAATCCGATCTCAGGACCCTCTGTAAGAATCTTGATCTACACCACTCTTTACTTAGACAGTAGAAGATTTTTTGGAGGCAGAGATCTTGGATTCAATGGATTCGAGAGGGGGACCATAATATTAGATTCTTTCATCAGGCCATTTTGGCTCATCATTTTGCAAACCGGATCAGACGTTTAGTTGATGATGAGGGTCATTATTAGGAGGATGCTTAGGTTATCAGAAAGTAGTTATTTCATTTTTTTTCTAATTCAAATGGACTGAGTAGACAGATGAAGGGCACCCAGTCCATCCAGTTTCGACTTCACATATGGTCTCAGATGGTGATAATAATTTCCTTACTAGTCCGGTTATAGCAGAAGAGATCCGGCCTCAGGTCTAGATGGGTTCCCATCCTTTTTTTTCCGCCAGTATTGGAGTATTATTGGTCAGAATGTTGTTCATGCAGTTTAACTTATTTTTTCCCCAAATTAATTCCTTTAGATTGGAATCAGACTTTCATCACTTTAGTTTCTAAATGTCCGGATGCTTCCATACCCCAGCACTATTAGCCCATCAGCCTATGCACCACCTTATATAAGGTATGCGCTCGACTCCTAGTCTTCTGCCTTCAGAGAGTGGTTCCTTGTCTCATTTCTTCTGAGCAGGATGCATTTATCAAAGGTCGCAACATAACTGATAATGTTCTTATAGCCCAGAAATTCATGCATGATCTCTAAAGATCCTTGGCTTAACAATGTCTCATGGCTATTAAGCTGGACATGGAAAGAGCTTATGATAGATTGAGCTAGGTGTTCCTACGTTGGATACTTCATGAGTTTAACTTTTTTGACCTCTTTATTGATCGGATCATGGCCTGCATCCAAAGCCCGACCTTCTCTCTCATTATTAACGATAGTTAGACTGACTTTTTCCACTTAGCTGTTGGGCTATGTCAGGGATGTCCCCTATTACCATTTTTGTTCATCCTTTCTACTGATTTCTCCCTGACAGAGCAGGACTCTCGACTTGACCTATACATTGCTAGCCCCCATGTTCCTTTGTTCTCTCATCTCCTATTTTTTAATGATTATATTTTATCGGGCCATGCATCAGTCCAGAATGTTGCTATTTTTGCATCCATTATTTAGTCTTATTGCCAAGCCTTTAGACAGAAGGTCAATTTATAGAAATTCATGGTCTATTTTAGCCCTAAGACTACTCTTAGGACTTGAGTTGCTATCACTCGGAGACTGGGTATCTGGGCATAGGCTGACCGATTATCCTATCTGAGGAACCCTATTACGGGAAGGCGGCCATAGAGGAGTGACTACAGTGACTTAGAGTGGCGAATACGGGACCGTCTAGATAGATGGTAGGTTACTAGACTATCCATGATGGGTAGGATTATCCTTTTGCATTCTATCCTCACTTTTCTTTCTCTTTATATCCTATCTAATGTTGTTATTTCGACAACCTACCCAAGAAAGATTGAAAGGTGCTTCAGGATTTTCTTTGGGCATCTATACAGGATGGCCATGGTGTTCACCTACTTTCTTGGGATACTATTTGTCTACCAATTAGTGAAGGCAGACTCGGGATTCAGTCCCTGGTCATCAAGAGGGAGGCTCTGATTGCCAAACACGCTACACATTATCTACTTGATCTGCATAGCATGTGGAGTTCCTTTATATGAGCCAGATATGAAGATTGGAGTCCAGACATGGATTTTCAGTCTACTCATGGATGCTCCTATTTTTGGAAAGAGATCTGTCGGTATGCTTCAACTATTATGGATGACATCTTGTGGATGATAGGCAATGGCTCTTTAGTTGGTGTAGTTCAGGATACATGGATTATAGGTCTTTCCTTGTCCCGATGGCCTACATTTGTTAGCATAGATATTCATAGCAGCATGCGAGTTAGTGACTTGATTAATTAGGACTGCCTTGCTTGGCATACTTCCACTGTGTCCTATCTTTTCGGAGATGAGCTCTCACGCTGGATTTTCACTATCCCCCTTGCACTGGGACATACCTCTGATATCAGATTATGGAGGTGAGCATGTATTCTTCATGCTCCCACCAAGGATCTTATGAAAATCTATAGGTCACAACTCCAAAACATGACTAATGCGGCGTGAATATGGCAGCTTCCCACCCACCCTAAGATTAGACTCTTTATATGGAAGCTTGCATGAAATTGTCTTCTTACTTACACACTACTTTCTGGGAGGGGACTGCCCATCTAGCTAGTATGTCCACCATGCAGTATGGAGGAAGAAATTACTGACCATGCCATCTTTACATGTCTCAGAGCGAGACTGATATTGCAAACATTGGGACATCACTCATTGGAGGATAATACTGGACCTCAACGGTTGTCTTTCCTGCAATTCATTCGTTAGGCTACTCGGAGGGCCATTTAGAAGCAGGAAGTTACTTGGGCCTACATAGCTCACCAGATATGGTTATCTAGGAATCTTCTTATTTTTATTGATGAGGTAGTACCTATTCACAGAATCTTGAGAAAAGTAGCCTCTTTATCAGCAGAGTATACACTTCATGACACTGCCTACGATTCTGACAGACCTGACCCTTGGGACTTCCCAGCTACTTGGGCAGTGCACCGTCATACGGTTTTCATCTCTTAGGAGCTCCTATCTTCGAGTTTTGTCAAAATTAACTTTGATGGTAGTATTAGAGGTAGATCTACAAGATTAGCTTTTGTTATTCGAGGGTCAGATGGAGCCATATTAGCAGCAGATGGATTTAGTCTTCTAGATTCATCTGTCCCTATGGCCGAGCTTCACGCAGCATAGGCAGATATCTCCTATGCTACTCGCATTCTTGGAGCTCGCAGTCTCACCATTGAGGGGGATTCACTTACTGTCATTTGATGGATTAGACAGGATCCATGCAACCACTCACCTACCAATCCCTTGATCCATGATATTTGTTCTACCTTTCAGGATGTACACATGGTCCAGATCCAACATGTATATCGAAAAGCCAATTCTGCAGTTGATTGGGTTGCAGCTTCAGTAGCCCATCATTTTAGATTTTGGATTTGGAAGCAGGGGGACCCATGCCTCATTGGACTCCAGCAAATTTTATTTTCTGACCTCTTGGGCTTAAGTCACACTAGAATAGTGTGATCACCTGTTTGTACTAAAAAAAAAGTAATTCTTTAAATTCAAATGCAAAAAAAAGCTATAGAAATACTATGGGAGGCTAGGATGACTTTTCTTTTTTCCCTAGTAGTTAGTGACTAAAATGGTTTCTAGGTCAGGATTAAGTTCCATATTATGCAAGAATATAATTAACTAATAATATAATTCATAATTTAATTTCTTTGAAAAATTAAACAATCTCAAACAATTAGAAAATATGGCTTAAAATCAAATAGAATAGAAAAGAAATCATATAGCTAACTAAGTTTGTGCTACTATTGATGTTGTCACCATTAATTTTAAATAGTCATTAGTCAATGCTACATTTGTAAAATCCTTAGAGATTTATAATAATTATAATAAAATAAATAAATTTTTTTTTTGAATTAAAAGTTTGAATTGATTAATTCAAAACTACACTTTCACCAAGCTCACAATCCAAATTTGACCTGTACCTTCCAATATTTTGAGCATTAAAAAAGAAAAATAAAAGAAGAGTAAGCAACCGTAACCATAGCTAAAGGAACCAAGTAAGTTTATCAACAAATACTTTGAATCATATGTTAATGCATAATATTAACATTTATTATTTAGAAATGCATGAAGAGCATACTTATGTTGCCAAATTAGAGTTTCATATGCATATTATTCAAAAGAACTCAATGCATAAAATATAAACATATATAACTATAAAATCCATTTGTAGCACATTAATGTTTCCAAATAAAAAATTCATAAATAAAATTATACATATTCCAAAGAACTCAGTATATACTCATAATTTACTATACTTCAATTGTTTTTCCATAAATCAATACCGCATAGAATTTGAAGAGTAGTTAATATTTACTTTCATAATTTTCATAATGCATATATAAAAGAAGGGATTATTGTCCATTTAGTGTTTCTTATATGATTCTGATAAATCATCTTAAAATTATTTTTTTAAACTATTTTAATAACTTATTAGTCTATAAGACTATATACTCCTTATAATATAGTATCATATTTAACCCTTGTACATTAGGTTAATAGTATTTTATAATTATAATTATAACCAATTGTATGTTATAATTATAATTAGCTTCATCTAAGACGTAACATTTGAACTTCATATGCCGACAACCAAACAATTATAATTATATTGCAAATGAAATGCTTCATTTATAGTAACCAAATAACCACTAAAATCAAGTATTGGATAAAAATATCATAGATTAGATTCAAAACAACGGTGCGGACCTCAATTACTTATCAATTTATCAATATTTTTCTCTAACAAAATGATCATTTGCATCTCCCTTGATCTTGGAAAAGATGCATTGCAGTTGTGCCATATTAGTTTCTTAAAAATGGGCCTCCTTGTAATTTAGTTGTTACATCAGCGTATAGATTTTACTTTATTTGAGTTTAATTTTACAATAGAATACAATTGAATTCTATTAATAGAATTAAATTGAAATAAATTTGTGATAGAATTTATGTATTTAAAATAAATCTTAAAATTCAATTGAATTCTATTATTTGCAATATATCAAAATGATTAAATCTATATAAAGTTCTGATGTTACTTTAAATAGTTACCTTTTTTTATCTCTCTAATCAAGTTAACCTTAGAGCTATAAGAGTCAATAATAGGCTAATATTATATAGAAAAGAGGAATAAGCGTTTGGAGATTGGAAAAGTGTAATCTAGAAAGCGAAAGGAGAAAGCAGAAAAAAGAAAGGAAAAGTGTGATCTAAAACACCGAAGGCAAAAATAGATGAGTGGAATAAGTGTTAAGAATGGATACCTTAGTGCTTTTATAAATGAGCCTAATAAAATAAAATTTACCTCCACATCAATTTTGGTGTAAATTCTAATTGCACAGAAATATAGTTTTTCGGTTTCAATTCAATTGGATTCTTTGAGCTCAAATACATTCAAATAAAGGAACTATATTCAATTGATTTTTTTTTTTGGTTTTAAGTGATTCCAAACGAGCTGATTGGCTGGGAAGTTTGCAAGCCTATGATTCATATATTTGCTTGCAGTGGAATGGCATCCATGACGGTTCCATATATTTTGTGTAATATAACAACGTATCGTATCATCTTTGGTCCTAGAAACTCAACTTGGTTGTCCTGAAGCACATCGTTTTGATGGATCTCTGGTTTGGTCCCATATCCACCAGCCAGCATCTTGTAGGAAGGAGGGAAGTTGGTGTGAGGATTGGAAAGTTTGCTTCTTGTCTGACTTCAGAGTCCTCTTCCAACTTTCAACGGCGAGGTTTGGCAGGGACTTTGGGCTTGCGAGTCATCCGTTCCCTTCTCAAAGGAAAGGAATCATTTCACGGGCTGGGTAGGTGGGTTTGGTGGTTTGGTAGTTGGTGGGCGAGAATAAGAACATAGCCCAGACGAGAATTCTGCAGAGCCCACGTATCTTGCTCGATTCCTCTGCCGCCTCCTCTCACCTAACCTTCGATTCCATGGAGGCCTCTCTCTCCTTGCTCTCCTCCTCCGCCGCCACCTCGTCTTCTCTACCCCTCCCCTCTCGATCCCCAGTCCTTCTCCGACCGCTTCCGGGCTCCAATCTCTCAAAAGCTCTCTCCTTTTCTAAGTCCGTCGACTTCTCCTCCGCTTTCCTTCGCTTTGGAGACTCGTTGGACCGGAGGGGACGCTTTCTATCTGTGAAAACTAGCGCAAGATCGGAGCTTTCCGCTGATCCGATGACGCCCGTTGATCCCACGGTGAGCCCGAGGGTGAGATCCGTCAAGCCCTCGAAGACCATGGCCATCACCGACCAAGCGACCGCCCTCGTCCAGTCTGGCGTGCCCGTCATCGGGCTGGCGGCCGGGGAGCCGGATTTCGATACCCCCGCCGCCATTGCTGAGGTGATTCTCTTGGAATTATCCGTGATATTGATCTGGATTGGGGAAAGTTTGGATCTTTTTTGAATCGGTTGCTGGGTTGTTCAGGCTGGGGTCAATGCTATTCGAGAAGGTTACACGAGGTACACTCCGAATGCTGGAACTTTGGAGCTGAGGAAGGCGATTTGCCACAAATTCAAGGGTTGGTGGATTTTAACTTAGCTTAAAAGTTGGTTGTTTGAATGCCTCAATACTTATTGATGCTTCTTTTTGTGTGGTTGCAGAGGAGAATGGCTTGTCGTACACTCCAGATCAGATTTTGGTCAGCAATGGGGCCAAACAAAGTATCATGCAAGCCGTGCTTGCAGTTTGTTCGCCAGGGGATGAGGTATAGTCTTTGTTCCATTTCATTTCTATTGTTAGGATCACCTATGTGAATGATGTGCTTCGGTGCTTCATTGTTGCTCATCTTGTTTGGTGACTTAAAGCTTTTGCTTTACATTCTTCTTGGCTCTTTTAACTGAATATTACTAACAGTAAGCAAATTTCCAACTTTTTCTACATTTTTAGAATTATAAAAATGAGTCGTTTCCCCTTCAAAAGTTCCCTTTTTAGCTTATTTGACCATGATTGGGATCGAACAAACAACCTCTTTGTCCTTATGTTCAACTTACAGCAATATATAATATCAATTGAACGTATAAAGTTTTATATAATCGATATTCACTTGACTGTATCATTTAATTACTTGCAAATGTCACTTGAAGTTCTCATGTTGTTGGAGTACTAGAGGAAGAATATGTGGAAGCTTGTCTACTGTTCAATTTTATATTCTTAGCATGCTTCATCTGAGCATTATTGTTAAATGTTACGTATGCTTCTTGGAAATGTTTGTTTCATGCCTGTTATCTCACTCAATCTTCTCATTATTTCCTCACTCAGGTCATAATTCCTGCACCATATTGGGTCAGCTATCCTGAGATGGCTAGGTTGGCTGATGCAACACCAGTAATTCTTCCCACAAACATATCAGATAATTTTCTTCTGAAACCAGAGGCTCTTGCTTCAAAGATCAATGAGAAATCAAGGCTGCTGATTCTTTGTTCTCCATCTAACCCTACTGGCTCTGTTTATCCCAAGGAGCTGCTTGAGGAGATAGCTGATATAGTAAGGAAGCATCCAAGGCTCCTGGTAAGCTTTTCAGAGAGAACTTGCGCATCCATAAATACTAGAACAACAAAATTCTCAAGAAATTCATGTTGCATTAGAGATACTGAGCTCAGCATTTACTACCATTTGTCGTTCAGGTGCTATCTGATGAGATATATGAGCATATTATTTACCCACCAGCAAAACACACAAGCTTTGCTTCATTGCCAGGAATGTGGGAAAGAACTTTGACTGTGAATGGATTTTCTAAGGTAATCAATTGTTTATGTGGAATTCTTGTATCACCTTAGCAATAGAAAGACTGTTCAGTAAAAATGTACAGAGTACCAAGACAAGGGTTTATCCCTTCAAGCTTTTAGCTGCATTATTTTAATGAAAACATAGCTTCATTCACCTTATGGTCCATTTGGAATTTAACATGACCGTAATTTCTAACAAGTGGACCACTAAATGCAACAGAAACGGTTTCCACTATAGTGCAAACATTTGCTTCTGCAGGCTTGAAAGTTTACGATATTTGTATAAATTGTCAGCTGAGGTCTGAAAGTGCATGTCCGTAGGCTTTTGCGATGACTGGCTGGCGACTTGGATACCTTGCCTGCCCTAAACATTTTGTCGCAGCATGTGGAAAGATCCAAAGCCAGGTAAATTGTTTTCCCCATCACTATCAAAGTCCTTCTTAATAGGCTGTTTGTAAGTTAGTTAATATCTCTGATGTTACTGGTAATTCACATCATAAATTTGTCATGTATTAGAATGACAAAAGTTTAATATGGGTGTAAATAAGGTGGGATTTGGAAGATAAGAAAGGTAAAAGGCTTTCTTTTGCATGCAAACATGTGAAAATTAAACTATGTTTTGATTGGAATGTGGATCTACTAGAGTCAAACCAAACCACCTAAAACATAATGTAATTAGTGGTGCCAAAAAAATGTAGTTGAAACAGTTTCTTGTGATGACATAAATTAGAGTTCTATAGTAGTTCAATTTCTGACAGTTTGGGAATTTTTTTTTTTAAAAAGACAAAATAGTCTCAAACACTTGTAGATTATCTTGGAGGAAAAAGCAAACTCCCAAACTTCTCTATTGCTCAAGTAAATTTGCATTTAAATAATCCATTGGTGGCTATGAAATATTGAATCAAGTACAAATACGTGGTAGAAGGCGTATTTGTTGAAACAATTTTCTCATGATGAAAATTAGCTGAAGAGTCTGAGTCTAGCTAGATTGTAGTCTAAGTCAAATTTCAAAGTAGAGCAAAAACAATCTAAATCCATTGAATGGTGTGTCAAATACCAAATGGAAAACAAAATAACAAAAACAAATCCAATCCTGACTTGACTTGGACTTGACTTTCCAAATAAGACCTATGGTTTAGACATGAGTATAGATTAAGATTCAGCCTCAAATTTGGTCCAAGATAGATCTTTTCTAATCGGACTCAATCCAGTTGGTTTTAAATGAAATTTGATGTGATTCTAATTAACTAAAGTTTGAGTCTAGCTTGCTCACGCAGCCTAAATGAAACTACCAATTAGAAAAGAAACCATCTAAAGCCACTAAATGATGGGTCAAATATAAATTTAAATTTGACTTGGGCCAACATAACTTGTCTGACCTAATCCCACCCAGTCAAATTTCAAATTTTGGATTACGATTGGGATCCAATTTAGTTGCATATGTTAATTAATGGGTTGGATCAAGTTAAGGTTAGGGATTTTGTTGGTTGGGATGGGCTTGGTTGGTCTTTAGATTAAGCCAACCACAAATTGCATTAGAAGTAGCAAGGGGTGCAGGTCCGAGTCAAATGAACGGTGAATTCTTCTTTCCTCTATCTTTTTGTGTGTTGAGAGGAGGTATTTTCTCTCTCCTTTTAATTTAATATTTATGGAAATTTGCCCTGATAAACAAAACCTTGTTGAGTACAAATATATTTGCAAACACATCATCATTTTACTGTAGCAACTAATAAGTCTACATATTTTATGCATGATGATTGTAAAGGGTTTATAGTGTTCTCAAGGTCGAAACTTGTCTACCATCTGTTCTACTTTCACTGCCTAAACATCAGTGGCTAAGACCAAAGACGTGGGATTATTGCAGTTTACCTCAGGTGCTAGTAGCATTTCTCAGAAAGCAGGCCTTGCTGCTTTAGGCTTGGGTTATGCTGGTGGTGAAGCAGTCTCAACCATGGTGAGGGCATTCCAAGAGCGCCGAGACTTCCTTGTTAAGAGCTTTAGAGAACTGCCGGGTGTGAAGATATCGGAACCCAAAGTAAACCATCATAATTCTGATTCATATATTTCAATTTAAGCTCCTGTTTTGAGACATTAATTAAGATTTAATAATAATTATTCTTTCACAGGGTGCTTTTTATTTGTTCATTGACCTCAGTTCCTACTATGGAGCTGAAGTTGAAGGGTTTGGCATTGTCAAGGACTCCGAGTCCCTTTGCCGGTTCCTCCTGGACAAGGCACAGGTACATTCAGTTGTTAAATTTAGTGTAGTTTCTGAGCTGAGTAACAGTAGAATTTCCTGTGATACAATTGTGGTTTGTGTTGGCAGGTTGCCCTTGTCCCAGGGGATGCATTTGGAGATGATAGGTGCATCCGAATCTCCTATGCTGCATCTCTATCGACACTACAAGCAGCAATGGGAAAAATAAAAGAAGCCATGATTCTTCTCAAGCCCCCTGTCCCTGTTTAATAACCAGAATGAGTAAAGGGCGCGCTCTTTGTTGAAGCATCTATATGACTAAAATGTCTGAAATCATGAATTTATTCTGAGTTCAGCTTCGTTTGGAAATAACATGATATCAATGCGTGATGAATTGTTGGTGTTATAAATGTATAACATTTCTCCTATATTTTGAAAATCTTATGTTATGTAGAAGTTTACATGGGTACAAGAATTCTCCAATTTGTTTCTAGATGATCATAATTTTTAAGGAATATTAGGCAAACTTTTCAATCTTCTGCATGTTATATCCGAATTAATTTTAATTTTCTTTCTTTTAATTATATGATATGTTTATGAGCTGTTGTTTAATGATTTATCTTACTGATGTTCCTGTTAAAATGTTGATGTTGCCATTCAAAAATCTACCTTTTGCTACTCTTACCGTCTTCTGTTAGATATTTATATATTAATTTACTGCTTTTGGGGCACGATGTGCACACTACTAAACAATGTCATGCTGCAACACAAAGGGGCTTTTTTGCTGCATAAAAGTGTTTCTATTTTTCATCTCAAGGTTTCTTTTTCGTTTCTGGTTTTCCTTTTCTATAGAAAAATTATAAACACATTCTTTTATTAAAAATAAAAAACTTATTTAAAATAATTGATGATAGAGATATAATGATAGGTGATGAAGGATGGTGTTCATATAGCAAAAATGGATAATAGAGATATAGTGCTAGCGGTAATGGCTGTGATGGGGCAGTGGTGATGGGTGGTAGAGGATGGCTCAGATGATGGGTGATGGAGGTATGATAGGTGGTGGTGTCACTCGTGATAGGAGCGGTGGTCCGCAGTGAAGGATAGGTAGTAGAAATATTGATGGATGATAAAAGTATAAAAGTATGAGTATATAGTTTAGGTGTAATTGACAGCGGTGGAGGTATGATGATGATGAGTGACGGGTGATGGATATGGTAATGATGGTAGTCGATGGACGGTGATATGGTATTGGAGGATGGTTGTAATAGAGATATATTGTGGTGGTGGTAAAGAATGATGTTGAGGTATGGTGATCATGCTCATGGCATTGGTCGTGGATAGTCAAGGTATGATAGTGATGGTATTAGTGATGGAGGGTAGCGGTAATGGATGGTGATGGTGAAGGATGGTTGATGGTGAAGTAATGATTGATAATAAAGATACCGTAACAAAAAAATGAAAATAATATTTTTTTTTAAAATTAAAAAATAATTTAAATATATTTTCAAATTAAGTATATATTTGAAAAATTGAAAAATAATTTTTTATTTTTATTTGAAAATACTAAATTTAATATAAAATATTGTTTCTTATTTTTCATCCAAAAATAATAAATAAAAAAAGTTCTTCAACTTTTTACAACTAAATGGACCTATATTTCTGCCCCATTCTTGTGAGTCTTAGAGGATTAAATTGCTGTATTTTTAATGGTGCAATTATTGAAGATATGACGTTGGATATGGAATGGAGGAATTTGGTTTGTGGCATATTATTTTTATCAATTTAAATTTAATCTAGATCAGATTGGGAAACCAGTAATGATTTTGATGATGATTGCTAAACTATATAATTGCTTTCGTCTCCTGATGAATGAGACCAGCTTAATTTGCGCATTCGATCAAGTTAGTGGTGCTTGCATCCAGCATAACATGTGTAGCGCCATGCATAGCTTATGCTTGTATAGTACCTCATTAGGCCTCATTTTGCTTAAGCTTTTTTAAGCACTTAAAAATACTTTTGGATCTTATTCTTTGAGAGGTATGAAAGTTATTTAAGAATTCACATTTTTTCGGATAGAGAAAATGTTATTCAGGCAACATTTAATATTTTTTATACATTCAAAAGTTACTTTGATATATGTTACCTTGTCCTTTTACATTATAATTTTTCGGACAAGTTGCTAAGATATTTTTCTCATATACCTTTTAAACCAACAGACATACTTTGTATACTAATTATATATTATTTCTTTATAAGTAAAGCCTTTTTTTTATCAAACTATTTTTTGAGTCATACTTTGATATATGCATTGATCATATAAATTTTGTTTTTAAAATAAAAATAATTTTTCATAATTACTATTTATTAATTAAATATTAGTATTATATTTTTTATAAAGCATAAATTATATCATAAAAATATTTATTTTAATTATAGAATCTTTACAACCATTATATTCTTACCTTTTCAAAAAGCATCGAGAGTAGAAGACCGATCAAAGAAAGAATCGTGATCTGTAGGAACATTTGAGAAAGATTAAAAAAATATTTTATCTAGTATATAGAAAATCAATTTAAACATCTTCTGAAAGGTTAAGTATTACCTTTAATTTAATAGGTAAAAAATAAATTATGAGATAATTTATCCTTTTAGCTTTTTGGACCAAAGCAAAATAATATAGATAAATTGGTTAATAAATATTAACAATTTTTCCATTAAATTTCTCATCAAAGAACAAATCTTTGGAGACTTAAAAAAAGCACTTTAATGTGATTTTATGGTATTTAGTAAAATTTTTAAAAGTTCTTTTGGCTCAATAAAAAACAATTAAAAGCTTTTTTCGAAAAAGTTTCAAATTAGATCTTTTCTGGAACTCTACTTACCAAATGTTGCAAAGTTATTTTTAAGCTTCAAGGTCACATAGCCAAATCATGAGAACAACAATTATATTACATTATAATAATATAATATAATATAACATATTTAAATAATATTACTATAATATTATAAATAAAATAATTATTATAATTATATGAAAATAGTTTTATAATTATAATATATATATCATGTAAAATAAGATAATGTAATAATATTATAAAATAGTATAATATAATATACAATATAATATTATTATACTATATACACTATGATTTTTTTATATTACTATAATTATATGTCATAATAATGTGATATTATATTATTAAAAATAGTAATCATAATTTTAATAATATATTATGATATAATTATTAAATAATAAAAAATATATTATAATATTTTTATATTATAATCATTATTGTATTTAAATATTATTAATATATATTTTACTACTATATGAAGTTATATTATTAATTTCGCTAAGGTCAATCCCAAGTCCTGGTAAAGGAGAAGGGTTGCGTTAAATAGCTAAAAGCCAATGTATCCCATAAAATGCAAATATACTAAATCAAGCTATACGAAGAGCTAGAACATCCCGTTTTGAATATCGACTTAGTCCTGAATAAAGTAGAGTGGGGAAGCGAAATCATGTAGCCGACCCCATGTAGTTGAAAAAAGGCTCAGATGAATTGAGTTGAATTGTAGATGAAGTTATATTATTATTATTATATTATCAAAATATTTATAATGATGATTTTTAATGGATTAATTAATTGAAAGTATAATGTAATTTTTTTTATTATTTTTAATTACAAATTATTTTTTTATATTTAAATGTTACATTGCATTAAGAATATAATTACCAAAAGTACTATTTTCAAAAACCTTACCACTAACAATTCTACCAAATGGAACTTACTATCGGTTAAATAATTAGAAGCAGCCCCCCATCACTTGCCGATGATCTTTCTTCGTCAACGGTTCTTACAACTACAACCGTTTCTATCAATATTTGATCGTGTTTGCTTGCATATTCATATGCCCTCGATTCCTCACCATCCCCATCCTCAATTAATACAACCTCCTTTCACTGTATCGTGCCCAACTTTTATTTAATGAAAAATAGTAGTTAAGATAATACCGTAATTATGACTGTTTGGTTGGCATAATAAACCGAATGTATATATATATATATATATATATATATATTTGATACAGACGAGCGATCACACTAGTCTAGTGTGGGTCAGCCAGATACATCCGAATGCAAAATTTGTAACAACATAAGGGGACATGGGTCACCCATCCTTCATATCCTATAGCCTACATGCTGAGCCACGGCCGCCACTGCCCAGTCAGCTACCGTATTAGCTTCACGGAATACATGACGAATCTGGGCAGTATCCACCTCCTGAAGCATGACCCAAATATCTCTAAGAATCGGATTGGTGGATACATCAGGAGCACTCTCCTTCCGCATCCACTGTATGATAATCATAGAGTCTCCCTCAATCACAAGCCTCTGAGCTCGAAGAGTCTAAAAAGCATAAGAAATATCAGCCCATGCAACGTAAGCTCGGACATGGGAAGCAAATGTATAATTAAACACTAGATAGACAAAAAGGTTAGATTATTCATCAAGTAAATGAGATCCTTGATGATATTTTGAACAAATGACCATGCGCTATTAAATTAACACCAATAGAAAAATCATTAAAAAATAATATTTAGAATAAAATATAAAATTATTAATTTAAAAATTAAATAATAAATTTGAAAGGAAAAAATAAAATTATTTAAAGAAAAGTTAGTTAGAGAAATGACTATGATTACAAATAGTGATCCCAACTTAACATGAAAAAAAATAACTAAATGCATAAAAATATAGCAAAAGTTTTAAGAGAATTAAAAGGGTAGGAATATTGCGAAAGGAAACTTCGTGATGTAAGGAGGATGTTCAAACTGCCATCAAGCTTATACAAAATTTGGTAAAAGGCTAGGAATGAAGAAAGTCTTAAAAAATATAGGGATGTAAAGAAAGAAACTAAAAAAGTAATAAATAATGCTAAACTTAAAGCTTATGATGATATAATAGACTAGATACGAAAGAAGATGAAAAGACTATATATAAACTAGCAAAACTAAGAGAAAAAAATAAAAGATCTTGACTATATTAAATATATTAAGGATGAAGATGAAAGAATCTTAGTAAAAGAAAAAGAGATAAAAGAACGATGAAAAAGTTATTTTAAAAAATTATTAAATAAAATAGTTTAATAAATTTAAGGGTTTAACTTAGGAGTAACAAATGAAAATATTTTTTTTCGTAGATTTAGCATGCTTGAGGTTAAAAAGGCTTTGAGAAAATAAAAAATACAAAGGCATTAGAGTCAGATACGATCCATATTGAGGTTTAGAAAGGTTTAGAAGAAATTGGAGTGAATAACTAATTTATTTAATAGGATTGTAGGGACTAAAAGAATACATAATAATTGAAAAAAAATATATTAATATCATATATAAAAATAAAGAAGATATTCAAAAATGTGCAAATTATATACGGATTAAGTTGATGGGTCATACAATGAAATTATGGAAGAGAGTAATTAAAATCGAATAAGAGCTAAAACTTTGATGTTAATAATTAATTTAAATTTATGCTTGAAAGATCGACCATAGAAGCTATTTATTTATTAAGAAGATTGATGGAGAGGTATAGAGAAAAGGAAAAAAAAACCTTCATATGGTATTTATTATTTTAGAGAAAGCATATGATATAGAGAAATAATATGGTGGGTTTTAAAAAAAAAGAGTTATCAAAATATCGAATTGATAAAGGATATATATGATAAAGCAATAACTGTTGTTAAAACAATAATAGAAGAAACTAATGAGTTTTCAATTACTATACGTTTACATCAAAGATCTGTCTTAACTTCGTATCTTTTGTATTAGTTATGGATGAATTAACCAAACATATTTAAAAATATCTCATAGTGTATATTATTTGCAGATGACATAGTATTGATTAATAAAACTAAATCTGAAGTAAATGCTAAGCTAGAGAGAGACTTTAGAATCTAAAGTTTTAAGATTAGCAAAACTAAAACTGAATATATGAAAAGTAATTTTATGAAAGTAGAAATACAAATAAAGAAACAGTAAAATTACAAACCAAAAGATACCAAGGAGTAAAAATTTAGGTATTTGGAATCAATTATCCAGCAAAAGGTGAAATAGGTGAAGATGTAAATCATAAAGTTAAAGTAAGACGGATTAAGTAAATGAGTACTTCGAGAGTATTGTATGATCAACACATCCTATTAAAATTTAAAAAATTATAAACCTACTATTAAACCGGCTATGCTATATGAAACAAATATTGAATAGTACTAAAATAACATATGAATAAATTAAATGTAATAAATATATGCATATTAAAATGAATATAGGGTAAAACTTTAAAAGATAAAATTAGAAATAAACATATATGAGAAATGATAAAAGTAATCCTAATTGAAAATAAAATGAAAAAAAAATTGATTACAATGGTTTGAACATCTATAACGAAGACCTTTAAATATTCTACTTAGAAAGAGTGATCTTTTAATAATATATGATAAAGATAAAGATAAACCTGAACTAATATATATATATATATATATACCTATTTATAATTTGAATATCAATTTAGTTCTGAACAGAGAAAAGTAAAGAAAGTAAATTCATGTAGCCGTCTCATATAGTTGAAAAAAAAAAAAAAGCTTAGTTAAGAGCAAAATCACTAAAAATAATAAGACCCCAATGTCAGGGCATGTACAGTTTCTAAAAGTACCAGCACTTGGGACTGACCGTCCCTACATATATCACTCATAACCAGATGACTCATAGGGGCCCGCTGGAAAATGGTATAAATATACACAAAAATCTTACAGGAACCACAACACAATGCCCTAGAAAGTCTTCTGCTCCCATTGACTTTCTAACTACCCACAAGAAGTTCATCAAATTCCAGTCTCTAACAAGGTCCCTTGTCACAGCACGGCTCCGCAGAAGGCGGGGTGTTTCTCCCATCCCTTGACCGCTTGCCATGGCAGGGAATGGAGCCACCTTAGATGTTGCAGTGTTGTCACCGTGCCCGGTGGCGATGGTTACCTTCCGTGTCAAGCAGCTCACCACTGCAGAGCAATGCCCCTCGCCCTCTGAACTTGAGACGGAGTGACTTCTGAAAGATTGTGATGGACTACCCCCGCTATGACAGACAAGACACGCTAAACTCATGGTTCACGTTGAGATAAGCACAAGAACAGCTGCACTGCATAATAGATTAATCAAATGTTAGCTTGCTTACATCCTAAATGGAAAATTGCCTTATCAGTAAACAGTTCACATCTATTTGTAAGACAATAAACTTGCATTTATATTCAAGAATTGTGTACAATTGTCCACCATGAGATATGGAAGAAAAGATCAATCCACTTAAAATTGAGAATCTAAGCAACATATGCTGCTCAAGCTGCACTAAGAAAGCTCAAATGAGCAGTGGGACGCTACAGGATTCAAAAAGATCTCAGTGGCACTTCACCTAGCGGCCCCACTTTAATGCCTACACCTACAGTTTAGTGGATCATGTATAAGCTATATGTGAAGAAAGATCACGTATTATAATATATTTCCTGAATAACATCTGTTAATTCCTGAAACAATGGGTATCCCCAATTTAAACTAATAATATCAGCAGAATTTAAGATAAAGTGAACACGCTATAATAATGATAGAGAAGCCAAATAAAACCCAATTAGGGAAGGATAATGCCAGCATAAAACATTCTATACCTTTGCTATCTTACAGAATGTAATGCACAACTTCAAAACTGAATTTGTTTGGTACCTGAGTCCATGTGAAAGCAGAGTTAACCAGAGTTCATAGGAATGATGTTGTTTAGTAGTTAATAGTTAAGTTTCCATTGGGATCAGCCAACTAATAATGCTTAAGACAAAAAACTGAAGACTGAAATAACTATTAGGATGAAGCCAAGCAGAACTTATGTAACAATCGTTCCTCACAAACTACTACCATGTAATTAGATGATCACTCAATCACATGCCTCCAAGTCTCCGGCTTTTTTAACAACTCAAACTTGTCTAAAGAGCAATTGCCAACAGTGTCTTGTCATTTCCATCTTTGGAATTCAAACAAATGTTCTGATAACACTAGGAATAGGTTTCAGTACCCTTAATTATTTTGAAATAAAATTGTTTCCTAGCTAACCTTAAAACAGGATGAAAAGTAAAAGAGGTATGCTAGAAGCTAAAGCTCAAATAACATTGCCAAATGAATTGTATTGCCTACCGGCTTGAATATGTGCAATTGAAGCTATGGCAGCCGAACAGCTTAGGTGGTCCCAAGTGGATGGACCTTGCAATAGCCTGGTGATTATCCAGGTGATCGGGTGTGGCCCCTTGCATATATAGCCTGCACAATCACCTAGTCACCCAGGTGACTGCCCATAACAATTATGATAGAAACTTGATCAAATAAGGCCCTGGTACATTATTCGAAGAAATGGTAAATTGCTGATATTTTGGTTTGTTCATAGTGAGAAATATCTGTGCCATACATGTTCGGTAAACAGTTTAAAGGAACTTGAATCTCTTCAACTATCAAAAACCTTATCAAAGTGTGATAGCCTTGGAACAGGGAACTTACATGATTCAATCACATTGTGGGAATAAGTATTTGATGGGGGAAAAGGAAACACGATGGTATAATCCACCTATTGTTCTGGATTCCATAACATAGCAGCATATGTAGGATATAGAAGAACAGCTGTCCAAATACAAATCTAGCTATATTATAGCATAACTTCTATAAATTACTAAGGTCAAATTAACTGCATCATGATAACACAGTAATGGAATAACAGGAAAAACAATCTAAAATCGGCATCTTGGAGAACTGCAAATTTACATTTTTGCACCAGAAAACAGATGGTTTGCATATTATACACAACCACAAACCTTGTTTGGGATGGAATGGGTTGGGGGTGATGATGGCAAGAGCACACCATTTGCATTAAGTTGTTTAGAAGACCAGGTGCATAAACCAAACAGTATACATCACAATAAAACAATCTGTTTTGGACATTGTTTAGAGACAGCACGAGCCGAGGAGACTAATTAAGTTCATACATTATCCGTGGACACTATTTAGAAGAAGATCTGGACTCTGGTCAAGCACCCTGTTTACTAGACCTCTGGTTTTCCAACCTGTTCAGCCCCCGTAACTATTCCTATGGCCTAGGTACTTGGATCATTAAAGTGGTGGTTCAAGTGATGAGGTATAGAACTGAACTTACATGAGGCCCTTGCAATGAGCAAAACCAAAGGAGCTAACCAACTTTTCATTCATTTCATTTTTCAAAATAAGTGATGAGGTTTTTGTTTTCGTTAGAAAGAGGTTTGAAACACCTTTGTTTTGCATAACCGAGACTGTGTCAAGAAAAGTGGGGAGTATCTTCACAAAAAAATAAAAAATGGCCTCATCTAGTGTTTTTTTGCTCCCTAAGTATAGACATAAAACTATTAGCTTGGAATTTGTATGAGAAATTAAAAATATAGAATACATTTTCAAAAACATCGAAATAATATAAGAGTTATCCTTAATAGGAAATGCTTGGCGGATGAGGATTCCTCAAGCCAACATCAAATTCTGGTGCCAAGGATATTGAGCCAATGTCAACCATTGGTGCAAGGCAGAATAGTGATGGAAGGTTATATGGAGAATTTTCATGATATGGTGGGGAGTTTGGAATGTAAGTACCAGAATATCTTTTAAGTAGCAAAATGAGTCACAAATGCCTTTAGACAAGGAGAAAGCTGCCTTTTTTGCTCAAAGAATTATCTTATACATCTTCTGTCTAGAGCCATCCCTCTCCACATGTCTTTCGAATTGTTGTGAGCTTCGCAGGGGATGGAAAGAAATCAAATTTGCTATCTACTTGGTTGAAGTTCATGCTATTTGATTTTGGGACTCTTCTGTTGTCATCTCAAGGGAACTCTATTTACATATATCAGACTCACATAGGTTTGGAAAACTTTGAATGACAAGGCTTCCTCTTCAAGACATCCCATAACACAGGGAAGGTAGTCAACTGGCTCACTAGTTGGTCAACATCAACACAGCAAGAAGTGATCTTCTGGATGTCATGCTTTCAACAAGAACACCTTGGTTTAGCTCGGGTGGATACTGTTAGGCATATGTTATTGGACTTGGGCCCTTTCCCTTACCCAACTCCCACCCAAGAAAGGGGGAAAAAAAAAGAGTTGCCTGATGTGAACAAGGGATTTTGAGTTTTGCTGCTCGACTATTTGTTTATTGTTTCTGATTTTTTGACCATCAACATCTTTATTTTCTAAATGGATAATGATTTTGATCGAGGTTCTAAAACTTGGTTTAGTTGCAGTCTCTCGGGTAGAGTTTCTGTTTGGTAATCCTGCTATGATTTTCAAAAACTCAGTCAAAAAACTCAAAAGTATATGCATAAGCAAAAATAAAATGAACCAAGACACATTATCTCACAGCATTGTATTGCATTTTAAGTAATCTAGATCATAGTTCATGTAGTTAGGGTGGTCCTGGGATGAAAATAAACCTTATTGAAGCCCAATGAATTAAATATACTTTATAAATGCACTAAACTATTGACAACACACCAAATATCACTAAATCAAGCATAAATTAACAAGACAAGTATACAAAAGTATAAAATTAGTTACATATAACACGCTCCAAAATAATAAAAGCTCTAGATATGCACAACCAATGTAACAAGCTCAGAAGGAGGGACAAAAAAAAAATATCACTAGAGCATTCAATAGATGTGCAGTTTAATTATATTGATGAATTTTGGGAAAAATTGTGCTGGTACTAGCACCTTATAGCACCTTATCAGTATGGAATAGATCAACCCGATATGTTATCGTATCCACGCATGGTCTACCTCTTGATGCGAGCACAGCAAATAAAAGGTGATGTACCATGTGAGGTATGGGTTGATATCAAGAGGCATACAAGAAATAGTACCACACCATTATGATGAAGCTGATGCACAAACCAACACACAATGGCACTTAAATCCTTTCTTTAAAATGTTTTCTTGTTAAACAAAAAAAATAAGGCAGCAATTTAGTTGGTTTCAATTGAAATAGGATGAAATTGGCTGAAATTGATAAGAACAAATTAAAACTCTGCAAACCAAAACTTCATTCAGTTTTGGATCACTCTCATCCAAAACCAATCCATTGGCCAAAAGGGATTAATTTTCTCTAAAACTTCAAACCAAGGTATGTCGAATTGTCCCAAACCGAATTGGTGGGGAACGGAGATGATACGCCATTTCAAAATGATATAGAGCCTGCATCACCCATACTAGCCCAAAATTGTACCAAGATGGTGCGGTACACCTATATCGTACAATACCAGGTTGATACCAAAATGGTATTAGTTTCTGATATGATGAACCTTACTTTAGACCTTAGCCAAAAACATGTTATGAAAAAGAAAATTTCAAGATATTATAATTTTGTATCCTTGAGCCAATTTTGCAGTGTAATGAGGATATATTTTAATAAAGAAATGGAATACCAGCCATGTAGGTTGTTTCATGCATTTTAAACATACATCTCACTACTATATTTTTCTCATTAGTCTTGACACCAGTTCCTTTAAATTGCAACTAATCTAGAAAATAAAATATCATAATTTACACATTTGACTCCATTCCAATATCAATGAAAGCACACCAATTTACAAGCATTACAACCCCCTCCTTAATATATACATGAAACATGTAGTAATCATTGAAACGTTCAAAATCAAAAATAACATCCTAAATTAGTCGATCACTAACATCAAGGTCTACCAAATCATCCCAACCAAGTGATTTAGGGGATACCAAACTGACCAGAAATCGGGATAGTTTAGCCATTCAAACAAAATAGAATTAGAACTAATCCAAATTGGGTTGAACAATCAATTCCACCTAGTTTCAAACAGTTCTAACCTAGTTCACCTGAGTCAACCTGGGTCCCTCATGTTTGATTTCTCCCTATCTTTTCTCTCCTCTTCAAAACCCGAGGTGCCACCCTTTCTCTTGCCCTTTCTCTCCCTCAATCCATTGATCTCACCCGTATCCTAATCCTCTCCCTATCCTCCAGCAATGAAGCCATGGGAGAACTTGGCAACGGTTCCAATCTCGATTGAGTCCCCAATCGATGATCTTTGAACTTGATTGATAAGCTTCGGGCCCGATACCTTCAGCCCGAATTGGTGAGCTTTAATCCTCTCTCTCTCTCTCTCTCTCTCTCTCTCTCATGTTGGCACCTGCTTGCACCGCTGTGCATAACATGTGCCAGTATGTATAATATGATACCACTGCAGTATTTGACCCATATGGATCACAATATTGGTTTTAGAAACCCTGACTAAAAGATTAGCGCTTAACAAAAAAAAATTATTTTGTCAATTAATATCGATGAAGCACCTAAGTAGATATTATATTACAATTTTTTTATATTCTATATATTAAATTTGATATAAACCATGCTAAGTTGAAACTACTATCCTACCTGTCCTTTCATTTATGTTTTTTCCTCTTCTCAGATGAGAAATGCATCAAAATTTGACTCTTGCTATGTTTTCATGCAATGTTGGGTACCGAATATATGTGTTAACCCATAAAAAATAAGATAAATACATGTTTAATGAGTTAGACTTGGCTACATTTGCATGTAGCCAAACCCAAATCTAGTTGCTTCCCCCATCATTAGATTCGTACGGATTTGAAAACCAAAAACCACCCATTGACCACAATTGCCTATTCTTAAAAGAGAGAGAGAGAGAGGTATTTATGAGACAGAATAATACAGCCCATGCTTCATCCATGAAAACATGCCATGTGGTAGTACAGGGATGTGATATAGTGGTAAAGGGATATATATAGTAGCATGAGGACATAATATAGTACCATAGGGATATGATAGATCTGATGCTACTACATCATGTCCCTATAATATAGTAGCACAGAAATATGATATAGCAATACATATAAATGATATAGTATATAATATCTCTTTGTTGTCACATGGTGTGGTTTTTGGTAAAGGAGTGAGCTATATTGTCTCGACTCATAAATATCTCTTTTTTTTTATAGAGCAGGTAATGGTGATTAATGAGTGGCTTTTTAGTTTTGAAATCCGTATGAATCGGACAAGAAAGGAGGGTTGGCCGGATTGAGGCTTGGCGATATTTGAATCTACCCAAGTTTATCTTTATGTCTAACTTCTTAAAATAGCATCGTTATCACACTTTATATACTAATACCCTTCTAAATTGCAGGTACACAGACTGCTGTAACAACAAAAATATCCATTCGCAAGCAAATATTTGATCAGGATCAGTACAAAGACACCTCAGATGAAATAGATATTAGGTGTGTATAACAAATTACGAAATAATTGATACTTGGATGACCATAACAGCCTGTTCAGAAATTTTGCAGAAGATCAGCATGGCATGACCACCTTCTTATATGGTAATACGAAAGGCAAGAAGTTGTATGATGCCAGCCGGTAATACGAAAGGCAAGAAGTTGTATGATGCCAGCCCGTAGATCAAAAAGAAAAGGGAAAACCAGAACATTTAAATAAATCAAACGTAGTTTTAGCACTTGTATCCTCTCAAACTTGAATATCTTGAGTTGCAAATCATTACAAGATCGATGTGCATAAAAAATTCAGCTGCGCATAAAAAATTCAGCTATGAAAACAATCCATAAACAACAAAGACACCAGACGTCTCATATTTATTACTTTTGGCAAATATATGAGGGCAATAAATTCCAATAATGATAAAATTTACCTGATGAGATACTAAGCAGAATAAAAGCAATTTTCTTCCAAATCCCAACGAATTCCAAGTATCCATCAAATCATCGCAGCAATCATCACGATAAAACACAGAAATCCAATATCATCAGGACCCAAGCAAATCAAGAATAAATTCCTCAAATCCACAGATCCAAAAGTAAAGAAAAGCATTCAAGGCTTATCAGATCGAACAAATTCATCAAAAGGGGCAAAGGAAATCAAGCCTAGCAGACCAATCGATCGATCGAAAACCTAAACTCGCCTGAATATTCTCTCAGCAATCAAAAAGATCAAAATCCACATGACAGCACGATCATCTATATAAAAATCTGCCGCCAATCTTGACCCAAATAGAGAGCGAGATAGAGAGATAGAAAGAGAGAGAGAGGGCTGACCTTCCTCGTTGCGAGTGAGAGGTCTTGGGACTGGGCGGTAGGTGGTGAGGAGAGGGGAAGGCGATGGACATTTTTTTCCACTTAAATCTTTTATACGAAGGGAGATGGATAATTATCATCACATCCCCGAAAGGGACAATCTTTTTTCTTTAATTCAACTATAGTTTTGATGGCCGATTTAACCAAGTGTGGTTAAATGGGTATAGAGAAAGAGAGAGACGGCGTTGCCGAGGCCGCACCAACGAAAAACCAACTTTGTTTGGAGACCGGGAATTGATGACAGCCGTAGAAAACCACTTGCCGGTTCGCCCGACCGGCCAAACTCCTCCTCTATTGTCTATTTGTCTCCCCTCCCTCACCGGCTACTTCCCACAAGTTGCTGTTACCGTAGAGAGCACGGGTCCACTGTGATGCAAATAATAATAATAATAATAATAATAAAATAAATGTTAACGTTATTGTGGATGATGAAAGATAAGCATCTCGGAAAAGTCTTGATGTGTCCTATTCTTTCGTACAGCAACATATAATTGCACAAATAATGAATCATATGCTATGATAAAACTTATTTTGAGTTTCAACACCAAGGATGGTATATAGGGATGATCAATCCATATGATTAATACATGCTTGCTGTACCAAAAAATAGTACAGCAAAACTTTTTCTAAATTTATATGCCTGACATGGGATAGTCACGGGCCTCTAATTATATATAATATTTTACAGTATAAAATTTATAATGCATATTTTTATATATATAGAACTGATTATTCTTTTCAAATTTTAGTTCAAAATAAAAATGACTATATGCTAATATGGTGTGGTGAATGGTCCAAATATATATTTAAAATATATATATATAATATTTGAATAGTCAAAAGTTCTACATGGTAACCCTTCAATCAAGAATTAGATTTTTCGTACGTCTCAATCTGTTTCAATATTAGCCTTTGGATGTGATGCAATGTGAATCTTAATCGTTATTAATTTGTTTAATGCATACCGGCAATCTCAAATATTGGCTCATACAATACTAATATATTGGCAGAAATTTGCAACGAATTTGTATTTTTAAAATATTTTAATTAATTAAATAAATAATTAATCTCACAAATAATATTATTTTAATGTTGTTGATAACTATCTATTTTTATTCTATTTATTTGGGATGAGGTTGATGAGTCTCAACAGTGAAGTAATTATTTCATCTTTAGGATTAGCCCTGATCCTAGATAATGCAACAGTTCTATGTGTGGATGCTAACTTTCATTTCAGAAGACCAAAGCAAGAGTTCTGGATTTGGGAGAGGAACAACAGACATAAGAGAAGCATCAGGAATTCATGCATCCATCCAGAACTTGGACCACCACCAAAATGGATTTGATGCTAACAAAAAGAGCAACTTCAACTGCTAACTGATTTTTAACACCAAAATCTCCATATTGCTTTTAGAGTAGCCAAAGTACTCTCTGAAGGTGTAAAGTAATTTTCAAAGACATCGACGTATTTACTAAAATTTTTAAAAGAGCCTTTTGATTTCTCTAAAAGTTAAAAGAAGTTTATTTTTAAAAATCTTTGATTTGAAGCTTTCTTCAAAGTTCTCCTTCTATGCATCGAAAAATTATTTTCATCGGATTTAAAGATTAAATTAGAAGAATAACGACATTTCATATTTTAATATAGTAATAATATAATATAATATAACCATATATTATATTATATTATATTCAGATATATTATAATATATTTTAAATAGAATATAATTATAATATATCATATAATGTAAAATAAGATAATATTATAATATAATATGGAAATATAATATTATTACATTATATAACGTTATAATTTCATAACATTACTATAATAATATATTTAAATATAATTATTAAGTAATAGTAAATCATATAATAATTATATTAGAATATTATTATATTTTATTATCATATATTATAATAGTATATTATGATGTATTTAAATATTATTAAATATGACATTGTTATATTATAATATTATTAGAATAATTTTAAAAAAAATTAAAGGTTAAATAAGTTGGAAGGGTTATGTAATGTTTTTTTATTATTTTTATTTTAAAAGGATCATGGCATTTTAAAAATATAATTATTAAATAATAAATAAGTTTTTTTTTCTAAAAGCTCTACTTTTAAAAACTCTACTATTAATAATTCCAACAAATAGGTTTACTATCTAATGAAAAAAACCAAACGGATAGAAAAAATAGAGTTATTAAATTATCAGATATGTAGAAAGGACTATAAGTTTATTTGAATAAGCTATCGGTCCTTTCTATTGGTTATCAATTATTTCATATAGTAATTGATCCCTCGAGTCAATCCAAACCTGCTAGCAATGGAGGAGAATTTTTCTTCATGAGCTGCCAAACTATCAATTATTTCATATGAATTGAAGACATCTTGTTAGCTTCATTCATAACAAAAGAGTTCAAAGGAAAAGAACAATGTTACAATTTAAGCGGTGAAGGAAAAAGATCAGCCTACCTTGCATCTTCGCCAAGATCGACCATCTATTTTTTTTCTAAGAAAGAATTTTGATTTGCAAGCTTGGCATTATTTTACAAATCCTTCTTTATTTGGAAAGGATGAAAGAGAAAAGAAGTGTTGTTTTTTTTTTTGTTTGGATAGGAGGGAGGAAAAGGAAAGGAAAAAATTTTGTGATAATTATATTCAGGATAGGGAATGAACTGTAAAATGAAAGGATGAAGAATAGAAATGAAGGGATATTTTGGTCTTCCAAAAAAGTATGACTTAAACATTTTCCCTTTCCCTACAGATTTAGCCTCGTTGAAGGTAAAAGAAGGGTGAACCGGTTACTTCCATTCCCTTTCCCGTCTCTTTTATCTTCCTCACAAACAAGGTGACTTGACATTTTTCCTCTTTTTCCTTTTTCTTCCCTATATTCCCTCCCATCCAAAAAGACCTTAAGGCTATGTTTGGATGTTTGGAAGGGAAGGAAGGGAAGAGTAAAAAGAAGGAAAAGAATGGAAAGGTAAGGAAGGAAAAGGAAGGATTGTTCTCTTCTTGTTTGGAACGGGAAAGGAAGGGTTGTTCTTCTTTTTTTTTTTTTATTTGAATAAGAGGGAGGGAAAGGAAGGGAAAGAATTTTGTGACAATTATTGGAAATGAACTGTAAGAATGAAAGAATGAAGAATAGAAAATGAAAAAATATTTTGGTCTTCCATAAAAGTATGTCTTAAATATTTTCTCCTCCCTAAGCTTACCCCGATTTGGGGGTTAACAGATTTAGCCTAGAATTACCCCTTTTTTTATCTTCCTCCCAAACAAGATGACTTATAATCTTTTCCCTCTTTTTTTTTTTTTTCCTCTCCAACATTTCCTCCCATCCAAACAGACTAAGGGACTAAGTTGAGGGCCATGAGTTAGTAGTGATTGTTTTTGCAAAACAAATGATGCCGAATAGGAGGAAGTGAGATGCTTTCCGAATTCCCTTCTTGCTGAGCCGGCGATCATAGACGCTAAGAGTAGGGGTGGCAATTTTTGACACGATACGATAACTCGATACGAACACGGCACGAATTAAATGGGTTTGGGTTGACTATTTTTGGTACAAACCCCGTGTATGACACGACTCGCAAACACAAAATTTAAATGGATCGTGTTCGGATTCAACTGCTTAACCCGAATTGATCCAAATTGACTCATGTATTTAATCGGGTTGATACGAACCCGTCTGACCTGTTTGATCCAACTTGTCACCCGCTTCGCCCATACGTACGCCGCCATGATCTGTCCGTCACCGCTACCCGAGGCCTCTAGATCAAAGAAACGAAGCTGACGGTTCCATAAACGAAGCTGGTTAAATAGTCAAAATTTAGATTATATGAATTATATATTTTAATCTGATTAGATTGATCAAACAAGCAATGCAACCAATTTGACCTAATCTACGTCTTGGGAGCAATTTTTGTGAAGTAAAAAATAAAAGCAGTGCTGTTACTCTTTTTCCCGAGAAACTTCCTTCACTCTTAAGCAATTACGTTATAAATGATAAAATACTAATAATGACTGTTTAATGACATTTAGAGAGTTTAAATGACGATAATTTTTACTCACCACCGCTCTCTTCGACTCTACACTCCATTCGCCGGCTTATTTTCCATTATAAATCTCATGCGGGTTTTATTTCTTCACCCTCTCGGATCACATGTCGTGTCAGGTTAACCGTGTTTTGAGTCAGGTCGTGTTCATGTCCAAATTACCTAACCCGTTTAACTCACAGGTCGTGTTTGGGTTGATATGTTTTCAACCCGACTAAAACATGATACGACCTAGACACAATACGACACGATTGCCACCCCTAGCTGAGAGGGGATCTGAAGGAGCTACCGAATACCAAGATCGTGTGCTTTCCGGGCCCTATGCGGAGGTCGATGCCAATGTCGAAGAGGCTCTTGAGTACCGGGATTAATGTGGCCATGGTTCATCAATTTGAAAACACCTAATAAATGCCGAACCTATGATTTGAGAAGCTCCATAGCGGATTTGTCATTGTGCGGCGATACCGGTACCAATGCTTGGGAGTGAATTTTGGGAGGATTCCATGGTGTTGGATTTCAAGGGAATATGTGATGCCCCTCTCAATAGTTTCACATCGAAAAATTGAAAGTTGATTGAGTGGTTTATATGTCGTAAAGTAAGAAGGATAAGACATCAATTGGATCCCTTTTGGGCTATGATGGCCTAAATTGATATGAGTCTTGTCCGTCTTGCTTTCTTATAATGGAATGGATCCGTGAATGCTGCGAACCCAGGACCGGAGCCGTTACATGCATCTCTCATCTCATCTCACCCAAACAGCCTAGCTCTTGATCACCTCTTCTATAGGCGCAAGGAAAGTCAGGGGATGTAAGCAATTTGTTTTGAAAATATGCGCAAGGAAAAGTCAGGGGATGTAAGCAATTTGTTTTGAAAATCGGACTATTTTTAGATCGCAAATTAATGCAGATAATATTATAATTAATTTTTATATAATAATATAAAAATATAAAATATAAATATTAATTTATAAAAAATTAAAAATTTAAAAAAATTAATTCTAATTTTATTGTCAAAACTAAAAGTTTAAAAATTGGGATTAAACTGGTTCTTCAAAACTCGAATAATTCAAAAAAAATTTAACTTTTATCTAGTCATATAAAAGTAAATTTTAATAATAAAATTGAACTATCAATTTTTGATTGGATTAGTTTGATCGGTCCAATTTGATTTTCAAAATCATGTGGAAGGTAGATAGAGGTATGTTTCCAGTTGGATTTTTAAAACCATGCGGAAGGTAGATAGAGGTATGTCTCTTGCACCTCACCTTCTATAGCCTTGCATGACTTTGACCGTTATGGGAAAGGCATGCTATCGTAAGTCATCACTTTGTAGAAGTTGACTGGTTTCACTAACCATTCTTCTTTTCAAGCATTGGAATTTTCAAGCCATGGGTTACTGCTCCATTCAACGCAGCTTCATAGCTTCCGGTGGCGTGACGCCTCCGTTGCTGCGAGACGAATGGGTCGCCCTTAATGCTGGGTGACCCAGAGAAGCCATGGGTTTCACGCTATACAACATGTTCTAATTAGATTAAGGGTGACCCAGAGAAGCCATGGGTTTCACGCTATACAACAAGTTCTAATTAGATTGTAGTCATGGGCGCAATGGGAAAAGGCTTAGATGAGCTGAGTTGAGTTGTTGTTTAGTATGAATGGATGCTTTTTTTTTTTTTTTGTTTGTTTCCTGTCTCCTAAGATGCAACGGAGTAATGAGGCAATGGATGATTAACCATTTTTTGTGGACCACTGCCCGCATGGTTCATGCAGGAGAGTGATATTAATTTTGGGATTATCTTGATAATCTTAAGGTGATATTGATGCGGGATAAAATCGTTACCACATTGGTACTAGTGTACGTGACAAAAAAGAAGGGTTATTTTTGGCTTTTGACCCACTAACAGCCATATCCAGAAAAAAGATAAAATATAATTATGCCTCGGCAGGATCGAGCTATCTCCATACATCGACAGGACAGAGCTATTTCTACGCTTCGACCGGACTGAGTTGTTTTTATACCTCGGCAGAACCGAAGGACTCTTCTTTTCTGCTCAGGCACCCTCATCGCCTTGAACTATACTAAGGAGTGCGGAAGATAAACCGTCCTAATCACACGAATCTCATAACGATCTTCCTAAAATAGAAACAAGAAGCCAAACATGACCTTCTAAAACATAAATTTCAAATCCCTGATCAGCTAGCGGGATTCCAATCACATCGGCTCACATCATGAATAACTGAATCGTGGAGCATCAATCAACCATTGATCCTCTTAACCGCCAAGATTGAATCTTAATACTAATTAGATTCAAATTATAAAACTTCCTAAAATAGGCCCAAAAAGTCAAGTAACAACCTATCATCATCCTAGCGGTCTATAATATCATATCCTAAGATCCCTTCAGGTATGCGCGCAACTAACTCTAAGAACTCTAGCATAGTTCATAGCTCTTGGAAGGTCATCTCTGAGAGATCCTTCTGCTGGATCTCATCTGTTTGCCAAGAATTACCACTGACTTGAGCATCGGAAGGTCTTCTGCAAAGACCACCCCCAGCACTTCTTGCATGAAGACTGTCTTACAGGTTCAACCAAATAGAAAATCACCATCCGAATCCTGACGTGCGTTGCTCACAAGCCAGAGAACGAAATTCCGCAACAACAAATATAATTCTCAATGACCTATGTTTGATATGACACAAGAATCCAAAATTATTAATCATAAAATATCACAACTGTTGAGGGATAAAATCGTTACACGTCAATAATCGTGTACGCGGCTAAGGTTAATTTCTGCTCGCTGTGCGACATTCGCCAGGGACAGGTCAGCCTCGGTAGATCCGAGCGCCCTAGCCCCTCACCGAGCTAAGGATTCTCGAGGTGCGGACCTCATCTTTCGGCTCCTCCAGCCGACCTATCTTATTTCTCGGCCCCAGCCGAGCTATCGACTGTCGCCTTTCGGCTCCTCCAGCCGACCTATCTTATTTCTCGGCCCCAGCCGAGCTATCGACTATCGCCTTCCGGCTCCTCCTATCTTGTTTCTCGACCCTAGCCGAGCTATCTCGCTTCTTGACCTCGCCCGCCAAGCTGTCCCTATAGCTCGGCCCAGTCCGAGCGATATCAACCCCCTCTGCGGAATTCGGCGCGGGAAAGCTTAAATCCTCAAAACAGGAATCATATCTGAAAGTGGCCTAGGGCCTGGAGCCTATGCTCCCACCAAATCCCAAGACATTAACAAGCTCTCACAGCCGTCGATCCTCTAACTAACCGGATACGAATCCTACCGGTCTTATAACAGACTGGATTCGAATCTCAACAGCCTTCGGACCCACGACACCCCCTAACAACCAAGTGATCCTCTATAAATACCACAGCTCCAGACCCCCTGAGGTACGCGGTCTCCCCTTGCGCACTGGCTCACTCTCTCTCTCTACCTCTCTCCGCCTCTGCTTCCGCCATTGCCGCTCCGCTCGGAGCCCTTGGAGGAAACTCTCCGACGAGAGCCTTCTCCTCATTTCTGTCGACTGTTGATCTCCACTGACTTGAGCGTCGAAGGGTCTTCCGCAGAGGGCCACCCCCAACGCCTTCTCGTATGAGGACTGTCTTGCAGGTCCGCCCAGGAGGAAGCCCGTCTCGAAGCCCTTCGCGCCCGATTCGAAGGATGGATTTCAGGAACAACAGATTGGGGGGCATGTGTTGAGGGGTAAAATCATTACGCGTCAATAATCGTGTACGCGGCTAAGGTTAGCCCCGATTTCTGCTCGCTGTGCGACATTCGCCAGGGACATGTCAGCCTCGGTAGATCCGAGCGCCCTAGCCCCTCACCGAGCTAAGGATTCTCGAGATGCGGATCTCATCTTCCGGCTCCTCCAACCGACCTATCTATTTCTCGGCCCCAGCCGAGCTATCGACTGTCGCCTTTCGGCTCCTTCAGCCGACCTATCTTATTTCTCGGCTCCAGCCGAGCTATCGACTATCACCTTCCGGCTCCTTCAGCCGACCTATCTTGTTTCTCGGCCTTAGCCGAGCTATCATGCTTCTTGGCCTCGCCCGCCAAGCTGTCCCTATAGCTCGACCCAGTCCGAGCGATATCAACCCCCTCTACGGAATTCGGCGTGGAAAAGCTTAAATCCTTAAGATTCAAACAGGAATCATATCTGAATGTGGCCTAGGGCCCTGGGGCCTATGCTCCCACCAAATCCCAAGACATTAACAAGCTCTCCCAGCCGTCAATCCTCTAACTAACCGGATACGAATCCTACTGGTCTTATAACAGACTGGATTCGAATCTCAACAGCCTTTGGACCCATGATGCCCCCTAACAACCAGGTGATCCTCTATAAATACCACAGCTCTAGACCTCCTGAGGTACGCGGTCTCCCCTTGCGCACTGGCTCACACACACTCTCTCTACCTCTCTACGCCTCTGCTTCCGCCATTGCCGCTCCGCTCGGAGCCCTTGGAGGAAACTCTCCGACGAGAGCCTTCTCCTCATTTCTGTCGACTGTTGATCTCCACTGACTTGAGCGTCGGAGGATCTTCCGTAGAGGGCCACCCCCAAAGCCTTCTCGCGTGAGGACTGTCTTGCAGGTCCGCCCAGAAGGAAGCCCGTCTCAAAGCCCCTTCGCGCCCGATTCGAAGGACGAATTTCAGCAGCAACAACAACCATCCCTATTATATTTATATTTTATTATTATAATATAATATCATATAACATCAAATTATATCATATATTATAATATATAAACTAATATTTTATTTTATTTTATTATGTTAAAATAATATAATATAGAATGACATATTACATTGTATTATATTATATTATAATTGATAAATATAATATAATAATATAATATAATATATTATAATAATGCATTAATTATATTGTAGTATAATAATAATATATTATTTTTATATCATGTTATATATAAATTATTGTTATTATAATAATATATTTATTACAAGGGGTATTTTGGACTGTATTAGGATCATCAAGGAGTGATCTTGAATTACCATCCTTGAGGACACTATTAGAATCATCCTTGGAGGGTGATCTATAAGATGAGGATGATCTTCAATTGCTGTAACGTAGGATCATCTTAATATAAATAAATGAAGTGATTTCATATTACCATTTCATGAATTACGAGTGATCCTTGACAGATCATTTCATACCAATTGCTTCCTAAAATTGATGCTTGAAGGAGAAATTGGTGATTAAGAATTTTTTTTGTCGTTTTTCACGGAATTGGTGATTCTGGAGAGGAAGCTAGAAAAGGTGGAGCAAGTGAGTCAAGCTTTTAAATAATGGCTATTACAATAATAAAACAATCATTCTAATAATTATGGACACCTTGAATTACAACCAATATGTGTAGTTGCATGGTCAGAAAAGTTGTTCGCAGAGGAACAACAGAATATGCAGAAACTTAGACATCTTTTATGATGAATTTGTTTAGAAGAATGGAGTGATGAATAAAGACATGCAGTAGAATTAGAGTTGATTCAACGAAATGAATGCATCTAAAATATTGTACAATAGGCATATTCCTAGGAGATGTAAGAAAAAATTATCAAATAATTATAAGGCCTACCATGTTCCTGTATCCTCTAGCTTTGATGACTGTTTGGTCCACAAAACTTCTTGATCCTCATGTTTTCTCAACGGCAACTGAATTTTCACGCCTGAAAATTTGCTTCTATGGAGACAAATCCCCTAAATAAACAGGGTTTAAATGATATAAACTTGTATTATGGTTTAGCCCAACAGACAAGTCGAAGTATAATATCAACTATCACTATTATAAACTTTATATATATTGTTGAGAATCTTAATCAAATAAAAAAAACCTGATCTAATTATTTCTTGATTTTAGGGATCATTAATGATACCCTAATTTTAAAGAATTTTTTAAATCTATAAAATTCTCTTGATTTGAAAGATCTGGTTATTAAGAAAAATTCTTGATCTTAGACAAAGATTTATTTTTAAAATTATGCATTAGTTCAATTAGAAGGTTTCTTTATATAATTATATTAGACTTTCCTTAAATAATGAGGATTTCAATCCTATAAATATGCAATAGCCTTTATAGCTTTATTATTGAAAAAATAGTATCAAAAATACCTTTTATCCTATTCCACATGGTATCATAGCCGATTTAATTGGCTATTCCCTAAGTCTTTTTTTCTGCCATTATTTCTAGTTTTATTCTTTCTTTCGTTTCATTTTTGTTACTACCTCTTTACCATGTCAAAAATTATTGAATTTTCTTCTTCCATTACCATTGGTTCTAATCCCTCAAAATTATCTATATCTGAATCTCATTCTCACTCTGTCCAAATCATCACAATCCGCCTTAATGAGAATAATTTTCTTAAGTGGTCACAATATGTCCATATCTACATTAGGGGCCGAGGCAAAATTGGTTATTTGATTGAAGATACCAAAGAACCAACAAAAACTGACCCTAGCTATGCCACTTGGGATGCAAAAACTCCATGATCATGGCATGACTAGTGAATTCCATGGAAAAGAAAATTAGCTCAAATTATATGTGCTATCCTATTGCCAAAGTTCTTTGGGATAATATTACTCAGATGCATTCAGATCTCGGGAATCAATCCCAAATCTATGAGTTACAACTCAAACTAGACGATATTCGTCAAGGTAAGAATTCAGTAACCAAATATTTTAATGTGCTCAAGGGTTTATGGCAGGATCTTGACTTATTTATGATTATCGAGTGGAAGAATCTAGATGATTGTAACCATTTCAAAAAAAAAAAGGTAAAAAATCATGAATATTCAAATTCTTAGTAGGGCTTAATGTTGAGTTTGATGAAGTTCAGGATAGACTTGTTGGTCGGTAACCCCTCCCTTCTCTTAGTGAAGTGTTCTTGAAGTGCATCGTGAGAAAAGCAGGAGGAATGTTATGCTTAGGAAAAAGCTCTATGGAACTGTGAAAAACTCAATTTTACTAGGCACTGTAGCTGCTACCTCTTGCTATCCTAATAACCAGTGTTGTTCTGTGACAAAACAAGGGTTTGATGTGATCATTGTAATAAACCATTCCATACTCATGAAACCTGCTAGAAATTACATGAAAAGTCAGCTGATTGAAAGCCGATTGAATGGAAAACTAAAGCAAGGCGACTCTAATCATATGCCTGCTAAAGCACATGCTACCGAGACATCTTCATTGAGCAAAGAACAATTAGACAAACTACTACAATCGCTGAAACCCACTTTATAGGCTCTTAATACTCCTATAGCATCTCTAGCTCAGTTAGGTAGCCTTTCATGTACATATTCTCTTTTGTTATGTGCACCTTGAATCATAGATTCAGGTGCCTCTAACCACATAACCAGTCTGTCTCATTTATTTATATCTTGTACACCTTATTTTGGAGATAAAAAAGTATGTATTGCATATAAAAGCCTATCTTCTATTACTAACAAAGGCTCTATTCATTTGTCCGATAAGATTGTTTTATAATCTATTTTACGTGTCCAAAACTCTCTCGTAATCTCTTATTTGTGAATCGTTTATCTAAGGATTCTTATTGTCATGTTGCTTTTGGTGCCTCTCTTTGTGAATTCCAGGATTTGAACACGAAGATGATGATTAGCAGTGCTAGATTGATGGACAACCTCTATTACTTTGATGCAAACCAATTTGAGAATAAACAAGCTTAGAATTTTATCAGTAGTGCTCATTCAATATCTATGCATGATCAAATAATACTATTGCATAATAGACTAGGACATTCTAGTTTTTCTTATTTAAAACATTTGTTTCCAAATTATTTAAAGGAGTGGATTGTACTTCTTTTGATTGTGAAAGTTGTTTTTTAAGTCAAAAGTCATCAAAATTCTTATAAAGTAAAACCATATTGTGCCTCAAAACCTTTTTATTTGATACATAGTGATATTTGGGGTCCCTCTAGGATTACTACTTTAACTTAAAAAATGGTTTGTAACATTTATTGATGATCACATACATATATGCTAGCTTTATCTAATGAACTCTAAATCTGATATTGCATAACTCTTTAAGAATTTTTATTCTATGATTGAAATTTAATTTCAAACTAAAATTAGTATTCTTAGGAGTGACAATGAAAAGGAATTTTATAATAATTGTTTAGAAATTTTTTTACTAGAAAAAGGTATTTTGCATGAATCAACTGGTAAGGACACTACTTAACAAAATGGCATTGTATAACGTAAAAACAAACACCTACTTGAAGCAGGAAGAGCTCTTATGTTTTATATAAATGTTCCTAAATATCTTTGGGGGATGCAATTTTAACAAGTTATTTGATCAATAAAATGCCTATAAGGGTTCTAAACTATAAAACCCCTTTACAAACTCTTAAAAATATATTTCCAAACATATGCCTTTCCTCAGATTTACCCTTAAAAGTTTTTGGTTGTACTGCATTTGTCCATGTGCTAACTCATCTCAGATCCAAATTTGATCCAAAAGTTGAAAAATATTTTTTTTTGGCTATGCTCCTAATTAAAAAAAAGGGTATGAGTGTCTTAATCCTACTACTAGGAAAATTCATGTTAGAATGGATGTTAATTTTGTTAAAAATATTCTTTTTTATAGCAAAACTACTCTTCATGGGAGGGTTTTAATGAAGATCAGTTTTGGCAAAAAGAACAACCAAAACCCAATATTTTTCTTTCTGAAATAAATTAAAAAATAGATGTTTTAACTAGTGAAAAAGAAGGAAATCTGATCCATCCATGCCAAATAATATTATATCAAACAGGATGAGAAACTATACAACCTATGTCCACTGAGCTTCGCGTTTATGCTAGACGCAAGTTTGATTCTAACAGTGAGAATAACCCAGACAATCTTGAGTATGGTTAATCATCACCTCCTAGTTCTCAAAATTCAAGTAATCTTCCTATAGATTTCAATCCTTTACCTCTTTCTGATCATAATATCCCTATTGTAATTCGAAAGGGAGTTAAAATTGTACCAAACACTCCATTACCAAATATATGTCTTATTAAAGCTCTCAAAAAAATATAGAGCTTTTACTTCAAATGTCTCTCACTTGTTTATTTCTAGAACTATATAGGTGGCACTTGAACATTAAAGTGAAGGTTAGCCATTTAAGAAAAAATGAATGCTCTTTTAAAAAATAAAACTTTAAAAATTATTGATTTACTTAAGGAGAAAAGAACAGTGAGATGCAAGTAGATTTTCATAATCAAATGTAAGCCCAATGGTAGCATTGAGAGATACAAAGGAAGATTAGTAGCCAAAGGTTTCACACAAACTTATGGAATTGACTATTAAGAAACATTTACTCCTATTACAAAGATCAATTCCATTTGGGTTTTATTTTCCCTTGCAATACATTTTAATTGGCCTTTACACCAATTAGATTTGAAAAATACTTTCTTAAATGGCAATTTGGAGGAAGAAGTATTTATGGATTTACCATTGGGTTTTAAAGAAGAGCTGAAAAAAAAAAGGGTTCGCAAATTAAAGTCTTTGTATAGTCTTAAGCTATCTTCTAGAGCCTAGTTTGAGAGATTTGGAAAAGGTAGTCAAACTTCAAGGATATATTTAAAAACAAGCTGATCATATAATATTTTATAAGCACTCAAGAGAAGAAAAATTGTGGTATTGATAGTTTATGTGAATGATATTATTTTAATTGGTCATTATAGTTCAGAACTTGATAGATTGAAGAAAGCTTTAGCTGGTGAACTTGAGATTAAAGATTTGGGTCCCTTAAAATACTTTCTTGGTATAGAGTTTGCTAGATCCAAGAGAGGTATTTTTGTTTTTTAAAGAAAATATATACTTGACTTGTTAGGTGGAACATGTTTACTTGAGTATAAGGCAATAGAAACTCCAATAGAACCAAATTTGAAACTCTAACAAGCAAGTTTTGTGGAGGTAATTAACAAAGAGAAATATCAATGTTTAGTTGGGAGACTTATTTATCTTTCTCATACTCATTCTGATATTGCATTTGCAATAAGTATAGTAAATTAATTCATGCACTCACTAAATCAGAGTCACTTTGATGCTGTGTATAGAATTTTAAAGTACTTAAAGGAGACTCTAGAAAATGACTTCTATATGAGAACCAAGGACATCTTCAAGTGGATGTATTTACTGATACAGATTAGGCCAAAAATATAACTGATAAGAGATCAACTTCAGGGTATTGTGCTTTTGTTGGAGGCAATCTTATGACTTGGCGAAATAAAAGGAGAATGTTGTGGCTAGAAGTAGTGCTAAAGCTGAGTTTAAAGCAGTAGCCCACGACATCTATGAAGTTTTATGGATTAAACAGTTACTAGAAGAACTTAAAGCTACTAGTCCTTTACCTACGAAGGTCTTTTGTGATAATAAAGCTATGATTGCCATTGCACATAATCCAATATTCTATGACAAAATTAAACATGTGGACGTTGATAAACATTTTATCAAGAAAATTAAAAAATGGACTGAATGTTATGCCCTATATACCTATGACTGAACAAGTTGCAGATATACTTACAAAGGGATTACTAAAAAAGCATTTTGATGATTTAGTAAGCAAGCTATCCAGGAATGACATCTTCAAGCCAGCATGAGAGGGAGTGTTGAGAATCTCAATCAAATCATAGAAAATCTAATTTGATTATTGCTTGATTTTAGGGATCATTAATGATAGGATTCCCTAATTTTGAAAATGTTTTCAAACTATAAGATCCACTTGATTTGAAGGATCTGGTTATTAAGGAAAACTCCTGATCCTAAATAATAATTTATTTCTGAATTATGCATTAGTTCCATTAAAAAGTTTCTTTATATAATTATATAATATATTTCTTGAATAATAGGGTTTCAACCCTATAATTCTGTAACAACCTTTATGCTTTATTATTAAGAAGATAATATAAAAAATACCTTTTACCCTGCTCCACATACACACACACACACATATATATATATATAGAAAGAGTGAGATAAAAAAATTATTTAAAGAAGAGAGGCGACAGTTTAATGACCACAATTTTTCAAACACATATCATTAAGCAAAAAGTATGTTTAAATACGATGCCAATGAGAAAAAAACATATTACTTCTTTCTACTTGCAGTTTCGAAGGAGGCTGCACTCCTTTGAAAGTGTCATACCAATTTAAAAGGATGCACAAAAGTTTATTCAAGCTCTACAAATATAAATCCTTAGATAGGGGTTCCTTGCACATCATTGCATGCACCAAATCATCAATCAAACATGCAGTGTCTTATTTATCTCAACTCATCTCATCTCATCTCAACCTTTTCCATGCTACATGAGGTCGGCTACATGAATCTGCTTCCTCCACTCTGCTCTATTAAGGACTAAGTCATCATTCAAATTATAAATAGTTATATCTTTTTAAATTATTTTTGTCCATGTTAGTTTAGGCTACCTCTACTTTATTCTTACCATGAATTGTTAAAAGATTACTCTTTCTAACTGGAGCATCTAAAGGTCTTTGTTGTATATGTCCAAATTACCGTAATCGATTTTCTCTCATTTTATATTCACTATTTCTTCATTTGTATTTCTACTTTAACTAAAATTATATTTCATGCATTCAATTCTAGTTTTACTAATCTTAAAACCTTTAGATTCTAAAGCCTCTCTCCAAATCTCTAGCTTAGCATTTACTCTAAATTTAGTTTCATCAATCAACATTATATCGTTTGCAATAGCATATACCATAAAATATCATTTTGAATATGTTTAGTTAATTCATTCATAACTAATACAAAAAGATACAGACTTAAAACAGATCCTTGATGTAAACCTATAATAATTGAAAACTCACTAATTTCTCCTATTGTTATTTTAACAATAGTTATTACTCTATCATACATATTTTTATCAATTCTATATACCTTTTAGTAACTCATTTTTTTTTAAATCTACAAAATTATTTCTCTAGGTACTCTATCATATGCTTTCTCTAAATTAATATAAACCATATGAAGGTCTTTTTTTTCTTTTCTCTATACCTCTTCATCAATTTTTTTAATAAATAAATAGCTTCTATAGTCATCTTTCAGGCATAAATCTAAATTAATTATTTGATACCAAAGTTTCAGCTCTTATTCGACTTCTTATTATTCTCTTTAATAATTTTATTTATAACTCATCAACTTAATCCCTTTATAATTTACATAATTTTAAATATCTTTTTTATTTTTATATATATATTAATATTCTTTTTCTTCAATCATCAGCATTCTTTTAATTGCTATAATCATGTTTAATAAATTGGTTAATCGCATGACTTCAATTTCTTCTAAGCCTTTTCAAACCGAATCACATTTGACCATAATGCCTTTATATTTTTTAAAAACCTAAAATTATTTCTCAATTTTTTGCTTGTTTCGCTTATTACTGACACACTCCCTAATAAGGGTAAGGTGATATTAGTAATGGTCGTTGAATCAAGCACTGCTTTGGTAAATTAGATCAATTTAATGGAAACAGCTTCACAGCTTCGAGGAATTGTTCATCACGCATGGGACATGTTTTGAGAACCATCATATAGCTTGCATGACATTATTTACATTAATTTGCATCTTGCATCACCCACCATGCCTCCAAATAAAATAGAACCACAAATGATTTCCTTATTTTCAAATTTGCTTTCACTTTTAATACTTATTTATTCTATATCTTATGATCTCTCTCTCTCTCTCTCTCTCTCTCTCTCCCATTTGTCATAGAATTTTATTGATAGCACAAAGATCTTTGTTGTAAGTCCGTTACAGCATTATCATGGTCTACCACAGCATTGAGCCAGACCTGTTGTACAGCTCATATTGTTAGAGGAGGGGGGGTAAAGAGTTCAAACACTGATAAAAGAAGCAACAACAGCTAGCAGCAGCGCCAACATACAATATTATATTAACTGTTCATTAATCCCAGTACTGCATGAAAGTAATGGGATTTATAATTCCATGAATTGCAATGAAAATTGAAGGAAATTGTCTATGATGAATATATCAGTAACAGAAACTATTTGGATGAGCAAGATTATGGAGGGATTTGGCCAGCTTGCTCATTACCCCATCTTATTTGTTGGGGATTGCTGATTCCCTGAATCTTAAGTTTTCAGAAAATGAAATCTTCTTTCACTTATAAATCTATCCTGATAATTGCCCTGAGGTCCATCATTTCAATCTCTCCCTCTCTTCAGGAAAGTTCCCACTGATCAAAGTTACTTGCAGATGGTTTCTGTCATTTAAACAGGGCCTAGGAGGATATTGTATTCACATTAAACCTAACAATGCCACTAGGTTAAAGCAGGCTTATATAAATCGTAGTCACCAGTGACAACATATGCATATAAATCCTAGTAAGACATCTCAGGAATCATCTTTCAACAACCAGTAAAGTTAAAGCCAACATAAATATCAAACGTGAAACAGGTGCCTGAAAGGGAAGACAGAATACAAAATCTTTTAGAGATAAGCCTCCATGTCACTATGGTTGCACGTGGGGGAGTTCAAAGTCTCAACTGTTACTAGAACCAAACATTATAAATACTACAAGGGCCTGTTATTACCTGAAAAAACTCTGCAGGAATAAATCCATATGTTGACAATAGTTAGCAGTTTTTCCGATCAAGGAAAGCTCAAATCTTACGATATTAAAAGAGCTGGATGTCAGACTTCACCTAAAAGGAATTAGTTAATTGTACAATCAGAGTGTTCCATACAATTTCACTATTTTCTTCTCTCCTATTGCAACTCCTTTCTTTACCTTCAGCTATCTATCAGGATTATCCAATATAGTTTATCCATTCGTCCAAGAGATACCAAAACATATAAAGGAGGCATATGCATGTAATATAAGAATGCCATCATTGACATGTTCTTGTAGTTTCTGGTAAAGATTCTGTAAACTGAATGATCTAATTATCTAGACTTGAGCTACGAGAACAAGAACCGACTGCAAAGCATGGCATGAAAGATAGTGAAAATAGGACAAGATAGATCACCCCTTTCTAGTTTCATGGTGTGTACTTCACTACCCTTCTTGCATTAGAAGAACATACACAAACACACACAAATAGCTTAATACATCACTCAATTTCATGCTCATAAACTTCATTTGTTTAGCTTTAATCTCAATAACGCAGTTTCTGTCCATGACTTGAGAATTGTCATTTATCATGGATGATAATTAAAGTAGCATCAGAGCCATCAACTCAATTATGTTAAGATCCACCTCCTTTCAAGAAAAACCTACCACACAATCCAGCACTACAATTTTGACAGGAAAGTTGGAGCACCAGGAGACTACTTTGAAAAGGTGCAAAACCTAAAAGCCAATCAGCAACTTATTATTCATTAGCCATCTCTTAGAATTTATTATCAAAATGTAGGCGATATGAAAATGTTGAGATGATATGGCATGAGCAAAAATAAGAAGGATATGATGAAAAATGAAATATCGTAAGACCTTTGAAACTACAAGAACTAAGGTCATACTGACAGATGATAAACTAAGATGATATGACGTAAGCACAAGGTCTAAGAGAACATCAATGAGAGGAGATGCTCATTGAGATGCTTCATTGTGGATTGAAGGATGCTGAAAGATAGGGGAAGACCTAAGATAATATGCATGCAAGTCATGGAAATAAGTTGGAAAAGCTTGAAATAACACCAAAGGCAGCCTTGAATAGATAGTTGAGCAAAGAGCAAGGCTTAATCGCTATGATTATGGCATGATCTTAAGATATGAATATAATCCAAATGACATGTCACAAGGTTTCTAAGTCATATTTCTCCAATATTTTGCATTGTTGCTCCATATTTCTTAACTAAAGATAGACCAAACTGCTAGTTAATCAAGACATTAAATTCTGTCCTATCCTAGTGGCCATTCTAGTCGAGCATCCCAATAAGTACCCCCATATCTCTCCCCTTATGCTTTTACTTATTTCTTTTCTTTCTTTGTTTATTTCTCTTTTCGCTTTCCTTTCTCTATTCTTTTATTTCTTTCTTTTTCTTCTTCCATCCTTTTTTTCTTTCCTTTCTCTTCTTTCTTCCCTTTCTTCTTTTCTTCGTTTTTTACTTCTCCTTCCTTCTTTTTCTTCATTCTTCTTTTCCTCTATTTTTTTCCTTCTCTCTTCTTCTTTCCCAACATGGATGAATTATGGAGTTCGGTCCCAATCTCGGTCCTATTTTTGATAAGATAATCAAGACACTCCCATCCCACCAAAATTTAAACCATTAATATTAACTAATCAATTAAACAAATTCTATTGTCAAGTTGAAGCAACCATTATTAGCCTTGTCTACTAAAAATATATATTGTTCTTTCAAAATACAATGCCAATATTTTGAGATTTCACTATATCATTGCCACTTGAGGCTTCTTTTAGAGCATTACTTCAATGACTCTTGCACCCATTTGATGCCACCAGCAACTTTACTACAACTCCTCAAGGACCACACCAACATTACAATGTCACGGACTCCATGCTTCTATTCATTTGAAGCTTTTGCAGCTATTCAAGCCATATCATATATGATGGTAGAGCATTTTTTTAATTTTCTTAGTTCATAGTTTTAACATGATACCTCACCATTTTGTTCACTTCTTCTCGTACCTGTGCCATAAGTCCTAGGTGTTTTTCATTTTCTTCTTTTCTTCTTCTCCTTCCTCTATTTATTTATTTATTTTGGTTGGTGGGGGGGGGGGATGTGGTAGTAGAAGGCATGTTGGATTATGACACTAATAGAAAGATTACATAAAAGAGTGAGCATGGAATTTATGCTTGCACCCCTTGGATTACATTCTTTTTATCTTCATCTCTTATTAAGATAAATTGCAATTGACTACAATAATCTCTCCTGAAACTTAAATATATACCCTGAGCCTCTGATGTACACATGATTGATCTTCAACTATAACATCCGGAATGAAATTACTAATGCTGCAAATAACCAAAGCCCAAGCAACATCTATGTAAGCTATTAAAGAGAATACTTCAGAAAGATTCCCTAAAACTCTCTTTCCAATTGTTGGTGTCTAAAGCATTCCAAACATGAGTTGAACAATAAGAATCCGGTAATGCTTCAGTTTTATTCTCTTCATGATTGATATACTTTTCCAACAGGAAAACAGCAAGCTACTTGGTCAATTCCATACAAGAATGCTAAGTTAAATTGAAAGAAAAAAGTAGCATTTAAATACAATCAATACATAAAGTAGGGTGGAGGAGCAAGGGAAAGCAAATAAGGGAAACTATGTCTTAAAGGGGACGGTTTAGTATGGTGAATTCTGAATCGAATGGAAACCAAAAGTAGTTAACTTTTCATGATGGACTCGGCTTGAAGTATTGACTTGAGTGCCATGCATGTGCACCACAATTTATGTTAGATTACTAAGGTTCTATGAACTTGTAATAAATCAGCAGCCTTTCAGGAGCATGAGAAGGCCATGCAGTTGTAGAAGATCAGAATCATACTCCATGGCAAAGGAAAGAAGCATATGCCATCAAGCATAAATATGACAAGTTTTGATAACATGAACTAGAGATTTCATGATTAATCTAGGAAACTCCACCATACATAACTCGATATGCCAATTTTATGTCACTGTTCAAACTTAAGTAAAATCAATGACTGAGCAAGATTGACAATGCTGACTAAACATTTTGGTGGTTTTATTTGCAAAAGGTTGACAATGCGGACTGCAATGACGCATTTTTGCAAGATTGCACCAGCTGATGCAGCTGAGACTTTCACTGCAGCAAAACTAATGTCGCTAGGTGATGTTGATCTTCTACTCAATAAGGCTGAGCTAAGTTCTTCAATTTTCCATTCTAAAACACCATCAGGCATCTTCCAAATTTATGCTTCATATTGACTTGCAGGAGGCCTCTGTGTCTAATTTTGTTTCATCTCTTGGCAACCAGATTTGGGTTTAAGATATCAATATTCTTTCCTTTAGCTCCTCCATTATTTCATCCATCTTCTCAATTGGATGCTGACCGAAGAGTCATTTTAGTCTTGTTTGGTCTAATTTTAGCATTTCTTGTCCTATGTTTTAGTTTAAAAGTAAACTTACAAGTCAGTTTCCTCATTTTTCAACTTCAAATAGTTTAGCGTCCACCATCTAGAGGTTTCCTAATCTATTATTTGTGTAGGCTCCCTTCTTGCTAGTCATATCCACTTAATTATCAATTATAGTGTGATTTTTTGACTATACTTGAACTAGTTTAGCATGGTCTAACTGATAAGCATTACTTACTCTGAGACACCAGTATATATCTTCATCTTGCATTTTCTTAGCGACATCCTTATTCTGCTTTGATAGAATAATATATTGGACACAAATTTTAGACAGTTTGGGCACAAAATTCTATGGCTCCTTATTTATCCCCATATGTCTTTCTATCATTCCAGCAACCATTGAATTGCCCTTAATGGATTTGTCTTATGATAGATCCAAAAGCCTCACTAACACATTTGATTGTCAAAGAGTTTGATATTTTACCTCCTTAGGGGTGTTCAATTTTTTCTTGAGTCCAGGACCCCATTACACAACCAAGCTAGCAAGATCCCTTTTTACATCTAGAACTGCAAAGTGTAGTGATATCTTTGGTCTAGTATCTTCAACCAAGGTGCAGCACCCATTTCAGAATGTCTTACGCATCTTACTCTCTACAGGTGAGGCTTTTTGATCTAGGGCCTATTCATATCTTTTTCCTTCTTTTGCTAGTGGGGTAGATTTTTTTTTCTCTTTCATAGCAGACATCCAAATGCACCAATTTTTCCATTCTTTCAGGAAATGTTTCTTTGATGGATGAATCCCCTCAATTCTTTAAAGATGATAACTTAGACTTCACCTTCTCTTTCTTCATTGATAGTTTTGCAGAGAAGATACAGTATATCATCCTTGCTAATAGGAATTAGTAATAAAACATAAAAGAACAAACTGAAGCGACAGGTTGAGATGCAGAACCAGACATGGTTACTTGCCACTCAATCGAAGCAATATGAAACAATAAAAACAGAACAAAGCAATTTAAAGCTGAAAGCTAAGTATTCAAATTAGTTGGCACAAGAAGATTATAATTGCATGTGCATCAGATACAATCAGATACAAGTGGACCACATTCTATGACATTCAGTATGATATTATCTATTAATGACCAACATAATGAGCAAACAAAACAATTATAGAGTTTGCATGAGATAAAATAACTACAACCTCCTGAGGAACAAAGGATTAATTCACAATATATATTACCTTCATCCGCTATTTAGCTTCCATCGGATCCTTTCAACAGATCAATGCGAGGCACCACGGCATGCCCAGACCAAAACCTTCTGCCCTTAGCGATTACATTGTGTGGCGGTGGCCACCACCACCTCGTTGCGGGAAAATCAAACATCAACACAGATGCATCCACAGCGTTGTAGAAACAAACAATTCCCATCTGAGCTACCGTCTCAAAATGATTGAGCTTATCACCTCCAAATCTTCTGAAAAAATCATCAGGCATGAAGCAGACCGACCTCCATTCCTTCTTCGGCCAATGGAGCTTCCAAATCCCAACCCTAGAAATGCATCCCGCCTCCTCCACACCTCCGACCAAGAACAATCCCCCTTTATAATCCAAGATATGGGAACAAACAACCGGTGGAATCGCCACGTCAACGAGCTTCCAGTCGCCTCCGATCGGATCGAAGGTCAATAGATGATCGGGCCCTCGGCTGAGGACGAACAGTAGGCCATCCAAGAACACGGCGTTGCCGAGAACGGCGAATTGAGCAGGGAACTGGCCCCTGAGTTCCCACCGGCCGGAACGGGAGTCGAAAACCTGAGAGTAGACGCGATCGCCGGTGCTCACGGCGACGATCTTGTAGTGGGGCGAGGGGTATTCGTCGATGAGAGCGAGGGCGTAGGGCCGGAGGACGCGCGCCATGTCGGGGAGGTTCAGGGCGGCGCCGGAGAAGAGGTCGAAAACGGCGAGATGACCACGCTTGGCCTCGGCCATGACGAGGCCGCCGGCGGAGGCGTGGGGGGCGGAGAGGGAGGGGGGGAGGCGGAAAGAGAGCCAGCAGTCACGGGAGGGACGGTAGGCGGCGGCGGCGGGGGAGCCGTCGTCGGTGAAGAGGATGAGGTAGAGGTCGTCGGGGAGGCTGTGGCTGCGGCGGCGGAGGGAGGAGATGAAGGTGGGAGAGCGGATGGTGGATCGCCAGGAGCGGGAGACGGACAAACAGAGAGCGAGGGTGGAGACGGGGAGGAGGGAGAGGATGGACTCTTGGAGGGTGAGGGGAAGGAGGTCCCACGGGAAGAAGGGGGCCCGGTGTTGATCGGAGCCGGAGGATTGTGCCATGGGAGGGGTTTTGTCGAAGGCTTCGCGTATTGTTTTCGTTTTCTGGTGGTCGAGAAAGGGGGCTCTCGGCAGGGCCGGAAATGAGGAGCTCTGGAATAGGCCGGTGGTAAGTCGACATGTTTCAACGGTTGTGGCGGGCGGTACAGGGATTGGCGAGTGCGCTGCCACGCTCATCTATCTCAGCGTTCGGTAAAGCAACGGCACAACAAATTGATTGTGGAAGCTTTAGGTAGTGTTTGATAGAAAAAATATTATCCATGGATAAGTGTATGAATAGAATTTATCCCCTGCTATCTCTAGGGATATCCCTTGGCTATCCCATTGATCATATCAAATGCAAAAAGGTAAATCCATGGAATAACCTTTTTTTACTCTTATTTGGAGGGATAACCAGCTATTCCTGCATTCTCTAGGAAATAAATTGAGGGGATATCCCATGGTTAACCATGGATTATCCCTTTGGTTAACTTTATTCCCTGCTATCTCTTATAGTTATGGCTTTTGGGAATAAGAGGGGATATCCTCTCTTATCCCCTATTTCAAACACTACCTTAGGATGCAATTTGGATCGGATTTAATTTGAATTTGACCTGTCGAACTTGATTTACAGTCATGTTTAAATTCATGTTTGCTCAATTTAAACTTGAAAGATTCAAATTTAACTCAGCTCGATTTGCAATTGACCCAGGTTAGGGTTGACTGCAATCCGAACCCGAGATAACCCGAACCCAAGGTTATTCGAACGGGGATAGCTTATTGGCACCAAATTTTTGAGAGCATTGAAGATGCTAATCGGATCGGACGAGATGGCTAACTTGAGAGCGAGAATGGCAAGGCCGCTGATAGCAGGCGAGAAAAAGGACAAACATAAAGGGCACATTTCGTTTCACTTTCCGCCTCCTTCACTTCTTTATTTACGACACCTCCTTCTCTTTTTTGTTTTAGGTAAGATTTGTTTTTAATACAATGTTAAAATCCCAAGTCTAGTTTATGCGTTCGGCAAGAAAATTTATTTTTTCCTCTTTGGGATCCATAATTCGGTGTTTATTTATTTTGAAAAAAGTTTTTTTTCTTCTCATCAACCCGAATTCTAACCCGAAACTCAACCGGAACCTAATTTTTAAAAATAGGGTTAGGGTTAAGGTTTTACAAATAGGGTTAGGGTTAGGGTTAGGATTGATATTTTACAAATAGGGTTAGGGTTAGGGTTAAGAAAAACCCGAGTTTCATGAGCCCGAGTTGCATCCTTAGGAAGCTTTGTTTTATAATTTATTAGCGCTTGGGTGGCCATCATTGGACGTAGAGACAATTACCTTGTTACCAATTTTTGCTTTTTTTCCTTTTTTTTTTTTAAGGTCTTTGATCCATAGGTATGAAAATAAAGATGATACCAAATAGGTTTTTAGCTTTTTTTTTTCATTTTTTTAAAGCTCCTTGATCCCTTTGGTAGGCATGAAAGTATTATGCTACCTTGAACATATTTTTATTTTCTTTGAGTAGAGATGCAAACAGGTTGGATCGGGATGGGTCATGTTCGAACCCAACTAAATCCGATTATATATTCCAATCTTGATTTTAGAGCTACACCCTACCCATTTGATGATTGATCCGATTAAGTTGGGTTGAGTCAAGTGAGGTCTTTATAAAGAATTTTAGATGTAATGGGACATTTGAATTTATCTAGGTGCAACTTAAAATATTAAAGTTTAAGATAGGTGTTTCACCATGAACCAATTTGGTCTTAACTCAACTGCATCCAATAAACCATAATTTTATGGTACCTTAGGTAGAAGATTACTTCTCTATGATGCTCTTTTAGGCCCTAGGACCAGAGTAGAACTCAGAAAAATAGGCATTAGAACTTGGTTGTAGTTTTTTTATATCAGAAAAGGTGAATATGATCATATATAAACATGTCTCTAAAGTAAAAATGATTGAGGGAGGCAATGCCAAAACATTACGTTAAACTTTTACCATGAGTGAGCCCCGAGCTAGAAATCAGGAGCTCTTCAATGGTAACTAGAGTTGCTCCATTCAGACTAGTCTTTTTTTTAATATCAGAGGATCAATTATCTGTCCAAGTAACAATCAGTAGTCACACCTTATCAGAGGATTAATTATGTTTTATAGGTTGGAATAAATTGGATTCATATTGGGTTTAAAAAAAAAATTTAAACCTAATTTAAAATATAGGTCGGATCTAATTTTCAAACCCGATCTAGCCTATATAAGTCTCTTATGCATATGAATTCATCTTATGCTTAATTCCCCTTAAGGTTTTGATCGAGAAAGGAAAGTCATATTTGATAAATGATTGTGCTTTCTTTTTACATCACTAATTCAAAGATTATGAAGATCCTATTTGCAAGAAGTATACACATGCTTGTCATTTGTGATTACTATGGATTGAATCAGATTTAATTGGTACGATCCATTTGCAGCCTTGTTGTTAATCACTTTTTCTTCCAAATGAACTTGCCATGGAAATAAATATTGCCATGAAAGAACTTCCTTGCAGTCTGTTGATACACATAGGAACGTATCATATGCATTGCAATGGTCCTTCGTGCCGAGGTTGCTCTGGCATTTATTTATAGTGATAGATTTCTCTGCTACTACAATTTGAAAAAGTGTGCCTTAGAATTCAACAAGCAGAAATGTAATACCTTGAAGCATGAATAATCCTGAATCGAATGAAAACGAAATGATCTAAAGAGTTTACCTGCTACCAATTAAGTTATACTCGACTTTATAAGGTCATGCGTATACCAATTAACTAGCATTCAACTTTATAAGGTCACGTATGTCTGGTTCGATAATAATTTAATCGAGCCGGTAGATAAACTTGGGGTATCAGAAGAAAGCTTTAATTATGTTTACAATTGTTTTAGGTTCAAACAAGATTCCTGGCCAAATCTTTTCGGCTCATTTCTTTGTATTTTGTACGCTTATGATCTTGACAGATAACCATAAAAATGTGGATCACTGCTGTTTTATTGTCAGCACCTTTTTTTAATCTTTAACAAATGATTGTATTTAAAATACTTCAAAAATAATTCACATCAGGTGAAAAAAAAAAAAATTAAGCGCATATAGCTCAAGTTCACTATTATTAATTAATTTGTACTTGAATTTTTAAGACCATATAATTTTTGTCCACTAACAAAATAATTTGATGAGCAAATAAATTTGAAGCATTATACAGGAGTATCAATTGTATCCCTTAAAACTTCTATCCACAAACAAATACAACCCATGTTAAAGGAGTAGATGTTACTACTCCACTCTTTGCAGGTCTTTTTTCTATTGCACAACTCTTGATTACAATATAAAGCTAGATCATATTCACTCATATGAGCAGCATTATTATTAATGACGGCATCAAGTGAGACCATGAACTGTGAGAGTAATTAAGACAAAGGAAGCCAATAAAGCGTACATATTTATTTATTCTTCTTTTACGTAAGCTTCTCATAAGATTGGATGATGTTTATAGGTATATATATTATTGAGATGGCCATGGATTTATTGGTGGGGCTTGCACGCTAAGACCAATTAATTTACATGGCTTCTAGCTAGGGGCATTTGGGACGACCACCATGGGTTTTCATGCAAGCATAGCAGGGACACACATCTTTGTGGCCAGAGGTTCCGGGTGGGACGCAGTGGCACCTCTGGCAGCAGGTGTTGCAGGCCCTAATACACATCTTGTGCCTCGATGCCTTGCTGCAGCGGTAAGCACACTTTGAAGGGCAATCTGCGGCACCAAAAATCCTCGCATATATATATATATATATATATATATATATATAATTAATTAGCATCATAATTAACATTAATACTAAAGCAACAAATCTTTGGACATCTGCACAAGGTTAGCTATTTGTCACTGCTGTTGAAATCTTAATTTTAGATATTGGAATTTTTTTTTTTTTTTTTGTGTAACTTGATGTGATTTTCCTAAAGGGCCGGCCATACTTTGCATGCTTCATAAATTGCATTCCTTGATGTACTTCATATTTATTCTGACTCTAAGGTAGTGTTTGATAGGAAAAATATTATCCATAGATAAGTGTACGGGATAGAGTTTATCCCTTGGCTATCCCTAGGAATATTCCTTGGCTATTCCATTGATCATATCAAATGCAAAAAGGTAAATCCATAGGATAACTTTTATTTACTTTTATTTGGAGGGATAACCAGCTATTCCTACATTTTTTAGGGAATAAATTGAGGGGATTATCCCATGATTAACCATGGATTATCCCTTTGGTTAACTTTATTCTCTGCTATCCCTTATAGTTATGGCTTTTGAGAATAAGAGGAGATATCCAAGGGGATATCCCCTCTTATCCCCTATTTCAAACACTACCTAAGGAAAACAAGTCTCCTGATAAAAAAAAAAAATAAGGGGACTTTTTTTTAATCATAACTTTCCAGTGGTCCTATTTAGGATTTGTTTGACATTGCCTTTACTTTGTATTTTAAAATAAAACTATGGAAATTGCTTTTATTTTCTATTTTTAAGAATATTTTTTTTATTTTTAGAAAATAAAAGAATTTTTATATTATTTTAAAAAATAAGTAATTCATATCTTTTATTACTACTGATAATCATCTTCTATCATTATTGCTATCATTATTTCTATCATTGCTATACTTGCCACTACAACTACTATCTTTACAACTATCATCACTATAGCCTCCATTCTCTCGTCTATTATTATTATCTTATCGGCCACTATCATCATATTTAATTTTTTTAAAAAATAATGAGCTGTATCAATTACATTCATAATTTTAAAAAAATTAAAATATAATGAAATATTTTTGAAAACAAAAAAGATGGTAAATGGCATCTTTACATTCTGTTAATTTTTTATTTAGAAAAATTCCAAAAAAAATAAATAAAGACAAAAAAGGGTCATGTGACCTTACCTATATCATTTGCTCCAACCACCCTTGGTCCTGCGAAGATGTCCATCTACAGAGCATAAATATAGGCAAAACATTAAATAACTACAATAGAGAAGCAAAGCTTAGAGAATTATAACAGCAAATATTAACTGAAAATTGAAAAACAAATGCAAGGTGTCTTCATTCAAATAAGTGGCGGAGTACTTGGGAGTAATTTGGTCTTGTTAAGGCTACATATTGATGGGATTGATGCATAACTCAATTTAGTTTTGATTTGATTAGACTTGACTTAATCCATATTTAATGGCCTATAAATTGGATCAGATTTAAAAATTATGTAAATTTCAGATTGGCCTAGATCTTATTTCCTTCAACCTGATCTGTGACCTAATCCAAACCATATATCATCTAGGTCTAATTTAGTCCAATAAAAATTGATCTAATTTGATTTGTCCTGACTCAAACGGGATTCGGTCTAGCCTATAAACTTTAATTATAAATTTTTTTTTTCTTTTACTCAAATTACTTTACTAATTTATAAAATAAACTTACATTTAAACTAATTCCTCTTTTCATTTTAACTATTATATCTTCTTTTATCTATTATTACTTAATTATATCTAAATATTTATTTTTTATTTTTTATTTTAATGGATTCTTGCCTATAATGTCTTCAAACATATCAATATATATTTTAAGAATCATAATTCATAAACTTAATGATGATTAATCACTTGGATAGAATTAAAGCTTTTAAATAAAAATTAAAGTTTATGTTGGCTCTTTTTGATCTTATTTAACTTTTCAATGACTCTATATTTAATTATCAATTACTAGATTTTAACTATAAATTAATAAATAAGTGCTTGATTCAAATGCAAATAGACTTGATCAGATCCCGACTTAAAACTCAAATATTTTGGGTTAGATCTGAGCCATACATGATTCCGAACTAACTCAAATGATCAATTAGATTTAAAATTTTTGTAATGGATTTAATCCAATTTGACTAATAAATGGGTTAAGTCAAGTTCAAATCATAACTTGAATATAAAATTGGGTTGGATTGAGCCAACTATGATCTAACCTAGTCTGATCTATTTGTAATTCTAATATTTGTTGTCCATGCATGTGTGATGATTGCCATGTGTGGTTTGTCTCTTACACAAGAGCTTGCAGGTAGTTACTTGCTTTCATCATCACTTGAGATAAGATACAGGTCGCATGGAGCTACGGTGTGCTTAGGAATTTGTGCATTCTGGAGTTGCCACTCTTGTTCTAAGTTTTTATAAGCAAAGAGATTCTCGTCATGGTTTAATTTTTCCATCAGGTTTTGTTTTCATTGTATCTCTTTTGTATATTAGTAAAGGCATTTGTTATATGCTCATAAATTTTCTATTTATGTGAAAGCTTGGTTTATATTGGTAAACTAGTCAAGTGCTCATTGCTCTTCAGCAAATTTTATTTTTCAATCTATTAACCTTGACTTGCACTAAAATAGTGTAATCGTTTGTATAAAAAAAAATAGTCAAGTGCCGGTGCTTTGCACTAGTTGCCTTCAAATAACAATTAATCCTTCTCTGAAAAAAAAAAAAGAGCATAGAGAGTAAAATAAAAACAACAAATAGAATATACGCTGCAACTGCATTCAATAGTGTTATACGTATGAGGATTAATGTCTACATGAAATACTCTCTTGAGGAAGAAGAAAGGAAAAAAGGGCGTTTGAATTGAGATTGAGTATATATCATTTGAATCTTAATCTATATTAAAGTGACGATTACAAAGCTTTGAAGGGAAGTTATCAGAATTCATTACAATTCGCTTTTAATAAAGCTTGACAACTTTTTGGGATTAATTTCAGTACAACATCTTGAAGTAACATCGACGAAGGAATTAGATTAATTATCATTTGGCAGCTAGCTAGTGCACGACTTCCATAATACATATTAATAAATTAGTACTTATAACACGTAGAAATAAATTAAATTGATCTTATAGAATAAATGATAACTAAAATAATTGTATATAGACTGTTTATATATTTATATTTTAAGCTTAATCGAGTCAGATACAAATTCAGCTCGATCTTTACTTATCGATCAAAGAGTATTTAGTGAGTTGCCCAGGAGGTAGCAACCGCTTGCTTGTCTGATAGCCCGCCCTGCTAACTCTGTGTGAAATTAGATAAAAGAATATAGTTAGACGTCAGATTATATTCGATCGGTTCTTGCTTGCAAGAGTTTAATTTTAGATAGACTCAGTGACGGACCAAGGAACCATATCATATATAGATGGGGGAAGAAGAAATTGGTCCAAATTAAAATATATGTTTAAAAGTAGATCAACAAAAATTAAGCACTTTTAACAATTAAGGCCATGGAAGTTGCTTTGCTTTGTAAAGTTCTTCAAGTGTCTTAGAAGATCCATAGCAAGAATATTTCATGCAAATTTCCATAAAAAGCGACAACAGCACAAGACTCACCTCGACAAGGAGTAACAGAAGAAACAGTGCTGAGAAGATCCCAGTAGTCCTGGCCATGGTAGACGGAGAGAGATGAAGAAGGCCAGAGAGATCATAACAAGGGAGAGAAGTAGTCGGGCACGCGTCCCTCTTTATAGAAAGACCGGGGTTCCTTTTGGCACGAATTTTGCGTGGGCGTCGTTTCGTGGTGGTCTCTCAGTTGCGCTCGATCGCCATGCCGCCCCCCTTCTACGGCAAAGATATCTGTCCACAGGTCATCATCTCGATGGCATGATGTAAGGCTCTGGGCTCGTAGCATCTACGAGTCGTCATGGAGAAAATTCACATCAATTTGGATTATCACAGCTCAAAAGGATCCAATTGATATCTTGTCCTTTTTACTTTACTACGTATAAATCACTCACTTTTTTTTTCTCCTATCCGACATAGAATCTTGGAATAAGGAGGGCCTCACACATTGTCACGAGAATTTTTATTTGCACCACTCAAAATGCTCAGTACACCCTCCTCCTTAATTTAAAATTAAAAATTCTAAACTATCCTTAGCACCCCCATAGCCCCATCTCCTTCCTTCCTTCCTTTCCTAGCACCGGCACCCTCCCTCTCCTCCTTCCTTTCTGGCATCACCCCCACCTCTCCTTTGGCCCTCGTCTCCTTCCCTTTCCTCCTCGGCACCGCCCCTCACCCATCCCCCTCTTCTCGACTTAGGTCTTCCTCTCCACTCCTGGCTCCGGTGTCCCCTCCCCCTGGCACCGTCTCCTCCCTCTCGGACCATGCCAGAAAGGAGGGGGACGCCGGGCCAGGGAATGAAAAGGAGACCAGGGCCGAAGGGCGGGGGGAGGGGCGAGTGGGGGACAATGCCAGAGAGGGAAGGAGACGGGGCTGAGAAAAAAAGGTGAGGGATGGTGCTGGAGATGGGGGAGGCGAGGGAGGGCCCGGTGCCGAGAAGGGAAGGGAAAAGGGAAGGAAATAGATGCTAAGGGTAGTTTAGAAATTTATTTTTTATTTTAAATAGGGGATGTACTGAACAATTTAGGCGGTTCCCCATTGTCACGCTTCCAGTTCCAACGAGTCTATCCAAGGTCCCCTGTTTTTATGTCTTGTGCGAGTTTGCTATACAAATTAAGAGCCTAGCTTTGTAACCAATATTCTATACAGCAAACTACGAAGGATCCCAGTTACAAGCTTCGCTATGTTTCCAAATATTTATTTTGATAAGATAATGGATTTGAAATACAAACCTTCCAATGATTATAATAAAAAAATTGATTATTAAAATATCTCCTAACTTTAACCTAATATCTCTTCTTCCATCCTCTTCTCACCTGTTGATTGTCTTTCTTCTTTTCGCTGGACAACCTCCAAATGCCTCTCAATCACATTGCCGACAGAAGTGAAAATATTTTTGTATCGGTATTTTTGACTACCTTTTGTCAGATTTCAATGAATTATAGCTAGATCTATCCAGTATTTGTGGCAAAATTAATTTCTTTCCCACTTTTCTCAAAGTTAGTACTTGATTTTGTGAATAATCTTTATAATTTGTGCTATACCATCTAAAATTTAGCCTGCCCAAGCTTCTAATTTAATTTCTATTCCTATATGTACCAAATGAATACGAAAATAAAAAGAATGATTCCAATAGAGATCAATTTTAATTTTAATTTTGATCCTAATGCTTAATCAAATAAGCCCATATCATTGGGTTTTAGACATGAAAAATGCTTTGCGCACCATGCGTGATGTAGAATCGCATGCTCTTCTCGTGCATGGCCGCGCATGCAGCGCAAAAAAGAAAATAATATCCTCGCCAAAATATCTACTTACAAATCAACTTTTCAAGCTAGAGATACTATACTCTAGTCTCCTATCCTACTCCTGAAGTCATAGTTTACGAACTTACACCATTAAATATCTTTTTACGATAACTAAACTACACAAAATGTTTGTAATTACCGAAGAAGGAACCAACAAGAAGATATTTGTGACCTCAAAATTTGATCAATTAGAAAATTAAGTTAAGAAAGATAAGAAAAGTATTATGTTTAAAGGAGTAAAAGAAAAGCAAACTCCAAACTATTACAATATAGAAGAAAATATGATCAAGGAATTCAATGGTGCTATTGATGAACAACTTATGGAAGAACCTATTGAATTTATAATTTTAGTTGATCAACTATCTTATAAAGAAAAAAGAAAATGATAATACAATAGAAGATGAAGTAACTAAAGGAAATATCTTTATTTTTAGGAAAGGTGAATCTAGTGAAAAAGAAAGATTGAAGCCTATAAAGTTTATATGATACATTATATTGATAAATTTGAAAGCTACTATATCTTATCCTACATCCATTTCGTTTGAAGCTGGAATCTTTTAAGAGGGAATGAATTGATGCCACTAGAATAATTAATATCTTTAGAGATTCTCATATCTTTTAATAGTTCAAATCAAAGATAAGGATTCCTAAAAGAAGGCTCATCAAGGAAACTCATATCATGGAGGATCATCAAAGAAAGCATATAATGGAGTATCATTGAATCATCGAAAGAAAGTATAGTTATATCACAAGCTATATTTGAATAAATTTAAAGGTTGATCCTATGATATTTATATTAAGTTTCATAATGGGATAGAACATGCTAGCAAGACCATCAGATTGATTTATTCATTCAAAAAAGAACAAAGATAATGTTAATCCAAGTTTAATTTGTTGGGAGCTAAATTCTTTAAGCCGACAGAGTTGATGCAACCCAAAGAAACAAGAATAAGAAGAAATTAATTTGGCCAAAAAATAAACTTTAATAAGTATCTTTTTAAGAGTCTTATTTTATTCTTTTTAGGAGTTCTATTTTTGTTCAATTCTTTTAAAGAGACTTATTTTATTTTCTTTTGGAGTTTTATTTTTGTCATCATTGAATAAGTCTTTGATTCTATTTTTTCATTTTTGAAAATATTTTACTTTAGTTTGATTTATTTTAGATCAATTTTACTCTACTAATAGTCTCCTAGTGTATTCCATTGATTCAAAGAATTGATAATGAATTAAGTTATAAAATTACAAAAATTTCTTACTTGAGCGGTGTGAAGCCATAAATTCTCTAAATGATCCACGGTGCTGAATCAAAGACTCTCGAAGAGTTGATGCATGACCAGTAGTTGTCTTCCTTTCGCTTGCCAACTTCAGATTTTGTATTAGAATCAGATTTATCTGCATCAAATTTAATATTAAGTCTAATTTACCAATATTAATTGGCTTTATCTAATATTATTTAATATTATCATCCAAATGATAACCATTTCACGAGATTGGTCCATCCATTGAATTTAGTTCCATAGGTGAATGTGGTCCTCTTTTCTTTAGTTTAGGTTCATGTTGAGCGATTGGATCTCGTTGCTGAAGAAATATCTTGAACTTTTACTTTTGCTTGCCAATGATTCTTAGCGCAATGATAATGTGTTTGCCTCCTTGCTTTCAAGTCGTGTGTTCGAACCACGCTCATCATCGATTTACCCCTAGACCCCATGAAGCCCACCACAATCGCTCGTGTGTTCATATCACCTACCACATTAGGCAAGTGTCCCTAGGAGAAAGGAAGAGCCATTCCTAGACCCCCAGGCTTTCGTGCTTCCATCGAGATGTGGGACGAGGTGGGTCACTCCACTGCACCTCGGCTACATCACCGAGAGACTGCCCTTGTGATGAGAGAAGGAAATTAGGAGAAAAGAATATGTTTCTCATTTCACAAACCTTAGAAACCATAGTTTAAATACTTGGCCAATGGGCTTGGTCCAGACTCAACAAAAACTCACATGGACTAACCCAATGAGATTAAAATAACCTCCAAGCTCGTGTACACCTGTGACTCTATTTAATCTCAACCTTTGGATCCATATGCAACCCAATACAAGTTAGCCCAATACAAGCATTGAGAGCACCATATCAGGACCAACAATCTTTACTTTGGTGCTTCAAGGCCTCAGCACATTCGCCGTGTCCATCAGCTACATCAACGAAACACACTTATAAAAACTGTTTCGTAAAGAACCTTGGTCAATGCATCTGCTAGGTTCTCCTTGATATGTACCTTTATTAGCTCTATCTCATCTTCTTCCATTAGCTCTCTGATCCTGTGGTATCTAATGTCAATATGCTTCATCCTAGCATAATAGATTACATTCTACGAAAGCATCAGAGCACTTGGCTATCACTATATGTACCCTGACGACCTCCTAAGCAAAGCCCATCTCCAGCATCAATCCCTTTAGCCATAGAGCTTTCTTCGCTGCCTCTGTGATGCCTATGTATTCTACCTCCATGGTATATAAAGCCATGATTGGCTGCAAACATGATCTCTATAAGCTTGGACCACCAAATAGGCTAAATATAAAGCATGTTGTGGATCTTCTGGTGTCCACATCTCCACTAAAGTCTACATCCACATACCTATATAACTGCCCATGAGCCTCCTTGGATAAGTTGGATCCTTCAGCACCTTCTTGCTGTCCATAGCAAATGCCAACTCCAACTATTCCCACCAAGTACCTGAAGATCCCCTTCAGTGCTCACCAATGCTTTCTGCTAGGCTGCACCATAAACTTGTTCACCTAACTCACTGCATGGGCTATGTCTGGCATGCAATATACCATAGCATACATAAGGCTACCAATATCAGAAGCATATGGTATCTTCTCCATCTCCTAAGCCTCCACTTCAGTTTGTGGTGACAAAGTCTTCAATAGGAAAAAGTGTGCCGTCAAAGGCAGTGCCACTGGTTTGGCCTTCTTCATCCCAAATCACTCCAAAACCTTCTTGATGTAGCCATCCTAAGACAAATGTAGAACACCTTTGGGTCTATCTCTGATAATCTCCATCTCTAGAATTTTTCTGATAGGCCCCAAATCCTTCATCTCAAACTCCCAAGACAAAGCTACCTTCAGTTCCTATACAACCTTCTTATTCTTGTATGCTATCAGCATATCATCTACATAGAAGAGTAAGTACATCCTAGAACCATCATCCAGAGATTTAACATATATATAAGAATCAGACTCACACCTGGAAAGGCCAATACTCCTGACATAAGTGTCAAATCTCTTATACCACTGCCTAGAAGACTGCTTTAGCCCGTACAAAGATTTCTTCAGCAAACAGACTTTTTCATTTGATCCTGGTTCTCTGAACCTTGGTGGCTACTCTATGTAGATGCTCTTCTATGACCATGAAGGAATGTTGTTTTCACATCCATCTGCTTCAGCTTCAAGTCCTGAGCTGCTGCAATACTAAGCAATAATCTGATGGAAGTGTGCCAACAATTAGAGAAAATACCTCACTATAGTCAATGCCTTCCTTCTAAAAGTATCCTTTGGCCACTAGGCAAGAGGGTCTCCATTTGCTATCATCAGGGCATATGACATCGAATCTTCAAAGCCGTATTGAATGGGTGGTCGCACATTCCTTTTGGGCCGATGTAGCATGATCTTAGTATCAGTCCTCTACCCAGCTGCATCTTGCTAAACTCCCTATCTTCTGTCCTCTCTATCAGTCATCTCCACCTGAATCTTAAATCCTCCTAGTCCACTAGCAAATGGCACGATTGTGTAGGAGGTTATCTGACTAGTGCTGTCTTGTTATACCTCCTATGACTCTTGCTGTGCTTCTATGCCATCACTCCTTTGAAGGATTGAGCTCTCATCAAAGGTACATCCCTGCTGATGATAACCTTCTTTTTCAAGGGGTCTCACAGCTGATACCCCTTAATTCCACATGGGTAGCCCAGAAACACTATCTTCTTTGACCTGGCATCCAGCTTGCTTTGCTTTTCAGCACCAACATGCACATATGCTATGCATCCAAACACCCTTAGATGGTTCAGACTTGTCTTCCCTATAAACCATATCTCCTCTGTAATGCTCCCATCCAACTTGGTATATGGTGACTGATTGACCATAGCTCACTGCATTTACTGCATCAATCTAGAATATCATTGAAAGCCCTACTTACAGCTTCAAGTATCTTACCTTTTTCAACAATGTTCTGTTCATCCTCTTAGTTGCCCTATTATGTTGAGAAGTTTTCATCACTGAAAAGTGCCTTTTGATGCCTCACTCCTCATAAAATCTCTGAAACTCCCTGCTGGTGTATTCCCTGCCATTATCTGACCTCAAACACTTCATACTCCTTTCCTGCTCCTCCACCTTATCCTTCCAGATTTTGATCTTGGTGAAGACCTCTAATTTCTCCTTCATGAAGTAGACACATAGCTTTCTTGAGAAATCATCTATCAGGGTCAAGAAGTATCTGACCCCAATCCTTGCAAAAACTAGGGCTGGTTCCAAAATATTTGTGTACTATCTCTAGGGGTTTTGCACTCCTAACTGTGCTAACTAAGAACTGCACTCTCTTTTCTTTTTTATCTGATATAGCTTACAGATCTTCATAACTCACCATTCAGGTCTGGAAGCAGCCTCCTCTTTCTCAGTTCTCTCATCCCCTGTCTTACATGTGGCCAAGGCGGTAATGTCACATCCTGTATACATCCTAAGGATCCTATTTTATAGTTGCTGCCTCAAATCTTCTGGTCACTATAGAACCTATCATCATGTATAGGTTGTTCTTCAACCTTCTCCCTCTCATCACCATCATAGCTTCATTGAAGATGTTTAGAACTCCACTCCTGGCATGACTGTTGAAGCTGAATTCAATCTGCTCTAGGTATCCCAGTGACACTAGATTCTTCGTGAGTTCTGAAACATGCTTCACGCTGGTAAGAGTGCATACAATGCTATCAAATATCCTCATCCTCATTGTGCCAATTTCTATTACCTTATAAGGGTGATCATCTCCAAGAGTCTCATCAACCTCTGCGTAAGTGCTGAACCACGATCGATTAGGATTGTATTGATGAGAACAAGCTAAATCTAGGATTCACATCTCTGTATTGTGCCTGTGACCATCTGATACCACCAAAACATTATCCTTCACCTCATGGTCTGCAACTATACTCACTGACTCAGATCCTTCCTTTTCTCTCTTCTATTTTTTCACTTAGGACAGTTCCTCTTGAAATGTCCTATTTCACCATACTTGTAGCACTTGGCCTCTCTCTTGCTTTTCTTGAACTTTGGTCATCCCCTAGGCTTGCTTCTATCCCTTCCTCTACCTAACCTTTCCCTCACTGATAGACCTTCCTAGGGAACACCTTCCTTGGTCATCCTCTCCCTCTGTTTATTCATTCAAAGTATTGAGACAATATCTTCATAGAACAATATCTCCTTTCTGTAGAGCAGTGTCGTAACCAATGAGTCATATGATGTGAACAATGAACATAGTAGTAGCAGCGCCTTATCTTCCTCCTCCATTTGATCCCAACATTTAGCAATTCATTACTCATCGGGTCGAATACCTGGATGTGGGCTAACACATCTTTACCTTTTGCTATCTAAAGACTGTAGAGGCGCTTCTTCAATATCAACTTGTTACACTTTTTCTGTTGGGAATTATATCCTAAAGCCAATAATTTGATGATTGTGCTAATGTAAATTATATAAATTGACATATTAATAAAAGTTATTTGACAGTTTATTCATTACAAGAACATTTTCTTAAAACTCCTAATAGTAATGAAGCCCTTAGGATCTTTTTTTATGATAAAGGAGGATTTATCTTTGAAGGTCCTCAAAAGAGTTCGCGACCAAATGATATACTATGAACAGGGCCATAGTACTATCAATTATAGGACGTTGTATATCATATTTGTTGGTTGTCCTCTTAACCAAGGAGTGTAGAGACACTGGTCTAACATACAGGTGAAAGTATAGGAGTACATTCACCGAACGTGACTCATTTTCGGACACTGCTGTCAAGAGTTGATCCGAGAAGATATGTGTATAAGTATCCTTTAGACCTAAGAATCACAACCGGTGACTTGCAAGCAACTCATTTTACTTAGGTACCGGACCACTTGGATTTTTAATCCAGCTACGAAAGGTTATTGGGTGCAGTCAAGTACTTGTGGTAGTCAGTTATGGATCAATATGAAATTTGACCTATCCCATTAAAAGAAGAAATGCTTGTGTTTTAATTTAACAAGACCTTGGCCAAGGCACTTCATATGAAGGTCACATGATTACTAAAGTTAAAATCACTTTATGGATTTGTTGTTTAGAGTTGATAGGCTCTTAAGCCATCCTTAACATTTGTGGTCAAGAGGATGAATTATACGGTAACTATTTCTTAGGGTTCTTGGAATTTTCTCGGTAACTCTTCGACCTATCCGAACGTCGGGTTCTATTGCTAGATGGGCACATCGATTAGTATAGAAAGTTGTTCCTATGCTACCGGCTTAGGTTCGAACCTAGAGAGTCACATGCATAGAAGTTTTCTAGGATGATCTATTTGCTGATCAACGATTGAGAATCGTATATGATTTAATTAATCAATTTGATTAATTGAATTATCTCAATTGAGTTAAGTACAATTGAATAAGATTCAATTTGGTTTAAGTCTATTAGAAGGACTAATCAATTTCAAATATTGATTTGAAATTAGATTTGATTTGGATTTAAATAGATTCAGAACTAGCCAAATTTGATTTGGGTTAGGACCATGATCTATGTAGGTTCAGTCCAATAAATTTAGATCAACTTAAACCAAAATCTGAACACAAACCCCTCGCATGAGGATCTCACTTGATGAGATAACTTGATTAAATTCTCATGTCGAATTTAATATATTAATTTAATCTTCTCCAAATCGTTTCTGTTAGAATTCTAAGTGTTAGAATTCATGTAAATTAATGTGCCTCTTTGAATTAAACCAGACGATAGAATTCGAAGTTTTAGAATTCACATCTCTTTGGTTTTCACCGAACGTCGGAATTAACAAGATGTTAAAATTCTAAGTGTTAGAATTCACAGGTTTTCACCGAACGTCGAAATTAACCAAACATTGCGTCTCTTTGGTTTTCACCGAACGGCAAAATTCTAAGTGTTAGAATTGAGCCTATAAAACAGAGGACATTCTTTACTAGATTATAAAACAACACAACACACGATATGTCGTGAATTGAAATTCTAAAGAGTTAAAACACAAAATCCTGGTATGATTCTGGTGTTAGCAAAAGTTTGGTAGATCTTGGAGGAAGATTCAAGTGGAAGGATTCAAGATCATCAAAGTTGTTTTTCCATGAGCTGGCACTTCCGGAAATCCGATCATTCGGGGCTTCGCATGGACGATACTAGAGGCCAGACGATTGAACGGCTGCAGAGCAATAAGGATTTACCTAATGTTCTTAAGGTAAGTGATTTGATCCCTAGATCTTAAGGCAGGCTTCAAGATAAGTAGTATGACTTCTCATCTTAAAGATCAAGATATGATCTTGATGTTTTTATTTATATGCATAATTTAGATCAAACGATCCTATAGTATAAGGCAAAGATATGATCTTGATGCATATTAGATAGATTAATATGTAATCTTTAAGTTTCCGCATTGATAATAGTTATCAAATTATTAAAATATGCATGCCTCGAAGATTGTTTCTCCCTACATTTTCTTCTTCATGTAGAGGATATGCAACTTCGTCCAAAGTCGCTTCGAGGTCATCTCCTCCAGCACTAAATAGATGGCTGAATCTGCTAGATATCTTCTGATCATTGAACATGCTCTTTTCTTCAATGACATTCATTGTCTGTTTGTCATTACATCTGGTCTTTCCTTCAAAGTCAGATCTAAATAATGTTGTACAAGAAGGTCCTCTGCCTGGACTTTCCACATGAAGAAACTTTCATTCCTATCAAACTTCTCAAAATCTATCTTTATGTTACTGCCCATGGCTAGATTTCAACCAAAAATAGTACAAAAAATTTAAAAAATTAAAAAGTACCTTGATAAAGCCTTGTTGAAAATTTTAAGCCCTTTGAAGATCTTCAATGTCCGATCTCTATACCTTCCTCCTCGTTGAACCTAGCTCTGATATCAGTTGTTTAGCAATTGGATTTCGTCGTTGGAGAAATATCCTAGGCTTTCACTTTGCTTGCCAATGATTCTAGCACAATGGTAATGTGTCTACCTCCTTGCTTCCAGGTCGAATGTTCGAGTGGAACTCCCTGGATCCTGTGAATCGCTGGACGCAATGTGGGACGAGGCTTGCATCGAGAAAAAGGATAGATGGAGGATGGAACTTTGTGATGAGAGTAGGAAATTAGGAGAAAATAATTTATTTTTCATTTCATAAACCTTAAAAATTAAGGTTTAAATATTTGGCCAAATGGGCTTGGTTCAGGCTCAACAAAAATTTCTATGAACTAACTCAATAAATTAAAATAATTCTCAAATCAGTATACATCTATTAATTGATTTAATCTCAATCTTTGAATTTATATCCAATTCAATACAAATTAGTTGAATATAGACTTTGAAAGCATCACACTAGGCCTAACCGTTTGAAATTGATGGTGTTCCATTTTCAAGGTATGCCATGAATATTCTAAGTCTGAGAGAGTTTGGCGCGCCTCATTTGGCATGCATGAACAGCCTTGTATGGGCCTTTGACAGCTGGGGATTATCTGGGTTTGAAGTTCACCACAGTGCCTTAACACGTATGCGCCGGAGAAAAGAACGATGCCTTACCACAGAATCTTGTTTGGTAGGCAAAGTGGGGCCTGCATGCACCTTTTTCCCAAAACTCAAAATTATATAAAGTGAGGGTATTACTTTTGATTTTGTCATGGTTGCGTTACGGCTATCACTGAAGCATTTGCCACCTTGATAAATATTTAAACATTGCACACAAGTGCATGAATTATATATAAATATATATGGCCTATTGTTGGCCTATGGGCCATCTATTGTAAGGTGATAATATTGGAATTGATCATCGCATCAAAGGTAACAGAAAAGTCGGATAGTATGTAGATGAGGTAGTAGATGAAGAGAAGGAATAAAGGATGAACTTCGCTGTGAAAGACAAATAGCAGTGGCAACTCGGCTAATGATAATACTAGAATTAATCTAGCTCCATCATTTCGATTAAATAAGTCTTGAATATATTATATATAATGTATATCATGTATTATGAAGCTTGATCTAGCTATACTTAAATAGACCATCTACTAAAATCTGATTTAGTTTATGTTAGATCATTGAAGTTCCAAATCAATGGTCTAAGTCATTGGATATATTTTATTATCTTTAAAATACTTATGTGATTAAAAGGCTCTTAACTCACGCATAAGAGATTAAAAATTAATAGTTTGAATAACACAAAATGATAAATATATTTTTTTACCACATAAATATATATATATATATATATATATATGCGCTTGCTTTCAAATTATATGATTTTTAATATGCAAGCATGTTAAAGATGTTGGATTAGATTTAATGGCTTGGATCATTAATGCAAAGAATCCATAGTCCAAATATTTGACCGGATTTGAGAGGACATCCTCTCAACTGCAGCTAAAGTTAAGCTCATGTATTATATATTATATGCATATCATGTTTTATATGTTATAATATTATAAAGAAAGGACCATCGGATTAAAGTTCTAAGTGGTGCCAATTAAATATTAATTCAAGTCTAGACCAAGCTTTGACTCAAGACTCAAATTTGATTCAAGATTGAATTGATCTCAATTCAATTGTGTAAGATTATCAACATGATCAATTGAACTCAGGTTTGGCTTGAGTAGAAATTATGCTCAAAACGAGTTTGAATTTATAATAAATAAATTAAGCTTAATCTCGAAGTTCAAGCTCTTGAATTGGTCCTAGCTTCATCATATCCAATCTCAATCAAGCTTGCCTCAGTTATATCTCAACTAGCAAATGAATGAAAACTTGTTTCATGTCAAATTATACATCGAAGAAACTAGCTTCAGGGATGAGGGAAAGTCAAAATTAGGTAAGAATATGATAGGGCTTTGGTCTAGTTAGGTTTATCATATATTCCTCCAAATCCAAATCCACTACCGCCTAAAACACGAAGTGAAATTTGCCTATAAGAATAACATGGAAACCCCCTCACATTCTAAACGGAGTTATTGCATGTACCAACCAAGCCCTTAATTATAAATCTATAGAATTGTCAACACCTCTCTAATGCCAGTAAGAAGATTAGGTGTTATCCTTTTTTTTTTTTTAAAGAAAAAACAAAGATGGATAGGGATTAAAACTAATATTCCTAAACTCTATACCCACTATCACCCTTATGATAATCTCCATTCTCCTGAAATAATAAAATGTTGCTTTAAAATTTTAATTTAAAATGTGCCATAGTTATGGAACACTAATTAGATAGTGGAGAAGAAATTAAATGGGTAATATGCCCCTAAAACTAAGAACCAAGGGAAAGAAAATTAGAAGCCACATTCATAATCAAGATTGTTTCAGTATGATGTCGTTACCAATTGATGAATGGACCTAGGTTCTCATAACATAAATTTAATCATATTTATTTCATGGATAGTCAGTCATGATAGCAAAGAACAATAAAATATATAGTATGCTTGCGGTGATGTTGAAGAGTTATATTATTATGATGCTTGAGACTAGAATCTGGTAGCCCATGTTAAGGAAAAAACACCACAGAAATTAACAGAAAGCAATGGTAATTTGAGACTAGATCCAGTGGCCCCTTGGTGACCTCCCTCTCAAAACTTGGGAAGGAGGGATGGTGGTGGGGTGAATGCTGGTGACTAGCTAGCTAGCTCGGCTATTAGAAGCGATGAGGGCTGCCTACAATGACTAACAGCTCAAGTTAAAGAATCAACACCAATGAAATAGGTTAGTATGGCAATATGAGACTAGATTTGGTAGTCGGTGCTTTCAGTGTCATCTAGTTCTGACAATTGGCATAGCTCGATGGTAATTATACTCTGATGGCCGAGGATGAAGAGAAATGAGACTGCCGATGTTGATGGTTACAAAGTCAAGAAATAGGATATTGAAGGATCCTACCTTGTCTATGATAATATCTCAATGACAACACAAGAAATTAAATGCTTACCGACAATGATAAGCAACAAGCACTACAAGAAAAATAAAATATTGCGATGCCCAAATGCATCGCAATTGCATCGCTAAACATGCTATTGTGACGCAATAGCGACGCAATGACGGCGTCGCTCAGATGTCCGTCGCAATACCCATTTGTCGCAATTGCGTCGCAATATTGCGACGCAACATTGCGTCGCAATATTGCGACGCATCCAAATGCGTCGCTAAATTTAAAATTAATTTTTAATATTTAAAATATTATTAAATATTGCGACGCACTAAATTGCGTCGTAATATTGCGACGCATTAGCTGCATCGCAATATTTAATAATAATATTTTGGTATAATAGCGACGCAATTTGAGTCGCTAATGCGTCGCAAATAAAAATTTTTTAAAATATTGCGACGCAAGGTCATTGCATCACAATATTTATTAAAATATTTTAGATATAATAGCGACGCAATTTTAGTCGCTAATGCGTCGCTATTAAATTTATTTTTAAATTATTGCGATGCCAGGTCATTGCGTCGCAATATTTAATAATAATATTTTAAAAATATTAGCGATGCAATTTCAGTCGCTAATGCGTCGCAAATTAAATTTTTAAAAAAATATAAAAGATTAAAAATTAAAACGGTTAATACAATTTCGTTAAATTAAATATTGATAGAAACATTTTTCACTCAATCCAAACAATAATAAATTTCAAAAATAATTAATATATTAAAATTTTGAAGTTTTCATGTACAACATAAAAAAAAGAAAAATACATCAAGAATCTGGGCGATCACGTGGAGGCTGTGGAGGCTGAAGACTCTGCGACAAGCGGCTAACCATATCCCGCAAATAATGCATCTCATCTCGCATGTCTGCAATCTCCTGATCCCGGCCTCGCATACGATCCTCGAAATCCTGCTCGACCTCCTGGCGAACCTCCTCTGCAATAGATCGAAGGTCGTCTAAACGCTCGGAGGAATATCACCAGAAACTCGCGAGCTGGAGGCCTGATGGGGAAAATATGTAGAAGCTCTAGTGCCCAGACCATAGACCCTGCGGTCTCGTGGCTGGGCACCAACAGCCTCCAAAAACACACGCCGACTCTCCTCTGCTGAGAGTTCGACGGGCGTCTCCCCATCAGTAGAGTCGACCTGCGATGCCTGGGAGCGAAGCTCCTCGACTCGTGTCTTTGAATTATGAAATCAACAATAAATGAAAAAAATAAAATAAAATTAAACAGATACTACATAAATCTAATTTCTTACCGCAACCTCCCGTGATCGCGTGTCGACCCAGGAACCGTCCCTCCTGTGTGTCGCCCTGAATAGACGAAACTCACCAGGATCTCCGCCCTCCTGCTCAGACTATAACAAAAAAAATTGATATTAATACAAATATTTGTAAATAACTAAAATAGTAATTAAAATATTTATGTTTTCTTACCATACGCCGTCTGTGCTCCTGAATCGAAATGGAGCCCGAAGTATGGCGGGAGAGACCCGTGCCAGGACCGCCCTTCTCAGATCGGCGGTTCGTGCTGGCTGATGCGGACCTCCTGCGCCAGCCATCGGACTGCCAGGCCTGCTGCCACTCGTGCCAAATACCCTCTGGCACGTGCGCAGGACGCTGACCCGATGACCTCCAACGATGAAGCATGTCGGAGTATCGGCGTCCCGTCAGAGCCTCCCATGCTGCCCTAATGGCATCATGGCTGGCAGGATCCCACGTAAACTTTTTCTGCATTAAAATAAACAGTTAGTTTCTGAATTTATTAAGATTAAGAAATTTTATATCAGTGATAAATTGTATTTAATAAGTTTACCTGAAACTCAGAAAAATAAAACTCCCTCGTGGCTGGAGATACGTGGCGCCAATCGTAGCCACTGGGATCTGCACGCCTCTGAAATACGGCGCTGATGTGGCTGGATACATGATGCTGCTCAATAAATCTGTTAAAAAAATGCATGTTTATAAGTAATTGACTTAAAAAATAAATATATTTTTAATTAGTATATACTTACAGCCCTGAGCATCAAGTCGAAGTACGGTGCGGCCGATGGTGGAAGAACTCTCGGAGGTATGTGCCGATCGGCTGGATGGTAATACTGCTGGAGAGATCGAAGGCTGTGCGACTGCTGGAGATCCAAACTCTCCATCTCCGAGCTCATGTGATCTGATGCAGCAGGGCTACGTCCCTGCTCACTCCGTCTGTCGTCGGTAGATCTACCTCTGCCCGTCATACTGAAAATACTAAAGATTCACACAATTAAATTACGATTAATGATTGACTATGTAAAAATTTAACACTTATAAAAAAAAGTTAAATTTTAAAAAACCTCTATGTTTAATCGGTGTTATTTGTTTCGTGAAATGTTGGTTCATTAAATGAAACCACAAAATAAAACTATATTATTACTAAATATATAACTAAATTATTTCTTGGTCACAACTAAGGTTAATAACAACCATTTAAATCATTTATAAGTAAACCAATTTTTTTTAGGCAACTAAGGTCCCTACCATGCAAGGGCGAGCCACGGCTATGATCATTGGCGTGCTAGCAAGGACCGATGCACAGGTTCATGGCTAATGGGAGGGCTTGAGTTTGGGTCGGTCCGCAAGGCGGTGCGTTTAATCATGAGACTTCACAAGCATTCAAGTGTCTTAAATTAATTCTACCTTCACTCCATGTCTATAAGGTAAGGCCCTATCCCATTCAAGAATATTTTTGTGATATGTTATTCTGCTATTAATTATCATCGATCGGTTACATAAAAATTTCGGCAGCATTTCCCCATATGTTCTCCTAAATGTGTGGTATATAAGCCACACTAGGAGAACGTATGAGCAAATACAAACCGAAATCTCACCCAACGATGATTAATAGCAGACTAACATATCGCAAGAAATATTCTCAAACTGTCCACCAGGACAATTTGAGAATTTGCAAGACTAAGGCTTACAAATTCTCAAACGGGTCTAAAGGTTATAGTGCTGTGATTATGGAAGTCCGAAGACAATCGAACTTATGCTTGTTATTCTTAACTTCTTGTGAATTATACATGTAATCACTAACTTTTAAGATTATTTGTCGAATACAAATGTTTGTGAAGACTAAAATGTAAATCATTGAAACTACTAATTTGTTGCTGGAAATTAAATAATATTACAACAAGACTTTTTATTTAGCATTACATAATTTAATGCATCATTCAGTTTGCAGCAGAATATAAATAATCAAGACATAACAATTGTAAATAAGTACAAATGCACAATATTATTGCATAAACATTCTACTTAAATTAATTATTGCATAAACATTATGCAAATTAAAAATAATACAACAAGACTTCTATCTAGCATTACAAATATTATTGCATAATCAAGACAAAATGGGGGGGGTTTCCTCACCCCCCAACCCTATTAAAAAAAAAAAATTTTTTTTTTAGTACAGTGGGCTGGCCATCGTGGCCAGGCCACTGCGGCCACGGCAGCGGCCGTGGCCGGACAAGAGGTTCCCCCCCCCTGTTACAAATTTTTTTTTTTTTGTGACAGTGGCCTGGCCACCGTGGCCAGGCCACTGCGGCCACGGCAGCGGCCGTGGCCGCCTTGTCCGGCCACGGCCGCTGAAGACGGCCACGGCAGCGGCCGTGGCCGCCTTGTCCGGCCGCGGCCACGGCTGTGGCCGGACAAGAAAAAAAGTGTGGGGGGGGGGGGGGGGGGGGTTCCCCCCCCCCCTTTTTACGAAATTTTTTTTTTTGTGACAGTGGCCTGGCCACTGCCAGCCACGACAGCGGCCGTGGCCAGAGAAGACGGCCACGGCAGCGGCCGTGGCCACCTTGTCCGGCCACGGCCACGGCCGCGGTCGGACAAGAAAAAAAGGGGGGGGGGGGGGTTCCCCCCCTGTTACGAAATTTTTTTTTTGTGACAATGGCCTGGCCACCGTGGCCAGGCCACTGCTGGCCACGGCAGCGGCCATGGCTAGAGAAGACGGCCACGGCAGCGGCCGTGGCCGCCTTGTCCGGCCGCGGTCACGGCCGTGGCCGGACAAGAAAAAAAGGGGGGGGGGGGGGGAGCGGGGGGGTTCCCCCCCCCCCCCCTGTTACGAATTTTTTTTTTGTGACAGTGGCCTGGCCACCGTGGCCAGGCCACTGCCGGCCACGGCAACGGCCGTGGCCGGAGAAGACAGCCACGGCAGCGGCCGTGGCCGCCTTGTCCGGCCGCGGTCACGGCCACCTTGTCCGGCCGCGGTCACGGCCTGGCCGGACAAGAAAAAAAGGGGGGGGGGGGGGTTCCCCCCCCCCTATTACGAATTTTTTTTTTTTGACAGTGGCCTGGCCACCGTGGCCAAGCCACTGCCGGCCACGGCAGCGGTCGTGGCCAGAGAAGACGGCCACGGCAGCGGCCGTGGCCGCCTTGTCCGGCCGCGGCCACGGTCGTGGCCGGACAAGAGGTCCCCCCCCCTGTTACGAATTTTTTTTTTTGTGACAGTGGCCTGGCCACCGTGGCCAGGCCACTGCCGGCCACGGCAGCGGCCGTGGCCTCCTTGTCCGGCCGCGGCCACGGCTGGCCGGACAAGAAAAAATGTGGGGGGGGGGGGGGGGGGGGGGGGGTTCCCCCCCCTTTTTACGAAATTTTTTTTTTTGTGACAGTGGCCTGGCCACGGTGGCCAGGCCACTGCCAGCCACGGCAGCGGCCGTGGCCAGAGAAGACGGCCACGGCAGCGGCCGTGGCCGCCTTGTCCGGCCGCGGCCACGGCCGTGGCGGACAAGAAAAAAGGGGGGGGGGGGGGGGGGGGTTTCCCCCCCCCCCCCCTGTTACAAATTTTTTTTTTGTGACAGTGGCCTGGCCACGTCGCCTTGTCCGGCCGCGGTCACGGCCGTGGCGGACAAGAAAAAAGGGGGGGGGGGGGGGGTTCCCCCCGTTACGATTTTTTTTTTTTTTGTGACAGTGGCCTGGCCACGGCAGCGGCCGTGGCCGGAGAAGATGGCCACGGCAGCGGCCGTGGCCGCCTTGTCCGGCCTCGGCCACGGCCGTGGCCGGACAAGAAAAAAAGGGGGGGGGAGCGGGGGGGTTTCCCCCCCCCCCCTGTTACGAAAATTTTTTTTTTTTGACAGTGGCCTGGCCACAGTGGCCAGGCCACTGCCGGCCACGGCCACTTTTGGCCACGGCAGCGGCCGTGAGAAGATGGCCACGGTCTTGGCCGTGGCCGGAGGGAAATTATTAAAAAAAAAAATTTAGAGTGTGGGGGCTTACCTTGGTCGAGAGAAGACGCCGGAGTCGGAGGAGAACGCCGGGGAGCCGGAGCACCAGAGGGGAGGAGCCGGAGCAGC
>UESW01003954.1:159572-239705 GCA_900491605.1 Calamus simplicifolius | reverse complement strand
TCGTTGTCGTCGTCGTTGGCCATGAAGCAGATATTAGCAACTTCTTTTTGTTCATCTTCTTCGGAAGAAGACTCTTCACTATCAGTCCAAGTTGCCATGTATGCTTTCTTCTTTTTCTTATAGGCCTTTTTCAGCAAAGGACAATCATATCTAAAGTGCCCTGGCTTTTTGCACTCATAACATACTAAGGGCCTTTTTCTTTTTCTTTCTCCTTGTCCTTTCTCTTATCCTTTTCTCCATCAATTCTTGCTCCAAATTTCTTTTATGGAAGGGCCTTTTTCTCATAAACTTTCTGAATTTTTTGGCCAAGAGAGCAGTTTCCTCATCATCTTCATCATTACTTTCACTGCTGCTCTCTTCCATTTCTGCAGTCTTGAGGGCAAGTGTTTTCCTTCTTTTTGTATCCTCCTCAACATGCTGCTTCATTGTTAACTCGTGGGTCATTAAGGATCCTAGAAGCTCCTCTAAAGGTAATGCATTGAGGTCCTTTGCTTCTTGGATAGCAGTGACTTTTGCTTCCCACGATCTTGGTAGTGACCTAAGAATTTTGCGCACAAGATCAGCATTAGAATAAATTCTACCAAGACTTTTTAAACCATTCACAATATCAGTGAATCTAGTGAACATGCATGTGATGGTTTCAGTTTGTTCCATTGTAAACAATTCATATTGTGAACCAAAATGTTTATTTTTGATTCCTTAACTTGGTTTGTTCCTTCATGTGTTATTTCCAACCTATCCCAAATTTCTTTTGTGGAATTACATGTTGAGATTCGGTTGAATTCATTTGAGTCTAAGGAACAATATAAAATGTTAATGGCTTTAGCATTCAATTGAGCCATTCTTCTATCATTGTCATTCCAATCCCTTTCGGACTTAGGAACAAGAATGCCTTCAACTAGGTGTGTGGGTGTACTAGGTCCATTAGTTATTACTCCCCATAATTCATAATCAGAAGCTTGAATGAATATTCTCATTCTTGCTTTCCAATATGAATAGTTGGTTCCATTAAACAAAGGAGGTCGATTCGTAGAATGACCTTCAGCAAAACTTGAACCAATTTGTGTTGCCATATGGATCTTTAGCCCTTGATCGTGAGATCAAATTCTAAATGAGCACTCGCTCTGATACCAATTGTTGGCCCAGATGGCAATCCAAGAGGGGGGGGTGAATTGGGTTCTTAAAAATTTAAGACTTTTTAACTTTAATTGATTAGTTAGCAAGATGTGCAAGTGAGAGGCTAACTAAAATCAATACACAAGCAAATAAAGAGAGATAGAGAAAGAGAAAATATGGCACGGCAAACACAAGATAATTTTATAGTGGTTCGGTGCAACCAACACCTACGTCCACTCCCAAGATTCACTTGGGTCCACACTATAATCTCTCTAGATTACAGCCGAGTTGTTTTCCAAGCTCACAACTCAAACTTGTTGTTTTCCGGGTGCACAACGAACCCAGCTGGTTTTAACTCGGGCTTACCAGCACAAAACCCTACACGTTGTTTTTCACGGGCTCACAACTAACCCAACACAAGCACTCCGGCTTGCAACGAGGTATACCAACCTCCACTGATTCAATCCACTGATTGAATCAGCAAACAATAAGAATAATAGTGTTTGAACAATGAAAGTGCTCCCCTTGAGCAAATATACAAATGAAGTACAAAAATAAAGGTTAGAAAAGCCTGATAGTATTGCAGATGGTAGTGGCTTTGGCTTTCTTCCTTCTTCTCTTTAACTCCTCTTGAAGTGTTGAATCACGCCTCAGCAAGATTCTTGACCGTTGAAGACTTTGGAGTTGAGATGAAGCTTTTTCCTCTTTTGAAAATCCTCGATTTGACCTTTGAAATGCTTGTGGATTTTCTTTTGACTCTTGTGGATTGATGAGAAGGAGCAGACGAAACTTCCACTTGGATTTCACTCCTTTTGAATCACTCTCCTTTGAGCTAAAGATTTTTCCAATATGCTCTGTTTTTCCCTCTTTTTCAAAGATATTCTTTTCTCTCTTTTTGATTTTTCTTTTTTTTGATTTGAAAAGAGCTCCTCTATTTATAGAATCTGCAAAAATATATCCGTTAGAGACAAGGAAAAATAGCCGTTATTTGAAAATCTTACCGTTGGGGCTGATGTGTCATCGTTAAAAATCGCGCCCAGATTTCGCGGAGTCGACTCGAGCTTTGTGGGAGTCGGCTCGACAGTCGATTCCAAAATAGAAACATTTTAGGGGTCGACTCGCGATATGCGGGGAGTCGACTCGAGAAGTGCTAAAAAATGAGCCTTTCTGTGTCTGAGTCGAGTCGGCTCGCACAGTCTTGAGTCGGCTCGCGAAGGTTCAGGGGTCGACTCTTGAAAACTCAAGTGTCGACTCAGGACAACATTGAAAAACAGCATTTGGGGAGTCGACTCGGAACCCTTGAGTCGGCTCGGGAGCGATACAAAAATCAGAAAAATGTTCTGATAGACTTTAAAACTCGTCCCAAATAAATTTAAATATAAATTGACTTGAATAAATATGATTTGCATCATTCAAGACATGTTTCAATTAATTCATTGATTATCAAAATGTAGTATAAAATTCTTTTTGAAATCTTTAAAAGTTGAAACTTCTTTTTTTTAATTGATTCAAAACTCATTGAATATAAACATTGATAGTCCATTCCTTTCATTTGAATAAGCTCAAGGTTTTGATAAATAAACTCATTGTTTCTTTAAAATACTCATGGCTTTTGGAAATCATCAAAATCAATATAGTTGGGGCAATTATGTTTAAAATACTCATGACCGATTCCAGACCGATGCGATCGGTCCGAGATCGCTGACGATCTGACGGTTGCGATCGATCCAAGCCCTAATCCTGATCGGCCACGACCGATCTCAAACCGTGGTGATCGGTCCGATCGGCAATGATCCGAGGGTTGTGATCGATCCAAGCCCTTATTCCGATCGGTCACGATCGATTTTGGACCGATCGCTATTTAACATAATTAATTTTTTAAATACATTGCGACACAAAGGGTTGCATCGTAATTTTTTAATATGATAATTATATTATATAAAAATTAATTTTAATTATAATAATTACGATGCAACAAGTGCGTCGCTATATTAAAACATAATTTTTTTAATTAATTTTTTGGTTTATTGCGTCGCTAATGCGTCGTTATTTAACATAATTAATTTTTAAAAACATTGCAACACACAGTGTTACGTCGCAATTATTTTTTCTCATATTTATACTTTATAAAATTTAATTTTATTTAAAATAATTACGATGCATTTATTGCGTCACTAAATTAAAAAAATTTTTCTAATTTTTTGGTTTATTGCATCGCTAATGCGTCGCTACTTAAAATATTTAATTTTTTTTAAAACATTGCGATGCACTGAGTTGCATCGCAATATTTTTTTTAAATATTTATACTTTAAAAAATTTAATTCATTTAAATTATTTACGATGCAATTGGTGCGTCACTAAATAAAAATAATTTTTTTAATTTTCTAGTTTATTACGTCGCTAATGTCGCTATTTAATATATTTAATTCTTTTAAAACATTACGACGCACTGTGTTGCATCGCAATATTTTTTTCCGATATTTAAATTTTATAAACTTTAATTTCATTTAAATTATTTATGACGCAATTGGTGCGTCGCTAAATTAAAAATAATTTTTTTAATTTTTTGGTTTATTGCGTCGCTAATGCGTCACTATTTAACATATTTAATTCTTTTAAAAATATTGCGACGCACTGTGTTGCATCGTAATATTTTTTTTCAATATTTATATTTAATAAAAATTAATTTAAAAATATTGCGACGCATTATTTGCATCGCAATATTAAAAAATTAATTTTTTTGAGTTTCTGGTTAATTAAGTCGCTAATGCGTCGTTAATTGCGTCGCAATATTTTGTTGTCACAGAGGCGTCGCAAAGTGGTCGCAATTTAGCGACGCATAATTGCGTCACTAAATTTACGTCGCTATTTCAGTATTTTCTTGTAGTGAAGGTGATGATCAACAATGTTAAATCAAAGGGAGGGGAAGGCTAAATGGAGGAGAGGCCTCCTCTCCCTCAAGTTCTCTTCCCAAGTTGGACTCTTACTAGATTGGGGTGGAGAAATTTATCTCTTCTTTCTCTTTGACTGGGAGTCAGCTTCATCAGTATTGAGTCAGTGATCATGTAGTGTTGAGTTGATTTGTCCAGTTCATTGAAAATCCAAGGTACGGCCAACATCTATCTAATGTTGCTATGAAGATTAGGTGTTGTCCCACATTTTGTAAGGAAACAAAAATGGAGGATGGGTTTTCAAACAAAACTAAAAATGCCAAAGAAAATGCATGTATAAACAGATGTTAATTAAACAGGTTATACAAGTAATATATATATATATATATATATATATATATATATATATATATATATAGAGAGAGAGAGAGAGGTTACAAAGGTTATACATTTGTGTCAATCCGAATATGATTTGATTATTAAATGAGTTATATGGCTTGTGTCATGGAACCTGTGTAATACACTACTCAAGGTCGGGTTTAGATTTTTAACTCAATTAATAAATAGGTGGAGTTCAGTTTAACTCATTTGTCGTTATACTTTGAAGTTAATCCAACTCATTTATGATTTGTGGACATAATTTGTCACTTCTAATGGTGATGCTTTGGAGTTATATTATGATGGTTAAAAGCTAATATAAACTGGTATGATTTTCTAACCCTACCATACATAAAGCTTCATAATTAAGTAGCCCTCGTTTAGACGTAAGGGCCAATAGATGAGCACTTGTTTATATAAGATAGTCTAGACGAATCCTAAACCTTTGATGATTGGTTTTGATATCTGTTGCTGCAGAATTCTGTTCTCAAACCTGCGGTCGAAACGGTAATGTTCATTGGGATTTGGATGGCATTCTTCATCATGCAGACTTGTAAAATAGCGTTCAGTCGCAAGGAAGGAGATGGACGCTCCTTGCGAAGGATCCCCTGACGCCAAGTCAGTGGAAGATTTCAACTCCAGATGTGAGGAGAAGGTTTTCTAAAGAGAAGAGTAAAGAGGGGGTAGAGTTTTCACAGAGAGATTCCTCATTTTTTACCAAAGAGGAGGGTCGGTGGAGCATACTTTGGCTCATAAGGGTTGATCGTGATCCCGATTCATATGCCCACGTTAGTCAATTTGTGCGGAGACAATTTTACCCCGCATCAATATCCAACTACCAATGAGCAATAAAGATCCAACCTTTTGTGGGAACTCAATTTTCTTATCATATAAATACAAATTATTTATCCCTATTAGAGCTATTCCTTACTGATTGAGACCACCATGAGGGATTAAATCCACCAATACTCACTACTAAATTGGTGCTTAATTTGCATATGTCGATTAGAAGAAAATTTGATGATGAGCATCATTTATCATATAAGCTTGGTTGACATATTATTCATTAATTACAAAGGACTGATCAAATGATTAATTCAAAGAGCGCTGATCAAGAATACAACACCAATTACAAGTCCAAGAGATAAACCAATAGGCAGTACCCATCTCCTTGAAGATCCACTTGCTGGAACATCAGAAGCTTTCTTGGCTGAGGTAGACGATGCTTCAGGAGCATCTGAGATCAACCCATCTGCCTCTGGAGCTTCAGCAGGCACATCAGCGCTTTCCTCAGCTGGAGCATCAGCAGGAGGATCGACACTTTCTTCTGAGGATTCCGTAGGAGCATCAGCCATCTCATCAGGAGCCTCCGTTGTTGAAGGATCATCAGTACTCCTCCTTGGTAGAGCCAATACCGGAGTGATGGAAGGTGCACCCTCTATGCCAGGTGGGATGATGGGATCGGAAATCTGAAGCACCGAAATATTGTATGGCATTGCTGTAACTTTTTTAATCAAGGTGGAGGTACGTGGGGCACCTCGAGCGGCCGAGCCGAACACCACCGACTCGCCAACCTCATGAGTAACGTTCAAAAAGCCCGTCCGGTTGGAAGCAACACCACTGGTCTGGAAGAGGGTGGTGAGGAGAAAGCTCTTGCGATTTATATTCTTGATCTTTCTAATGTCATAATAGTCAAGAACGACATGGACTTGCATGACATCCTTGAGGCTTTCGAAGGGGAGAGAGGAGATGGTGGACATTTTGGAGTTCTCGACAGCAAGAACGGTAATGGTTTGACGGTGATTAATTTGATCGACAAGCTTCGTTTGGTTTAGATAATTGTTGAAGGTAGAAAACTCGGGAAAAGGCTCCAGAATTGCTGTGATGTTGAAGGCCATGGTGGAGGAGAGAAGGAAGGGAAGGAGGAGGATGAAAGCCTGGAGCCTAGGGGCCATCTTGTTATTGGCTTTTGGCTTGAGCTAATAACAAGATTAATTAGTGCTAACATGCAAGAGGAGAGATCGAGGGATTGTTAATTGGGAAGAGGGAGGAGCTGATGATATATATAATTAAGGAAAACGACTTAGAAGGATTAGTTAGAGTTTTGCTAAATTAGGTGTTTAAAGTAAGGATTGCCTCAAGGTTGGTAGTTTGTCATTAGCTTCTTTATTGGATGGAACTAATATTAAAGATGAATTGGATGATGGTTTTCCTTTTTGTCCAACGGTTGAATTAAGAAAATTGGCCTACTTCCAAATTTAGAGATAGTTTGGTATTTTGAAGAAGTTTGGACAGCTAGACGTTGACACATTCAAGTAGTTGAGACCAATATTGTACAGTTTATTAAATTTGAATGGTTAAGGGACTAATTATGGCATGAGTAGCATGTTTTACTCCAAATCTTGATGCATATCCTAAAAATGCTTACACAAAGGGATGCACTGATTATCTTTTATTTAATATTAGACACATATGGTTTTTAACTTTTATTCAACCAAATTTTCTATGTTAACTAATTGGGCATTTGTTGGCTAGAGGTTGATGATGGCCTTGAGTTCCATAAGACAAATATAATCATATTGACTTCATCGATAGCAAATCATGATGGCAAAGAGTTAGTAAATATAGTATGCTTATGGTGATTAGGGGAGGCAAATTTGGATACAACTCATGAACATGACTCGAAATTGATACAAAGTTAGTGAATTTGGGTTAAGCATAAATGAGTTTGAATCAAAATCAATTTAGCTCATTAGATACAATTAATAAATAAGTTAGGTCACAATTAACCTATAAATCCAAAATAGATCCGTAGTTGATTTAATTATTTAATAAATTAATTTATGTAAGCTGACTCACTAACTTAGACATGATACATCAGACTTATTCATCAAAGTTAATTTCATCCTATAATTAATTACTATTTTATCATCATAACGGATCCAACGGTTTGATAAAATAGACCAGGGATAATAAAAATTTTGCTTGGTAAGTATGTCATCATAATTCATAACTCAATACCATAGCCTCAAAACTAAAAATGTAATAAAAAATACATGTATAGTTAAATAGATTACATGGGTTATACAGGTTACATGGATGATAGATGTCATATATTCGTATCAATCTAAATGCAATCATCAGATTATTAAATGAGTTATACGGGTCATCTTATGTAACTTGTGTAATATACTGCTAACATTTGGGTTTAGATTTCTAACTTGATTAATATAAGTGGGGTTTAGGTTGACCTATTTGTCATTATACTTTGAAGTTGATCGAACTTATTTATGATTCATTGACATGATTTACCATCCTTAATAGTGATATTGTGGAGTTATATTATGATGGTTGAAAGTCAATACAAATTAGCACATTGATATGATATTCCAACCTCACTGTTCATAAAGCTTGATAGGTTTCCCTCCTTTAGATGCAAGGGGCACTTATTTATATAAAACAATCTAGAGGAATCCTAAACCTTTGGCGATTGTTTTTTATATACAACTACCAATGGCCAAGAAAGATCCCTCCTTTTGTGAGAACTCGATTTTCTTATCATACAAATACAAATACAAGACTATTCATGATTGCTTCTCATATGTCAATTAAAAGAAAATTTGGTAAACATCATTTATTATATAAACTTCATTGACATATATATTATTCATTACAGATGACTCAAATGATTCAAAGAATACTCAAGAACCAATTACAAGTCCAAGAAATACACCAACTGACACCTGCAGGTCTCCTTGAAGATCCGCTTGCTGAAATATCAGCAGAGGCTTTCTTGGGTGAGGTAGATGATGTTTCAGGAGCATCTGGTATATATATATATATATATATATGCCTCTCAAACTTTAGCAGGTATATCGGCGCCTTCCTTTAGGTAGTGTTTGATAGAAAAATTATTATCCATGGATAAGTGTACGGGATAGAGTTTGCTCCCTGGCTATCCCTAGGGATATCCCTTGGCTATCTCATTGATCATATCAAATGCAAAAAGGTAAATCCATAGGATAACTTTTTTTACTCTTATTTGAGGGATAACCAGCTATTCCTGCATTTTCTAGGGAATAAATTGAGGGGATATCCCATGGTTAACCATGGATTATCCCTTTGGTTAACTTTATTCCCAGCTATCCCTTATAGTTATGGCTTTTGGGAATAAGACGGGATATCCTCTGGATATCCCCTCTTATCCCCTATTTCAAACACTATCTTAGGTAGTGTTTGATAGAAAAAATATTATCCATGGATAAGTGTATGGGATAGAGTTTGTCCCCTAGCTATCCCTAGGGATATCCCTTGGCTATCCCATTGATCATATCAAATGCAAAAAGGTAAATCCATAGGATAACTTTTTTTAACTCTTATTTGAGGGATAACCAGCCATTCCTGCATTCTCTAGGGAATAAATTGAGGGGATATCCTATGGTTAACCATGGATTATCCCTTTGGTTAACTTTATTCCCAGCTATCCTTATAGTTATGGCTTTTGGGGAAACACTACCTTAGAGTATCAGGGGTCAACGATTTCTTCTGAAGATTCTGTAGGAGCATTAGTCAACACTTCACCGAGGGATTAGTCTTTCTTGATTAATGATATATTCAAATTCCATTCGGTTGAAAAGGAATTCAAACAGAAAATAATAGTCAAGTATGACAGCTTCGTTTGCTTTAGATAATTGGTGAAGGTAGCAAACTTGGGGAATGGCTCGAGAATTGCTGTGATGTTAAAGGCCATGGTGGAGAAGAGGAGGAAGGGAAGGAAGGAGGAAGATGAAAGCCTAGAGCCTAATACAATCCAATCTAACCAAATTAAGAAATCTAAATTTATATAAGATGTCCCTTTTTCTCCGTTCTAAATGTCTTTTCAATTGTTCTGATGAATGCATTCTAAACTAATTCTTCTTTACTTATCTTCTCTGAAATTCTTTCACTTAATTTTATTTAAAAATTAAGCTGGGTACATCTTCTCTCAGGAAATTAGAGTCGACGGGAGGGAAGGCAGCTTTGCATTATTTATCGAGCATCCTTTCACCTAGCGTTTCCACGTTGAAAGCTCATAAGAGTGTTGAAAGCTCATGAGATAGATAGTGTTCTAGTTTTAAAACTACACTCTTCATGCAGATTTCTGCGGGAAGATATATATGTCGAATGGTGGATTAAAATGCAGCTTTAATTGTTGTTCTTGGTGCTCTGGACAACGCAAAACAATTGGGTATTCTTACATAAATCACAAACATCTCTTTTTTGAGATATCATATCATAAAACAAAGATGCATTCTTTATCCATCGGAGCTGGTGAGTAACTTCCGAAGGTCTTCCAAATACTTAGCTTTCTGCCTCTGAACCTCCTATATATTAATCTTCAAACTGCAAAACATTTTTCAGCTTGCCTGAACTTCGACTCAAACTGCACGGGTGACACTTGGGAGACATTATGAATAATATATCGATCTGCCAGAAAATATACTAAAACCGAACCCAACACCGAGTGCATTGAGCCATGCAGTCGCCCTTACAATCCACATTATAGCCTAGAACTTTGGGGTTCCGTAGAAGAAGATTTCGAAGAGCTTTCCCTCTAATTCCCCACTCGCTCCCTAGTGTGGCAACATTCATCTTCACTTCATCATCAAGATCACATCCGAGCACCTCAGGAAACTTTTTGAGTAATTTGTGTAGATCATCATCAGAAAGGCCTAAACCTTTCAGATACTCCAATAGTGCATTTAAAACTTCATTTCTTGGAACTTCTTTCTTTCTCTCTTCACCCCAATAGGGTGAATGAACCCACCCATATGCTTTCCTGAGCATCATTTCCGCCTCCTCGGTTGAAAAACTTAACGCGGAGAGTGTTTGTTTGCATTCTTCCCATGTCTTCTTCTCTTCATCTTCTAGCACCACCACCTCTGTTTGACCAATTGAGTGAATCTTCCACATTTTCACTGAACAACCTAAGAATCGAGATCCTTCTCTGTTGATACTTGATAGGGTATGGGGCCTTACTCCACATGGTTGATTCTGTGTAAGCAGTGCCAGACTCGTTTTGAAGTTGAGACATCCGGCTGGAACAAGATAATGCACAATACAGTTAAAAAAAAAAAAAAAAAGTCCATACATAGATTCACAAATGCATCAGTTTATCGCAAAAGTACATAAATGCACCAGTTTACTGGCAAATGTTACACTATTTTATTACACTACATGTGTTTTATTATTTTCCAATGGACTTCAGAGACAAAAAAAATAGCTCTTACTCATGAATTTTGATCTGATAAGGTGGTTTACCAAAATTTTTCACTAAATATTTGTGCATGTTTTCTCATACCCATATATGTCACTGATTCAATAACTAGTTGCGTTTGTACTTTGAACCAGAAGACAGGTAATACAGATTTCTAAACCCAAAAACAAATTTATAGCATTAGTAACCTACAGATAACAAGGAGCAAAGTGCTGCAGATTTGAACGCCAGCAAAGGTGATGCTGATGATTTCCCCAACATCCCTACACCATCAGGCATAAGAATGTTAAAGAAAGAAGCATGAAACAGAAATAAAAGAATAGAAAAATTAGAAAATGGAAAAGTTAAAATACTCAAAAATTAGGTTGTTAGTTTTCACTGATTATAGTGATGAAAATTAAATGGGGTCCAAATTAAGAGAATGCATATCTAAGGGTACAAAGTTTGACACAAACTGGTGTAAATAAGAATATTACATCCATGAAACAAACTGGGTATTACAACCAAAAAAAAGGACATCATAAGTCAAAGCAGCCCTAAGATTCCCAGTTCAGTCTCAGATTTTCTCTATCAAGTTTAACAGCAAAACAACAAAGCTAGTTGCTTTCATTGTTTGGCTTCATTTAACAAATGGCACTAACTGTGTGTCAAATTCTGGTTTATCAACTGTTAAATATAACCAACTAAAGCAATATCAACTTCATTAGTGCCATTGATTTTTAAAATAAATGATTAGGTAAACTTTTTTTATTTGGTGGCATGATGGATATCATGGTAACAGAAACAAGCTTTGAAAGTCTAAGGTCATCAAGACTTAGAAGCAGAGTTAAAATAATAATAATAATAATAAATCTTAGAAATTATAAAAATACTTTGGCAACCCATATTTGCTAAAAATGTTTATCACAATGGAAATGGTCTATCAACATTCAATAGCTGTTACGAGGGGTTGGAGACTCATGCACTCTCTCAAAGGAACAAACAAATTTATTTTATCATGAGAATAGTTTCAAAAGTTAGCATCAAAGTATTCAAAGCTTGGCCTGGCCATAAACATGAACCAGCTTCATTATTCATTTATATGACCAAATTCTACAATGAAATGCGATTAACAATTAAAGACTCAACCTTTCAACTTGAACTGAAGCATGAGATCACATAAAAAATAACCACATGGAAGCAATGTGCAAGATTTTTTTTTTTTTTGAGTAAGAACAAAATAATAAAGATCCACATCGAATATAAAAAATGGCACTAATTTTAGATGCAAGTCATTCCATGATTATCTTAAGAAAGAACATATATTTGCCTAAAACATTTATCATCCAACCTGTTTGAAAGAACCACAACTCAACATTTTACCAACTGCAAACTCAACTAGTACAATCTCGTACAGAAGTACAATTCTGGTACACTTATTCACCTTAAGGATATGCACAATGTTGATCCATCCCATCAAAAAGCTACATCGAAGCACCAAACATGGTTATGTGACTGCCATGTACATCCACCTTCTTTCCGGCATCCCAACATTTTATGGTAGTCTAAAAGAAGTTTTTGCCCCATTATTTCTTCTGATGGAATCACTTATATGGTAAAATAAATTCAATGTCTCCAAATCACTAGTTTGTATGCTCTTATTAGTAAAACGTGGTGTCTCCTTGCTCCTCGTTAAAAACTGATATTGAAGCACATCGAGAATATCAAGATATCACATGTTAAAGTAAATTAGTCATAGAATTAAGGGGATTAACTTCTACATGCACAAAGCTATTCTTCCATTTGTCATCTTTCTGTCTACCCCAATTCTTTGTTCCACATAGGGCTAACTAGAACTTGAATGTTGCCTCCATCATGTATCCTCTATCATCTCTATGACCAAGCATTCCTTGAGATTAATATTTGTTTAAACTCCACTTCAAATATTTCTGCCATCAAGAAACATTTTCCATTTGAAGGAAATGTGGTCAAGTAATATTTTTGGTAGCAGATATTTAATAATCACTATAAGGATTTTCTTGGAGTGCTCAAAAAAGGAATTTCTCAAAAAAAAAACAGTAAAAGGCACACACAATTATGCTACTTCATAAGATAAATTATATCACTCTCACCAGTGGGAATAATCATCCCTATTCCACCCTCTTCAGGTCGAATTACACCATGTTGAAAAGTTCAGTTTTGCAATGAGGTATCCTTGCAGCCATAAAACCCCTTTATGCCATACTATCACCTTGTAATGTTAGCCTGACAAAATCTTTAACTGCACTTGCAACGGACATGCCTACTCTGCCTGTCTCTATTTGATTACAAGACTCTATGTACTTGACAATATTATAAATTGCATGTAATACACATCTTTGTATTACAAGGATTCACGTAGCCAACCTCAAACGATTTGCAACTAAGCTTTAATATTGTTGTTGTTATGCAATACACATTTTTTCTACTTCTCTTTCATTCAAAATTCAAGGGTGAGCCTTGGAACAACCTTATTATTGCTTCATTATGGTCTGGGGTTCAGGTTTAAAACACAAAAATAGCCTCTCTGTATGTAAAGATATGGTTTTGTGTGTCTAATTTTTCTAGACCTTACAATAATAGGAGTCTCATACGCTAAACTGAACCCTTTTTTTTTCAATCTAAAATCCAATGTATAGACAAAGACCATAATAATAATAACAAACTTTAAATAAATGGAGAATAAATCTTGGATGGAAACAATAATAGCAATCATGTGGATTATCATGTGCTTGTACTTAGTATAGGTCATCCTTCAAAGTTTCTTCTTGGACAGGTAATCCGTGTGAAGAAAATGATTAGAAAACATAACTGAATGCTTCATAAAAACAGGTTCTGTTACAGACTAGGTATTTGTTGCCTTAACTCAAAGAACACAGCAATCCGCAAGACAACACGTGTAAAAATAACAAGAATTATGAGAAAGAAATTGAAATATCTTGGAGTAACACTAAATGTATCAAAAAAAAAAAAAACAAGATATGAAGCTTTGATTAGGCTCATGATGTGAATCATATACCATATCAAAGAGCCATGCACTTCCAAATGTTTATCATGTTTTACGCCATATATAATTGTCATCTGATATCGCTTTTCCTCCCATTATTTTTCCAAGCAACAGAGATATCATCCAGGTGAACACCGTGCTTCCAATCAAATACGCGATACGCTCGGGCCACCTTTCCCAATTAGAAATCTTCCAATACCAGAAATAATAGCAAAACAAATTCAAAAAAAAAAAAAAAAAGAGCGCGGGGGGAAGCAAATATGGCATTAAATTACTGGATGCACGGTGCAATCGCTGATGAAAATAGAGTACCGTAACTTCAGGAACCTGAGCTGCGAAGGAATAGAGAATACCGTCGAGAGCAGAGAAGGGCGGAGGGTTGATTAGAAAGTTCGCCGCTGAGGGAGGTTGGAGGGCTGACACCAGCCCTTTCTTTGTAAATATCGCTGCTCCCTTCCACGCGCTATTGGTATGTAGCAGAGGAGAAAATCTCGGCCAACGCCGATCTGATCTCTTGATGGTTCTTATGCCGGCGGCGTGCAATTTGGGCAAAGGCCATTTTGTTCGCTTGCGTCGAGTCGCGAAGGCTTCGGTAGAATCTGAACGCTTTTATTTTCCTCAATCGAAAGGACGCAGTTTCGAAGCGATCCGGATATCTTTGGGCTTCTGAGTGCTTCAAAGTTTTTTTTTTTAAAAAAAATTCTACTAAGAAAAAATTAATATTTTCAATTTCAAGATAAAAACTCTACTTAAAATATATCATAAAAAAATTATTCTGATAAAAATTTTATATGAATTTAAAAGTCATTATTCAGAAAAATAAAAACAGTGTCATTTTTATATAAAAATGAAAATAATAAAGGATGTATAGGGAATACAAATATAAAAATGAATCTCAATCATTTATATGTGATTTGCTACTTTATTTAATAAATATATAAAAAATTTAAATTTAAAGATAGAAATGAATGTTGTGAAAACTTAGGTTACAAAATATTAATATCAATGAAGGATAATGTAAATGCTAAGGATCTATTTTGATATTTAGAGGATCTATTTTGATATTCATTTTCAATATGTTTGATGTGCTCGTAAAAGATAACATTATGAGCAATTTGAATAGTACTACGGTTATCACAATGTAATATAATAGGAGATTAGTGCTCAACACCCATATTATGAATTCTTCGCAATCAGATTAGTTCAAAGCAGTGTCAGCAAGAGCTCTGTACTCAGCTTCAATGCAAGACTTGGATACAACATTTTGTTTTTACTGTGCCAAGAGATAAGAGAATCACCAAGGAAGAAACAGTAGCCAATGGTGGATCGACGATCAATGGGATCTTTGGCCTAATCAGCATCAGAGTAAGCTGTCAATTTTAGTGAAAATGAATGAGAAAAGTGGAGACCATGAAACAAAGTACTCTTGACATATCGAAGGATACGAAGTACAGTTGCAAAGTGAGTGGTATGAGGAGCAAATATGAATTGACTAACTATATAAACAGTATAAGTGATATCTGGATAAGTAACGGTAAGATACATATGATTGCCAACTAGTCTATAGAGAGTGCCATCAATGAGAAGAGAACCATCAGTGGCAGAAAAATGAGCATTGGCTTCAATTGGAATGCTAGCAATATTCTCATTTTGTGAGTCCAGCATAAGAAATAAGATCTGTAGCATATTTAGCTTAGAACAAATAATATCCAGTAAAATTAAATGAGCCCTAATAACTATTTATAATTTAAATGTCAACTTAGTCCTGAATAGAGCAGAGTGGAGGAATAGATTGATGTAGCCGACCCCATGTAGTTGGAAAAAGGTTTAGATGAGTTGAGTTGAGAATCAAACAAGACCTTAAGATTAAGAAAATAACTAAAATGTCCTAGATCCTTCGTCTCAAACTTTTTGCTTAGAAATAACTTAAGATCATTGATGCCTTGCAAGTCACTACCAGTGATGATCATGTCATCAATATGAAAAAGTAACAAAATGCATCCTCTATTGGTTTGCCGAATGAACAAAGCATAATCATAGGAACTAGATTGAAAACTAATTTATTTAACAATGGAACTAAATTTTGCAAACCAGGCTTGGGGGGCTTGTTTTAAGGCATAAAGTGCTTTTCAAAGTCGACAAACTATAGGAGGATGGTCATAACCAGAAGGAGGTCGTATATAGACTTTTTATAAAGATCACCAATAAGAAAAGCATTCTTCACATCCATTTGAAACAATTGCCATTGTTTGACAATAACAATGGATAGAAGACTGTGGATAAAAGTGATATGTGAAAGTTTCTTTGTAATCAATTCCATATTTTGTGTAAAACCTTTAGCCACAAGTCTTGCCTTGTAACGTTTCACTGAACCATCTGTTCGAGTCTTAATTTTATAGACCCATTTGCAATCAATGATAGACTTCTCAGGTGGCAATTCCACCATATCCCATGTTCATTGCTTGTAAGAGCTTGAAGTTCTTCCGCCATAGATTTCTGCCAGAGAGGGTTAGTACTAGCCTCACAATATGTTTTAGGTTCATATAGGGAAACAATAGTGGAATAACAATGATAATCACGGAAAGTGACAGGAGGTTGCCCTACAAAGTACTATGATGAGGAGAGGATGGAACAGGTAATGAACTAGAAGAGGAGGAGGGATCAACAGATGTAGAAAAACTAGGATCCTGAGGCGATGGCAATCATTTGAAGCAGGGATATATATGAGCCAATGTTGTCTAAGCTAAATGAACTTGCAGAAGAATCATCAGAAAAGATAATAGAGGGATCGGTTAGAAAAGAAAAAGGAACAGTTGAAACCTTAAAGGAAGGAAGACTAGAGAGTATTTTATGTTCCCAGAATGTAACATGATGAGAAATACAAAGTCATTGAGAGAGAGGATCCCAACAATGGTAGCCCTTATGCTCAATCCTATATCTAAAAAACCAACATAATCAAGCTCTGGTTCTATTTTTGTGTGTTCATGAGGTTGGAGAAGAACAAAGCATGCACCACCAAAGATGCAAAGAGATTGATAATTAGGTGTATGACCGTATAAACGTTCATAAGGAGAAACATCACCAATGGTGGAAGTAGGAACTCGGTTGATGGTGTAAACAATTGTAAGTGTAGTTTTCCCCCAAAAAGATTCGGGACATGAGAAAGAGATAAGAAGGGCTCTAATATTGTCCAGGATATGTCCATGTTTGTGTTCTGCTCTACCATTTTGTTGAGATGTGCCTGCCAAGATTGATGTACAATAGTGCCATTTTGAGATAAAAATGAGATATGACAGAGTCTTTATATTACATAGCATTACAACACGAAGGATTTTAATAGGACAAGAAAATTGAGTTTTTACTATAGAGGCAAACCGAATATAAACCTGAGATAATTCAGACCTATGTGTCATAATATAAATCCATGTATAATAGAAAAAATCATCCATAAAAATCATAAAATAATGAGAACCATCCATAGTGGGATGAGGAGCATGCTGCACAAAGTATTTTAAGACAACTTTCTTCAAAAGTAATTCACGAATGGCAATATCCAATTTAGGCAAGGGACTATGATGAAGTGAAGCATTAACAAACTCAAAGTTTGAACGAAGAGTAATAAGAAGATGCCAAACACATTGTCGATCTCGAAGGTCCAAGTAAAGATTAGCAAAGGTAGAACCAGGCCATTTAGAATCACAAATGGCTAATTGATCCCTTATTGATTGAAATTTAGAAACATAGCCATGAATGGTCTGATGTGGTTGTTGCTGGAGCCAATGAAGGCAATGATAAAGTTGAAATTGATTAACATCATCAGAAACAGAATAATAATTCTTAAAAAAGAGCCAGACCTCATGTGCATTATTAAAATGATAAAACTTATCCTTAACGTTAGATAGTAAAGTATTGCGAAATTATGTTAAGATCTGATGATTTTTATCATCCCATGAATCCTGTCTTTTAATAAATTTGGAGTCATCTTTGTTAGGTTCTTTGATAGGGACAAGAACCTCATCAGTAACATAACGCCAAAGGAGACAATCTTTTAGAAAACTACACATTTCTTGTACCCATAAATTATAATTGCTTTCATAAAAAATAACAGTAATTGGTTGCAAAATTGACATAGTAATAGGTTGTGAAAAATCAGAAGTAGCCATTAGTGCTCAAAAGTAGACAGACTGAAGAGAAAAATGACAAACCAAACCAAAAAAGTGATAATAAAGTAGAATTTAGAACATAAGTCAACAAATTTTCAGAGATAGCTCTGATACCAAGATAGAAGAAATTAAGAGAATTATATGTAATTTTTATATGTGTATATACAACCTAAGATGTGATTTAAATAGGAGTACAAGGTAACCAAACATAGAAAGAGTATACTCAACTCAACTCATCTCATTTAAGCTTTTTTCCAACTACATAGGGTTGGCTATGAATATGTTTCCTCTACTCTACTCTAGCATTCAAATTATAAATAGTTATATATTTTTATTATTTTATCCATGTTAGTTTATGTCTACCTCTACCTTTATCTCTATCCTGCTATGGATTATTAAATACCACTCTTTCTAACTTAAGCATCTAAAGGTTTTAATTGTATATGTTCAAACCACCGTAATCGATTTTCACTTATTTATCTTTAATTAGGGCTATTTCTATCATATCTTTTATATATTTATTTTAATTCTATCTTCTAAAGTTTTTTCATATATCCATCGCATCTATGTTACACTTAATTTATTCGCATGTTGTTTTAGTATTACCCAATATTTTATTTCATGTACAGCAATATAGAAAGAATATATTTAAAAATATTTACATGGATGAATCAAAAAATATTCAAAACATAAAATCTATCTATAAGTAAATAAAAAACATTTAAAAATATAAAATCTTTCTATAATTTATATATTAACAAATAAAATCTTCATCCAATCATATCCTCGGTATAAAGAAAATGTCACTACCACGACGTCAGCAGCGTTAGCAGCCGAGCTTCAGCAATCAACACAAAAACCGCTCCTCTGGCCCGACGTGCAAATATCCAAATGGTACGCAGACGAGCATACTGCTGCGTGCCTCATCTCGGCCCCACTGGAAGAACCAACGGCAAATAATGAGATCCGGAACGAATCTTACAGCCAAGCGAATCCACAATCACGAATGTGACGGCAAAAACCTAAAGCCCCGCTTCCATTTATTTCAGAATTCCCGTTTCCTCTCCTCGTTTACCTTTAGGTCGCCGAGGGGAACACAGCGCGAGGGAATATGGACTCCGACACTCTCCTCCGGCGATCAGCAATCGTTTCTGGAGCCGTCGACTACCGTGGCCGCCCCATCTCTAGATCCTCCTCCGGCGGCTGGACCTCCGCTCTCTTCATTATAGGTACCATATTCCATCTCCATATTGATTCTGAGCCGTCTGATCTCGATCTAATCGATTATGGACTGCAGGGGTGGAGATCGCGGAGCGGTTCGCGTTCTATGGCATCTCCTCGAATCTGATCACCTACCTCACCGGCCCCCTCGGGGAGTCCACCGCCGCCTCCGCCGCAGCCATCAACACGTGGTCCGGCGTAGCCTCGTTGCTGCCGCTTCTCGGCGCCTTTGTTGCCGACTCCTATCTCGGCCGATTTCGCACCATCGTCATCGCATCCCTCCTCTATGTCCTGGTTCGTTTGCCCTTCTCCACGTCCCTCCCTCTCTCTCTCAGTCATTAATTATTAGTTGTACTTCGTTTATTATCATGGAATAATTTTTTTTTTTTTTTTACCCTTCTCGTGGGAGTTGGCGCGGTCCTTCGGCTGTTTTGTTCCGAACAGCGCGGAAATTATTCAGGCCGTCGATATGCCATACCATGGTTGTGATTTGTGTTACTTAGTCTAAAAGCAGTCTTTGCTGTTCGGAAGAACAGCAAATCCGGGTCATGCAAGTGGGTCAAGTGGCTCGGATCGAATCCGCATCCGATAACCCAAAACTCCAACTAATCTGGTCGATTCGAATGTTCCAGGTCCATTGGATCGCCCAACCTGCTCAATCAAGCCGTTGGTGTGTACCCACCCAAATCGAAACAGTTATGGGAATAATTAAACCAGCCCTGCCAAAAGCCTTCCCCTTTCTTCTGTTTCTGTAGACGAAGATTTTCTTTGTTGATTTACTTCACGAAATTTTAGGATGATTTATTTGGAAGCGTAAAGGGTGTCGATATATTTCCTACGTGTAAATGATTTATTTTCTCTAAAAGGGTCTTATTTGAGCTTTGAGCCAGCGTTTGGGCTACCAGGAAGCTAGCTGATTTTCTCAAATAATACTTAGATGGCATTCGGCTCTTGATAATAATATTAGCAAAATTTATATTCCTGATAATATTTATCATTGTTTGATTCATAATAATAAAATACAATAATTATTTCATCATATTTTTTATTTTTTAAATTTTATACAATTTTTTTATTTTTTAAGTTATCATTTCTCATTTTGCTAAGACACAAATGTACTAAAAAATAAAGGTTCTTTGTACATTAATTTTAGAAATACTATATTTAAATTTTATAAATATTAAATATATATTATATGTGATATAATATTATAGAATATTTAGTAATATGCTATATAAATGTTTAATATACAAGAAGGTCATAAATATTAAAATTAAAATTAATATCTACATATTATTATATAAGTATATAATAGTGTTTAAAATATTAAATATTATACTAATACTAAAATTAGTATTAATATAAAATATTATTTTATTTTTTAATATTCTAGTGTAAATTAATATATAATCAAATTAAGTATTATTAAATATTTATATGAAAGTTAAGAGCGTAATTAATATTACTATGCTTTGTTAACCTTAAATACCCATCTTACATATGAGAATTAGATTATCATTATTTGTGATAATCTTAAATTATCAAAAATCAAATATCACCGTTTAAATTACCATGTTAATTGTCAAATATGATAATTTGCATGGTATCACAGATTATCAGAATAGATTATCATGAACCAAACGATTCCTTAAATTTAGCTGAAAAGAGTCCTAATCTCTATTGGTTTGGTCAATATCAAGTAATGTATTGTTGTTGTTAAATAAGATTTATAAGATTATTATTTTGCCTCATATTAAATGCACTCATACCGAATATATTAAATATTTCAAATTATGGGAATGTATCATGATCTTGTCTCCTAGAAGACTGAAAAAAAAAGGTAAGGGAGAGGATGACATCATGATGTTTTCTGCCTAAAAGTTGAAACTATTGTGTAGTTCTTCTCGTAATCATATGTCAATGGCTGAGTACATCACCAAGAAAATATAACTTGTATGAACTCAGGATAGAATTCTGATTCACAAAGCTCTATCATGAACTCCTGACATACTGTTAAAACTATTTCGAATTGAACAAGAATGTCATGAAATCCTATACATTGCTCAGAAACTCTGTTGCCCAGTTGGAGACAAGTACTGACTTGTTGTTCTGTGGATTGGAATGGAGCAAACGACAGGGCTTGTGCATGCTCACCCTCTCATCAGTTCTGCCATCCCTCCACCCAGCCAAATGTGATGACACAATGGATCGTGCAGCCTGCAGACCTTCTCCTTGCCAGGTGGCCTTTTTCTACTTCTCTCTCTATCTCATTGCATTTGCCCAGGGAGGCCACAAGCCTTGTGTTCAAGCCTTTGGTGCTGATCAATTCGACAAAAATGACCCTAAAGAATGCATGGCCAAGAGCTCTTTCTTCAACTGGTGGTACTTTGGGATGTGTGGTGGCACTGTATTTACACTGGTGATCCTGAGCTATATCCAAGATAACATTAGTTGGGGCCTTGGATTTGGCATTCCATGCATTGCAATGCTGTTTGCTATCATTGTTTTCTTGCTTGGGATCAAGACTTATCGCTTCTATGTCCTGGAAGATGAGAGTCCATTCCTTCGAATTGGCAGAACACTTGTGGCATTGTCAAGACATAGGCGAGCAAGCCCTCCCATTACATCTGGAGAAACAGGAGAAACGTTCAAGTAAGAGTACTTTTAACATCTATTGGTGAGATCATTTGTTTAGAAGACAGAGATATAATGATTATATCTTAACTTGTAAGTCTCTTTTATTTTTTTCACTTCATAGGCCATCTGGTGGTTCAAATTGTTCATCATCAGTCAAGGAAATTGATGGTGTGGACAATGTAGATCATGTAGAAGAAGCAAAGGGGGTGCTCCGATTGTTTCCAATATGGGCAACCTGCTTAATATATGCTGTTGTTTTTGCTCAGTCTTCAACCTTCTTTACAAAGCAAGGAAGCACCTTGGATAGAAGGATAGGGTCAAACTTTGTAGTCCCTCCTGCAGCACTACAAAGCTTCATTAGTGCCTCCATTGTAGCCTTCATCCCCATCTATGACCGGATCCTTGTGCCCATAGCTAGAAAATTCTCAAAAAAGCCTGCAGGCCTCACCATGCTTCAGAGGATTGGCACTGGAATGTTCATTTCTTTGGTTTCTATGGTTATAGCAGCTCTAGTGGAGCTGAAGAGACTTGCGACTGCCAGAGACTTTGGCCTGGTCGATCAGCCCACAGCAACCATTCCAATGAGCTTGTGGTGGTTGATTCCTCAGTATGTTCTCTTTGGGATTGCAGATGTTTTCACAATGGTTGGTCTGCAGGAATTTTTCTATGATCAGATGCCTGATGCATTGAGGAGCCTTGGGCTTGCTCTCTACTTGAGCATCTTTGGCATTGGGAGCTTCATCAGTGGCTTTCTTGTTTCTGTGATTGACAAAGCAACTGCAGAAAGTGGTGAGAGTTGGTTTTCCAACAATCTTAACCGTGCTCATCTTGATTACTTCTATGGGCTTCTTGCTGGACTTAGTGCTCTTGAATTGGCCATCTACTTGTACCTTGCTCAGGCTTATGGATACAAGAAGAAAGGAAGCACCACAGTTGTGTAATGTAGCTGGCATGCTAATATGGCTATGCCAAAGGGAAGTCGGATCACATGGTCCTCTTTAAGTTGTTGTAATCTTTATTTGCTAAATTAGACTTTTATTATTCATGTTACTAATGCTACTTAGTGTTGGGTGACAGATGGTGGCTACCTAATTGATAAGATTGAGGCTAGAGTTATATTTTATGTCCTTAAGACAATTTTGTGACCAATTCAACTTTCAAGATGATTCATTGTGGCAACTCATCATAGTGGCTCCTTATTCCATGGTGATCATTAATGACTCTAAACTTGAGACATGCCAAGTTGTCCTACCTTGTGCAAGAATTTGTGCTATATCTCATGCTTCAAGATTAGTGCCGAATAATTTGGCCGACTCCTTTACTCTAGAAAGCTAGTTTGAACGAAGTTACTTCTCAAAGATGAGATGATTGCTCATAAGGTCAACCTAATAAACTTGATAGTGACTCCAAACTAGTTCAAGGCAGGATCAAGGTTGGACCATCTTCTTTTCCAATTCATTAGGCACATATGCATAAGCAATACAACCAATACCTTTAGATGTCTAATATTAGGCTTTAATTCTAAGCTTCTTGAGGGGTTTCTTTCATGAACACTTATTGTAGGGCATCTATTTAAGATATAGATGACACAAGCAACTGCCTCCAACTCCGCCAAAGCCGGTCCCAAGCCCGAGTAAAGAAGGAGGGTTGCATTACGTTACTGATAGCCAGCGTAAAACTCCATCAGATCCCCTAAAATATGACACAAACAATTGCCTTTATCCAAGAACTTTTGAAAAAATTATTGCTATACAACATACATTTGACCATATGCATCAGAGTTCTATTTTTTTTTAGTTGCTCCATTTTGTTGAGAAGTATACTTAGCAGTTAATTGATGCTTAATGCTCTGCTTCTTCAAATAATCATTACAAATAGTATACTTAGTACTCCTATAAGTCCTTAGAACTATAATAGAATAACTACTTTGCTTTTCAACATAAGCCATAAAACTTTTAAGTATAGCACAAACTCATATTAATGTTTTAGAAAATAATGTTAGTTTATTAATAAGTAGGCTACATATATGCATTTTAAAATATTTCTAAAATATATATGCAATGAAAGTAATAAAATATAATCCAATATCATCCTACAACAGGATCATGATATGAAAATTATACATAAAATTATAAAAAAAATACACAGATCAAATCTGTATAAATACAAATAGTATAGTCCACAACTATGCAGCATAGGTCATATCTATGCATATGGCCTAGTGCCTTAGATTATATCTAAGTCATCAGTGAATTTAAAATCCCTTACCTTTGGATGCTTAACAACTCTTGCAGCGATGGAAGACAAATGGTAGGTGGTGCTTCTGTAAGCCACACAAAGATGTATGGTCTTTACAGATGATCTACACTGGGGTTCTGGTCCTGACCCGTCTCCTCGAAGTGCTAGCTCCTCTCTAAGGCTTCGATGGCTAGATTCCTTCTTTTTCAACACCAGTATACTCTCGGAGTTGTAGAAAAATTTTTGAGGATATATTTCAATGAAGATGTAAAGGAAATCCTTCCCTTTCTTTTTTTCTTAAACCTAGCTTAATCGCTAAGTTCCTCTCACCACAAAACCCATTATCTCTCTATCTAAAAATAGAAATCGTGGAGAGAAAAGGAAAGGAAGATAAGAAAGAAATCCTTCATTTTTTTTCAGCCAAAAACCATTCCTTTTAATGCCCATCATCAGCCCCATAAAATGAAAACAGTAGAGAAAGGAGAAGGTAGATAAGGAATGGAGTAATTAGGGAGAGATTTAAAAAAAAACATTCCCTTTAAATTTAAATTTAAAATTTGAATACATCTACCTTCTAGCTTAGATCTCAAAGCTCCTTATGTATGAAAAGTGGAACTAGCCTGGGAAAGACCAATGATGGATTAAGGTTGGTCAGTGCTCCAGTGGAATCTTGAGAACTAATTAGAGCTTGACTCACTCCTATTTAGATGGTGCTTAGACTTTGATCTTTTCTTTTGAATGGCATGGTTGGGTGCTTCTATTCATCACTTTTTATAGGCAACGCTAATTTATTGATGCTTTTTTTTTGATATTTATGCTAATAGTTGAAATTTCTTTTCATAAACATGATAGAGCACATTTTTAGTTGTTCACCCATCTTCTCCATTTACCTTTTTGCACTCAAAAAAAAAAAAAAAAGTGTTAGGGGTCATTAGAGTTTTCCTCTAGGGAAATTCTTTTAATGCTCAAATCAGCTATATGGGTGGATAAGGAGGAAACCATATGACATTTAGAGAAGATTCCCAAGTAAGAAGATAGAAAACTTAAAGTTAATCAAGAAATCCTTGGTTGCATTTATAAAGGTTGAGGAATCATATTTTGAACCAAACTCTTATAATAGACAGCTTCGATAAAATCTTGATCTCAAAGGAGTCCATATTTTAAGGGGAATACTTAGGAGGAGTCCATATATTAAGGGGAATAGTTAGCTAATTTTCTTATAGAATTAGACTTATCATATATGCGAAGAATCCAAATCAAACTTAAAGCGGTTGTGATGAAGAAGATTTTTTTAATTTGAATTTTTTCTCATCGTATTAGAGTCCAATTCTACTACATGTTATATGTTATGATGATCTATCCATCAAATCAGCACATAACACATGCCTTTTGTCTAATGCAAGCTATAATAGTTACCCTCCTTTGCGACTATACTCTAGCAGCTGGATTTTAACATGTTATCTACCTAGCAGTTTATTCATGATCTAACATAGGGCATAGTGTAGCTATAATATTCGCAGTCCATGGCTAACTCTCTAACAATTAGGTAGTGTTTGAAATAGGGAATAAGAGGGGATATCCCCTGGATATTCCTTCTTATTCCCAAAAGCCATAACTATAAGGGATAGCTGGGAATAAAGTTAACCAAAGGGATAATCCATGGTTAATCATGGTTAACCAAGGGATATCCCCTCAATTTATTCCCCCGAGAATGCAGGAATAGCTGGTTATCCCTCCAAATAAGAGTAAAAAAAGTTATCCTATGGATTTACCTTTTTGCATTTGATATGATCAATGGGATAGCCAAGAGATATTCCTAGGGATAGCTAGGGGACAAACTCTATCCCGTACACTTATCTATGGATAATATTTTTTCTATCAAATACTACCTTTAGTTTTGAAAACGTTGCCTATATCCCGTGCTCCTCGCGCTGTCTTCCATGCGAACCAGTCTAGAATTTTTAAGAACGTCCATATACTTCTTCAACCATTTCCAACCATGAGTTGAGTCTAACCGAAATGAAAGATCTTTCAAGAACATCTAATTTCTCCTTCAACTTCCGTTTAACTTACTCTTGCTAGTTGATTCCAAGCAGCTTTATCAAGATCAGAAGTGAATTGTGCGAAGGCTTCTAACTTGGCAAATTATGCTTGTTCCAATTTTAATTTGCCAGCAGGTTAACAGATAATTAAGCATGCCATGTTGTTGTTAGGATTTTATATCCTGGCAGCTTATTGAAGAATCAAAGCTCCATCTCTTTCTTTCGGACGCTTGCCTACGTAGCTTCCATGCGAACCAATAGAGTGGTTTGCGTGGTATTTAAATCTTCTATACATGTTAATCTAGTGACAGTATTCGTAGTATCAAAATTGCTCATCTAAAGGTGTCTGTTGGCATTCACCTATAGCATTGTTTAATTCATATCTTCACATTGACTGCATCTTACATAGCATAATCTTTATTAACGATGATGTTAATGATGATAGCAATTTTGATATTAAGCATGATCCGATGTCAACCCATGACCAGATCATGGAGTTAAACATGATACATTAGTTTTGCCGAGAATATGAAATCGGGGCGTATGATGTGACTCCCTTCTAATAAACATAAAATAAATAAAGGAAGGAGAAGAAGAAAGAAGAAGAAGATTGGATGCAAGGACGTATGATCAAAAATAATCATGATCTCGGCCGACAGTGCCTGGACCATCGGCCTCATTGGACGTTGATCTCCAAACAAGAAATGTTTTAAACATGCGGTGTCTCCGAAGCATCATAATTGGTAGTAACTAGAAGTAGAGCCAAGGCGAAAGGAGAATGAGATAATATGACAAAAAACAAAAAAGAACAGTTTACTGAACAATACAAAGATTAAAACAACTCGTTAACAAGATCAAAAATACATTGACAACTTCAAACAAGACAGAGATACCAGCCTACTACGCCTTTTTCATGTCTCCCTCTCTCCCAAGGAACCCCTGAACAAATATTCCGCTCATCCAGCCACAAGATTAGCTGCAAAGTTCTAATAATCTATGATTCAATCCAATCTACATGAAAAAAAATTCCATTAGCGACAATGAATCAGTACGTTTTCAAGTGACCCAGCATCAAGGAACCCCCTAAGAGGGTTGGAGGCCGCTGAGCATGCAGTGCGACAGGAACTGCTTCTCTCCCCTCTTCCTATAATAACTCTCTTCTGAAACCAGCTTACCTAAATGATTTGTGCATCCTGTGCAGTATTATAGGACAGTGAGATTAAACATATTGAATTTAGTGCTGCTGTAGACCTTCAATCACCTTCTTCCAGTGCCATGCTCGCTGCTTCACATCCTCAAATGACATCACCTTCTTTGGCTGTAAAATAAATCGATACATTTAGTTGGCGAATGAATACATGGATTTTAGAAAAAAGATGAAACAGGTTTGAGTAGCATACTGTGCATATCTTGAAATGTGAAGAATTTGATACTTGGACACTGAGGTCAGCCGGGTTATTCGACCAAATAATGCTCTTTTTAGCCATCATCTTGGAGGGATCTACGCATATCAATTTGGGTTTATCAGTGAGAATGAGTTGTATTTTCTTGTTTGATAGCTTCTGAATTTTCTTCAGCTTTGAAATCATAACAATATTCTCCCCAGGCTCCAGAAACTCTTGCCTGCCATTTAAACAAATTGCAACAGCATCACGCACAACATCTTGAGCTTGCTATCACTACCTAAGCATTAAAAAGATAATTGAAAGAATTGGGGAAGAAAAAAAAATCATCTATCATAAAATAAATGACACAAAACCTAAACTTATATGAAATTTATGTAAAATAATCATTTGTCATATCAGAGTTGTCAAAGAAATATGATAGCCATACTGAGAGTGGGAAAACAGATATTTAACCAATCAATTTAAGGTTTGGATCCAAGAAAACAGGAAAATGTAGTCTGAAAAAGGTTTGGCAATATATACCCCATCAATGATGCTAAAAATTAGATCAAAAATGCTTTGGGGCACTTGTTCCCTCAGACCCATTAATGCAGGCTTGGCAACACAACATTCAACCACCCACCTATATTCTGTCAATCACATGTTGCACAAGCCCCTCATGCCGCACTTTAGGAGAACCTTTTGTGCACATGAGGGCAACCCCCCCCATCATTACTAAATCAGATATATGAAGTTTTATGCATACCATCTGGAATCAAAAGAGTCAATTGAAGCGAGCCTAGACATATGAGAATGTGTTTCAGATGATGATGTGGCACCATTATTTGAATCAGGGATGGCATGCTGAAGTATTGAACCAACTCCAACATGTGCAAGTTTCCATGTAGAATCTTGAGCATCATCCTCCTCATCCACCTGAAAGTAAAGAATCAGAGCTACTTGGTACTGCAAAAATTATTCTTGAAAAGAGTGTTGTTTTAAATAAAATTTACAAGCAAGCATCAGATGCGGTAGTACATTCAACTCCACAGCAAGCTTCGGTGCTGGTGTCTTTTGTAGGTTCTTCCAGTCAATTCCCTTGAAGAAAGGATGCATCTTGAGGACAGCATAACCATCAGGTCCAGCACCTGGTCTCTTGCTGGGATCTGGATCCTGCAATAAAATTGGAATAAGGAGCTAGTGGGGTTCTCTTGTATGTATATGTATATGTGTGTGTGTGTGTGTGTGTGTGTGTGTGTGTAAACTACTAGATAATCTTTCTACAATTGTTTTGGTTGCAGAATAAGTCATCCAGTGTATAAACGAATTAGCTTACTCCTAGCTGTCTTTACTCCTGGAGCACACTGCTCCACCCAGTAGGGTGGAATACTCACTTCCAGGTTAGAAAAAGTAGCTCTACAGAATTTTTTTAAATGTGCACTATGCCCCTGAATAAAATTGGTTGCTTGTCTAGTGTTTGATGGGTTAAAGTGGAATAGAAGGGTTAAAGGAGCTTTATTTCATTTACTACCCTTTTAATCCAAAACCAAACATGACCTACATGACTATGATGATTATCAAACAATTTGTAAATAATGAGGCACATTTGGTTTACTATGAAAGAGAGTTGAGTAAAAAATGAAGTACATTTTACACAAAATAAAAATAATAATACATAATAATCCACAGAGAAAAAGTTCAATTGGCAATGCTCTGCTCATCTCACTTCAGCCATGAGTTGGCAATATTTGCATAGGGTCCAAGCTGCCATTGCTACCGTATATAGATACAGGCTGCATAAAGGTTGCATAAGCAGCCTCCAGAAGCTCAGCCACTTGAACATGTGTGCAGCTCAGGAAGACAAGGGACACAAAAGAGAGGACATATGTTGACCGAGAAGATGGCCAGGCTTATTCAATTTGGTAATATGTAGTATAAAGTCCAACTGAGAGCTGAGGGTAGAAATGCTAATACCCTAACCTCATATTGAGGCTGACAGAGGCAGATGTCCGTTGGGAGTCCAGGTTGGCAGATGGGGAGTGGAGGGAGCCAGTGAATAGCAGATAAGAGAGGCAATGGCAGACTTTAGTCAAGGTAATTTTGGGCTTCATTTCCTTCCAAACTCTACCTCCGGCACCTCTTTTTCCCATCATCCTCCTCCATTCTTAATTTTTGTTTTTCTTGAAATATGCACTGATTTCATTCTATTTTTGTCTACTGTTGTATCTTTTATTTAATCATTTTTTTAAAAAAATATACCTAACCAGGTAGGTGCTGTGCAGTAACCTGACATCCTGCATGGTGCAGCCACTTAATAGAAACCTGTGCACGGCCAAACAATGCTGATAAAGAGCTATCCTAAAGAACCAGCGTTTATTAATTCCAGAAAAACAATAAATCAGCTAAAATCTGAGAACAGAAGGGACAGAGTCCTACCATGCAAATCAACTAAAACAACTTTACAATCTTCAACTCTTAAAACTTGTTTTATAAAAATTCAATTGGAAAACTATGGATATCTTTAACCATGATCAACAGAAACACATTCGAGAAAAGAAAAGAAAAGAAAAGACCTGGGGAAAGACATGCTACTGAGGATACATGAATGGTTTTGATTGTAATGTAACATGCTTTGTAATGCTGTCATAGCCCAGAATATGATCATGCAAGTGATGGATCATTTTTAGCAACTGTGTGCTTCCAACACTGAAATTAATTAAAACTCAAGATATAGGATTGTAACGTAACATTTACAATAATGTCAGGTTTTGCAAATGATTAATGCAAGAATGCAAGAGAGTTTCCTTCAATGCAATTACAAGTCCAAGAGTTTGATTCATTACAAACATATTATGGATCAAAAAATAAAGTGTAAGGTTACACACATAAACGTTACAGAAAATTTTAAGAAACTTAAATGCATAGGTGTTGAGGAGATTGCAAGATTGTTGCTTACCAACAACTTATCAATAAGATTCCTTGCTTCATCTGAAAAATAATCAGGGAACTTGAGATCCCTGGCGATAATTCTTTGAAATATAAGCCATTCACTAGCATCTTTAAAGGGAGAAGAACCAGAAAGCATCTGATATATGGTGCACCCAAGGGCCCATAGGTCATTGCTGATAGAGAACACAGACATCATGTCAGAACACTATCACAACTGAAGCTGCATTTCTAAAACTTAAAATTCAAAGCTAATATCCATTATCTGGGACACAATTATTCTGTTTTGATAGAGGTACAAAAGGTCTTCCCTCAAAAAGAAGAAAAAGGGGGAGAAAAAGATAGATGTAGAAAAGGTCAGGGTTTAAACCACACCAAGCTTTCACTAAAGCCAACATGCTTACAAAAACTGATTGTCAAGCCTAGCTAGACAATGTTTAGCTATTACAAAGCCTGTCTGCAACTGGCTAGATCTGAATTGAGTAGGAATTAAAGATAACTCTAACTAGGCTATGCTTTCATCAAAGTGACACAATAATTGCATCCAAAGTTTTGTATTACAGTAAGTTTTTCTACCAAGATTTCCAGTTAAGATGTTTTTTTTAATAAAAATGAGGGATTCAAGGACTAGCATGATGTCAGTCATCCAAGCATAAAATGTAATTCAGATTAATTGCTTGCATTTAAGCTACCAGAAACAAGGAAAAGATGAGGAGGATTAAAATAGCTTAGGAGTCATCCTTCCATCTTTACCAATGAGCAAATCATCTGCAGAAAGCAGAAATCATAAGGCCTCATAATCAATAGCCTGGTTGAAGTACCCCCTTAGTATATGAGAAATAAGAGGATAGACCCCCACATCCATATGCTTTGCATCTTTGATACCATCAGCATCATTTTTTTATGGACTTTAGCACCCATCCTAATATAACCCTCTAGTTACCCGTTAAATTACAATGTTTTTTCTATTTTAGGAAATAATGGACCACATAATTGGAAATAAGTTACCCCTTAAGGAATGCCAAAATAAATCCCAACAGCCAAATCACACAATGTTGAACCAGCAAAGAGTTCAACGTCTTTTACAATGATTTAATCATCTACAAGAAAACATCCCAGGAAGAATGAAGACAAATATTCTGTTTCTTCCATGATCCCCATGAAATTGACTTTGGATTTTATATTCACATGTAAGAGTATGAAAATAAGATCCAAAAATGCATCCTTTATAGCAGTGACATAAAGAAAGATATGCCTCTCATGGTTTGGATATCTAGTTGACATTAGAAAGGTTGAACTGTAACTTCTATCACAGATAAAACAAAAGGACCTCTATAGGGACAGTTGTGAGGTACTATTAAGGGGCTGCACAGTGAAGAAAACAAGAAAGATGTACCGAAGAAATACCGTTAGACTAATTATTAAGACTGAGAACAGAAAGAAAATAGACTTGAAGCTGTAAACTCTTACCCAAAATAAAATCCAAAGGAAGAAAACCATGAGTCAAGTTCTTACAGTCTCCATAAAATATAAAAAAAGCACTACAAAAGTACAATATTCAAGTAATTTCATATTATTGTAGGAATTCTTTGACAGATTTGGGAATGATCTGACAACACTGCATATGTGATAGCCAAAGAAAAGTCGTGGCTGTTGACATATCTAATAAGTTTAATGTCTGTCAACAGGCTAGAGTCCTGGTTACATGAAAATGGTTATTCCCTTACCCAAAGGTTGCTGGAGACGAATTGAGAACTTCTGGAGGGACATATGCAGCTGTTCCCACAAAAGTGCATGCCTTTTCATCTAAATTGGGAATAGAAATAGAAATAATATCTGTTACTTGAAAATTTGAGCAGAACTACTTTTTCAGGATATGTTAAAATCTCACTTGTTGCATTTGGAAGAACTGTGATCTGACTATCCTTAGTTGGCTTCACACTACCAAAGTCAGCAATTTTAATGTGTCCATCAGAAGTGAGTAGTAAGTTCTCTGGCTGGCATTAAGAACATATTTACCATGAGTCATTCTGAAGGGGAGGGCAAAAAAAAAAAAGTGGGGATAGGGGAGGGTGATATATTTTACATCACTATATGTACCTTAATATCCCGGTGGATCAATCCTAGGCCATGTAAATATTCCAAGGCATCAATAACTTCTGCTGCATAAAAACGGGCCTCATCCTCAGACAGACGCTTCTTCTGCAACAAGGTGCATAAGCTTGGTATATAAAGCAGAACTGCCACATTGCAAAAAGTATAGAGTACTAGAAAGAATTACCCTGGTAATTTGATCAAACAGCTCTCCACCTTCACAAGACTCAAGCGCCATGTCTCCAAAATGACAACAATATCAGGTCATAGACTGGATAGGCTGATTTAACCTCCCTTATGGTTATCCACAATATTTGTATGATATTCACAAAGAAAACTAACTACTACTTGGATGACTAAATATAACACAATAGTCCAATTATAAAGACTTACAAAGGGAGTAAGCATCTTGAAATGTGAAAAATAATCTGACTATGCCAGGATGATCTAACTGATCAAGTACGATACGCTCCAGCTTTACGTAAGATATTTTATTCTCCTTTGTGATGAATTTCTTGTCCATGATCTTTAAGGCATATATATTTCCAGAGTCCTTTTTCTTTGCTCTCACAACCTGATACAGAAGAATAAGACAAGAAAACCACTTTATGCATGCAATGTGGTTTGTAAAGAACAAAGAAGGAAAATATTAAGATATCAAACATACTGTTTTATTATTACGTCACTAGAAATATAGTGAAACAGAAAGTTTCAAGATGCAATGATAAGATGGCTCTTAAATATTGTTTGCCTTCTCAATCCCATACTCATGTATGTGTAAAACCATGCATGTGGGTGAGCAATTCTATCTTTAAAGACCAGCTACAAGAACCAGGATAAGGAGTTTAATCTTTTAAACTTGCTAGATTTGCATTTTAAAGATGGGTAAAGGCACCAAGAAGATATCCTCTAGGAAGAGCACGAATAGCTTGGTTTAGATGTGCATATTAATATACTGCAAAAAAGCTTTTGAAGTTGCAGTTGCAGCAGTGACTGAGTAAGAGGGGCTGGAGATCATACAAGAGAACAAAATATCTGCATTTCCCAACCTCTGGAGAATCATTCACATCAAAGAGAAGTTGTACTTTCAAGGATGCAGAATAGTTGGGCTGCGTAAGCTAGAATTAGATAAAATAGTTCCACTACTAGTTTGATGTCAACTTGTACAAACAATTCCACAAAAGATATGTGAATTGTGTCAGCTTTGATGGAAAAAAACAGCCTCTGACACTTTGATAGCAGAAAGCAACTTAGAAGCAAAAGATAGCCAAGCAATTCATTTAAATACGCAAATTACAACTAAGGATGGCAATGGGGCGAAATGGGTATGGGGGAAGGTACCTCCATACCTATACCCATCAGAAAAATTTATACCCATGCTCGTCCTATACCCGCTATGGGTATAAAATTTTGAACCCATATCCATACCCGCACTGATCATGTAATATCTATACCCACCTCATTACCCATATCCGCTCCATACCCGCTCCGCATATACAGGGATTATATAATTTTGAGACCAGTCAAATGAACCAAACCCAAAGAAATTATGGTCTATGACCACTTATAAAGTTTTCCCATAACAATTTGGAACTATGTTAATGAATTAAGGTAATTAACTAAATTTATTAAAGAGTGCAATGCGTATGAGGCGGGATGGATAGAGATATCTTTACATTTATATCCGTCTCATACCCATGATGCATATTGTCATGTGTCCCCATATCCATATCCGTAACTCCAAATGAAGCGGAGGCATGCGATACTGTAGATTTAGAGAAAATTGTCATCCCTATACAACAACCTCTATCTAATAGGTACATAAAGGTTTATGGAGATTCTGAACATAAAGCAAAGCTCAAATTATACAAAAACCTCTACATGGACAAGAAAATCATATATTAGGATGCCAAACTGAAGAGCAAACATAGCTCACCAGGATGGGTGGAAAGCAAAAGGATAAGGTGGGATAAAGACAGGTCCTTTCTGCAATTGGAATACTCACAATTGTAGATCCAAAAGAAAGTTGAGCTGGCTTTGCATTGGACATAATAGCAAGTTTCCAAATCAACATGATGGTGCAAGTTCCATCAATTTCAAATATAAAATTAGGACTCACCTCCACTGTTGAAATAAGCATTGTAAGCATCAAGAAGTCTGTTCTCAATCATGATGAGCTGAGCTCAATTTTCTCATTCTTTATCACAATCAAATCTGCATCTCTTTTAATTCCTCCTCATTCTTTGCTAGAGTGGAAGAATATTAGGTTCATCATATCAAACTTATGCCACTTCACATTGCCATCTTCTCTGTAACATGCCATTTTAACAAACTTTTGCAACTTCATATTGCCATAAACCAAAGATCAAGGAACCTAGGATCTAACACCGACTAGCAAAAGTCGGTAGTTTGTGTGATGTGAATAAACCCAAATAAAAATGATTTGAAGACAAAGGAATAGAGGAGGAAGACGGCAAGAAGAATGTGGTCATGGTGGTGTAGATTATTTATTCTAGTAAGAAGGATATTTGGAATTTACTGCAAATTTTAAAAACTAGATGTGATATAATTCAGTTACCATTACTCAAAACCCCCGTCCTTGCCTCTTATATAAAAATGCTTTCAAGGAGAAAACTCAGGACCCACAGTAATGACAATTTGCAAAGCATTATACAATAAAGCCGGGAATTAAAAAAAAAAAGCTTTAAACATCTGTAGTAATCACATAATCAATTCTAAATGCTATAGATTACAGTAAATAATGGTAACCTATCACTAGGAAACAAAGTATGCCCATAACTAGCTACAAATAGGCAGCATTCTCTTAGAAACAGGTTCTCAGTATAATAACCTAATATTTCTCAAGATAACTCAAGAATGACCAATCACAAAAGAGTAGAAAATTTCTTTTAAGGCCTTCATATAAAAGACTAGCATGGGACACATGTTGTGCACATGGAAAAGCACGGATGAACATGTTGTGCAACAGAGTTCAATGTCCAAGAGAGAAGAGAGAGAATGGGGGCAATGGAATGTCCTAGCTTAGTGTCCAAGATGACTAGGATTCGTGTTATACATTACTAGACATGGAAGAGAAACTATGGATGTTGTTGTTCCCTAATTTGACAAAAGAATATTTGATCATCATGTAACCTACCATTGGGAGGTTCACTTATCTGCTTTGTTCCCTCAAAACTGAACTATACGGGACATATTCATTTAAACTTGCAGCAGTTATAGATAGTGGAGATGAATAACCACATGTTCAGAGCCTCACAAACCAAAGGCACTCAGGCATTTGGGTTATAGATCTTTCAAAGTCCAACAGCCATTCTTTGGATAGTGATTTCACTGAAGCTACAATTCTTAGTCTACTATAACATCTTGGTTCTATTTCTGCATTTTTTAAGATATATCAGCTACAAGAAAACAGCAATGGCTGTTTGCAAGCAAGCACTACTAGAAAGTCAAAAATTGATAGTTGACAAATTAAGCTTCAGTTGTCAAAAATCAATCAAGATTTAGAATGCCATATGAATGTCCATGTGCACGTAATTAATTCAAAAGATCAAATAAGATCAAGGATCGTATAAGAAACTCTTGAATATCAGAATGTTCCAGCTTTTGTTTTTATTTCAACTTGAGAATACCACAATTTTACAGTTATCCATTCACAGTATTCTTGAAAAAACTACTCTCAACCAGATATGCAAAAGGATGAAATGGGAATAATGTTCATGATATATTTTATGCCTAGCAATAGGGATTGTCATCCTAAAGCATAGGTAGGTCATATATCAACAATGTGGGCTCCAAGAAATGTAATATTGGACATCAACTGGAACCAAAAGAGAGAACAAATAATACAACATTGTGGAACCTATTTCCTTCATCCAGTATAAAGCAAAAACAGGGGGAAAAAATCTCCCTTAATTTCATGAAGCATAACCATCAACCTTATAGGGTTGTGTTAGGTAGCTGACAGCCAGCATAAAACTTCGTCAGATCCCTTAAAACATGAATCTACTAAATCAAACTATGTGACCTGAATAGAGCAGAGTGGAGGAAGCAGATTCATGTAGCCGACCTCATGTAGTTGGGAAAAGAATTAGATAAGTTGAGTTGAGTTGATAACCATCAACCTTATATTAACAATTGATTGCATACATATTTTTTTTACTATACTTGACAGATCATAAAGGTGTTAAGAAGCATGAAACCTTTCATGAACATGAGATAAAACCAAAGCTATTATGCATGCCACAATGACCAGCTTGCTCAGCAATCCAAGTGGAGATGTCCTAGCAAACGGATTCACTTCTTCAAGTTCTAATTAGAGCTGTGCAGGATACATAGCAATGAGACATGAAAATTAATGATTGAGATCCTCATTCTCAAAATACAGTGAAAACATGGCTTGGGGAGCTGTATGTCATGCTACTGACATTCCTAATGAGCAGGCACTACCCTTCGAGGGAAAATAGTATCAGAACTGCAATTGTTACTTTATCTCAGAAGATGAGCCATCCTTTTGTTTTCATGAAAATGAAGATGTTTGGCAGTTCAGCTCAAAATTGTTCTCTCAATTTGTTTTGTTATTTACCAGGTTATGGTAACTTCAGCCTTATATAAAGGAATTACAGAAATACAAAAACTTATGTCACCATATGAAAAAGTAAGCCTTTTTCCCAGTCATTTATCCACTATTTGACTTTATCGAGTGGAATCATTCTCTGCCCATCAAAATTAGTCAAATGCCATGTTGAAGGTCTTTCTCTCCTCTATCTTGACCCTTTACCACAAAAATGAGCAATCCTAACCAGGGTGTGCTCGCATCTTCCCTGGACATGCCCATATCATCTCATATGGATACCTATCATTTTATAAAATGGTGAAAAAATGAAAGTAGAATTTTCTGATAAGTTGTCGAAGGGTTTTACAATGCAATGCATTTATAAAAGGACAGGATATTAAGTACAACAAAATTTTCTATCAGGCCTATGAATGTGAGATTCAAGCTTATCATTTATGCATCTTAAGGCTCCACACAACGTCATATTCCATCCAGATTGCAGAGTCCCTCTACAACAGAACAGATTTCCTGCCCCATCTGAATTTCTTGTTTAAAAAGTCTATCTCTGCACCTAACGAAACACACCACAACTTCTTCACCTTCCTTTTATATTTAAACCTCTATGAACCCTACGTCACATTCCGTGTTCGTCTTGGTGCTTCCATCTTACACAAAAACCATGATTTAAACCACAAAGTCCATTTCCTTTACAAGCATTGAAAACTTTAGCACTTTTTTTGTTTTTTGCTCCCAGATTCCTAGTGCCTACCCGAATCCAGCAACAAAAGAAACGCCAGATCCTAAACCTATCCTAAGTGCCCTAAATTGGGAGAGAAATAGCAAGCAATATAAAAGGAAATGCGAGAAAACAGAGAACTAACGAACAAAATCACCATAAAACCCGATAAAGCTCGAACCTTTGAGTAGGAACCGACGCCATAGATCTTCCCGAGCTCGAAATCATTAATGGTGAATTGCTCCTGCGGCGCCCTGAAGGCAATGTTGTTGTTGCGCTGCACCTGCGGGGACGGCGACGGCGACTGCTGCTGCAATCGGAGCTTCGCCTCGAAATCCTTCTCCATCTCCTCCCCTCCCCCACCCACCGCCATCACTCCCAAACCCTGCCTATCGTCCTATCTACTGATTCCGGTGTCCACCTCTCGGGGCGAGCGACGAGGGTCCTTCACGGCCTCCAACGGCGGGGGCGGTCAACGAGGGCCCGCGAATCATCGGATTCCCCTCCTCTTCCCCCCCCCCCCTCTCTCTCTCTCTCTCTCTCTCTGGCCTTTGCCCCGCCCTCCCTCTGATAAAAGCGGGAGCCAAAAGGGGAAAAAGGCGAGGGTTTCCGCCTGCCACCGTCCCAGCCTTAAAACGAATCTTCTGGAGCCCTAAGCGGCGAAATTATGATTGAAAAATGCCTCCTTTTGCTCGCTTTTCCTTGTGGATTTCAGCTAAGAATGAGGGATTCGGGAAGGGAGAGGACAGGATGGAAGGGAGTGGGATTGAGATAGAGACGGGGAGTCGAGGCATTGGTTCGAAGTGGGAGATGGGAATCGAGGGAAGGGAGCACATGGCGTGTAATGATGGTGGGGCTCCGCTAATATTTTTAGGGCCCCGATAAAGCGGCAGCCAACGTATGATTGGCGAGAGACGCTCGACGGATTCTATTAAGAATATGCTCTGTGTTTCTCTCTCTCTCTCTCTCTTTTTAAATTTTTTCTTGAAAAAAATAAAAATAAAATTTTAATTTTAATTTATATAGAAATGGTAAACAGATCCAGCTAACTGAAAGAGCGGCGCATCGATCCATCATACCGTACCGACCAGGCCCGGGGGTCCACAAGCGCGTTGGCACTTGGCAGAGATGTGGCGACGGATTTATTTAATTTTGAATGAATTAAATAAATATGCATATTTTTTTGTATGAGCCGACCTTTTAAAAAAAAAATTTGGGAAAAAAATTTTTATGTTTACCATTTATCTAACATAAATCAAACCCTAAATTGTTGAGTCAACAAGCCAAGCTGCCATACAATTTTTTATCCTTATTATTTTATTTAAAAAATAATTTAAAAATAAATAAATAAAATAAAAAATATGTATCTTTTAGCTTATAGTTGATGCAATTCAACAGGATCACTCTTCTATACATCAATTTTTTTATCTAGAGCTAATTCTTAAGCAGAAGATCTTTTACTTTTATTATATTTTTAATTATAATATATATATATTATGTAATAAATTAGTAATTTTATCTTTAATTTTAACAATGTCATGCATCATATTATTATAAACTTCTTCTAATATTATTAATGCACTATCTAATTTAAATTTAGGATTCATATTTAAAGCTAAACAATGAAGATGTAAATTTTTGTGGCCAATACTTATTAAATTTTAATTCCATTGGTTTAATTATATTTTCAAAACCTTCTGCATTTTTATAAGTTGCAAAATAGTTAATAATATTATAGATTTGCCATAAAATTAGGAAAGAAGTGGGATAATAATTATCAATTAAAATATTAGTATTATTATAAAATATTTTAAAAATTATATAATAATATTATAAGTATCTCAGTGAAATATAATGGAGGATTATTGAAAATTATTATAAAAACTAATAATAATATCTTTATATTCAAAATGTGATTGTAACATTTAGATTTTTTACTATATGCAACATATAAAATTTTAAAATCTTATTTTTAAGCTCTTCAAGAGTTATATATTTAATAAGATTTTTAATTTTACTTACAGGTTATTTAATAACTTTTAAATCATTTTGTATAATTAAATTTAAAACATAATATGCACATCTTATATAAAATAATTTTTTATTTAGAGTAGAACGCAAGTGCTATTTGAGTAAATCAATAGTAATAATATTATTAGCTACATTATCTAAACCAATTAAAAAAATTTTGTCGTGTAATGATATTCATATACTATATGTATGATTAAACTAGAGATATCGATGGCATGATATAGAAATTCAAAATTGTTGAGGGTAGAATCGTCATTGCATTGATAATCGTGTGAAGGGGCTAAGATCAGCCCCATCCTTTCGTCCGCTACGATATGCCCCCGAGGAACAAGCTAAACTAATGTGGTCCGGCAGGCCATGCGACCCCTGACTCATTTTTTTCGGGTTTCCATAACCCAACCTTTCTGAACTATCCGTAACTCAACCTTCCCCGAGCTACCTATAGCTCGGCCTCTCCGAGCTCCCATAGCTCGGTTTTTTTCGAGCTACCTATAGCTCGACTTCCCCCGAGCCTCCCATGGCTCGGCTTCCCCGAGCTTCCCACAGCTCGTTTTCTCGAGCCTCCCGTGGCTCGGTTTCTTAGAGCTTCCCATAGCTTGGTTTCCTCGATTTACTGATGATTTGTTTTTCTCCGAGCTACCTATAGCTCGGCTTCCCCCGAGCCTCCCATGACTCGGCTTCCTCCGAGCTTCCCGTAGCTCGGCTTTCTCCGAGCTACCTATAGCTCGGCTTCCCCCGAGCCTCCCATGACTCGGCTTCCTCCGAGCTTCCCGTAGCTCGGCTTTCTCCGAGCTTCCCGTAGCTCGGCTCTCCCCGAGCTTCCCATAGCTCGACCTTCCTGAGCTTCCCGAATCTCGGATCCTATGAGCTCCCATAGCTCGGCTTCCCCGAGCTACCTATAGCTTGGACTTCCCGAGTTTCCACAACTCGGTTTCCCCGAGCTACCTGTAACTCGGCTCGGTCTCCCCCGAGCTTTCCGAAGCTCAGTTTCCTCGAGCTTCCACAGCTCGACTCCCATGAACAATCCTCGATTTGACACTCACCTCCGTTGAGCCCGACGCGGGAGAGCCTAGGCCCATCATCACAGAATCCCAAACAAAGAATCATGTTGAAGAGTGAACTAGGACCTAATATAACTACCTGGGATCTACGCATTTATCAGATCTCAGGCCATCAAAGAGCTTTCCTAGCCATCGATCCCTCAACGAACAAGATACGGATCCCACCGGCCTCACAACGGCCTGATTCGATTCATTCCCGTATCCTAACAACCTTCGAAGTTCAAACCTTCCAGAAGGCGCTCAAGATCCAGGTCATTACCTATAAATACGGCATCCCCAGATTCTCTCAGGTATGCGCTCACAGCCCCTGGCTCACTCTCACTCTCACTCTCCTCCACTGCTCATCGATGCCCCCTCCCTGGAGCTCCCGACTGGCCACCCCTGGAGAGACTTCCGGAGATATCCCTCTCCCCATTTTCTGTTGATCACCGATCTACACTGACTTGAGCGTCAGAGGGTCTTCCACGGAGGGCCACCCCCAACACCTCTCGCGCAAGGACTTCTGTGCAGGTCCGCCCAGGAGGAAGCCTAGACCGGAGATCGACCGCGCCCGAGTCAGAGGACAGATCCCGGCGGCAACAGATTGGCGCTAGAGGAAGGCCCTCAAATCCCGTTAAAACTTGAAGAAAGGAGACAAGGATCTCGATATGGAGTAGACAATGGCTAATCGGAGAAGAGCAACCTCTAAAGCCCAAGACCAGGTCGTCACCCAAAGACCTGATCCGACAGGTAATACGGCGCCGCAGCCTCCGCCAGTTGAGACCCCATCACCACCAGCCATCCCAGTGATGCAGGACCAGTTCGCCATGCTGGTCCAGCAGGTCTAAGCCCTGACCCACCTAGTTCAGGAGCGTTTCGCAGTTGCCCCTGCTCCACACCTTCATGGGGAGGCCGCAGCTCCTTCCTCTCCGACCACCTCCTCCTCTGGTCCGCATAAAGCCACGAACCCCCCACACCGACCCAAAGGGGACAAACCGGTCCCGCGAGGCGGCTGTAACAGGGATCCTCCCAGATCTCGATGAGCCCGGACCCTTTCCCAGGTGTCCTCCCGCCATGATTCAACGTCGTCCCTACGCTCTCCCGCCCAGCTCCTCCTCTTACTTCTGAAGAGGAGATCCGTCGACAAATCTGGGAGATGCGTTAGAAGCTGAATGCCGCCAAGCAGGCCCATCCGCCTCAGCCCAAGGCGGAGTAGGGCATTCCTTTCTCCAAAGGGATTATGGAGGAAGTGATTCCCTCCCATGTCAAACTACCCACCGTCGAGCCCTACCATGGCTCTTCTGACCCGGATGATCATCTCAGCAGCTTCCGATCAATAATGATGTTCCACGGAGCATCCGACGTAATCCTCTGCCGCGCCTTCCCCTCCACCCTCAGAGGATCTGCCCGAACCTGGTTCAACGCCTTGAAACCAGGTTCCGTTGATTCATTCGATGAGCTGAGCCATCTTTTTATTGGCCAGTTCGTCAGTAGCCGCCGTCACCGGCGGAGATCCGACTCCCTCTCTGAAGTTAAGCAGAGAGAGGGGGAGTCCTTGAGAAACTATCTTGGCCGCTTCAACAAGGCCATGCTAGAGGTGGACCACCTTAATCATGAGGTGGCTATGTTTGCCTTGGTAGGGGGAGTTTTGAAGGAGAGCGACTTCTACCTGGCGATGGAAGTCAGCTACCCCCCAAACCTCTCCGATATGATGGCCCTGGCAGACAAATATGCCAGGGTTGAAGAATCGCGGAGAGTTGCCCGCGCCGAGCTAGCGAAGAAAAAAGAACCCAAAGGTCCTGACAAGCACCGACCCGTCCGTCGGCCAAGTCCACCTCGTCGCCAAAGAGCTCCCCCACCGCCGCCGAGAAATCGCTCCTGGAGCCCGCCCAGGCGATTCGACCGGTACACTCCGCTCACTGTACCCAGGGCATAAATTCTCATAGAGATAGAGCGCCAACTCTCCCGGCCAGCTCCTCTCCGAGGAAACCCAACCCGGAGGGACCTCGCCAAATACTGCCGCTACCATCGGAAGCACGGCCATGACACTGAGGAATGCTGGCAGCTGAAAAATGAGATTGAGAGGCTGATTCAATGGGGCCGACTGAACCAATTCAGGAGTGTTGGCCCAGATGACAACCCAAGAGGGGGGGTAAATTGGGTTCTTAAAAAATTTAAACCTTTTGAAATATTTGTTTGCTTAGTGTGAGTGAAAGTTAATGCAGATGCAAATATAAAATACAATCAATAAGATAGAGATAGAGATAGAGATAAAGGAGACATGGCAAACACAAAGATTTTATAGTGGTTCGGTGTATCCAACACCTACGTCCACTCCCAAGATTCACTTGGGTCCACACTATAATCTTCCTTGATTACAGCTGAGTTGTTTTACAAGCTCACAACTCAAACTTATTGTTTTCCCGGGATCACAACGAACCCAGCCGGTTTTCGGGCTCACCAGCACAAAAACCCTAACACAAGCTATACCAAGCTTGTACCGAGGTAAGACTACCTCCACTAGTTCAATCCCCCAGACTGAACTAGATACAAATAATAGAAATAGTGTTTTTCAATACACAGCTCCTCAATGAGCAAATAATCAAATAAAAGAACAAGGTTTAGAAAAGCCTGATTTGTAGTTGGTTGGCTTTTGAGCTTTTCTTCTTTTCTTCTTCTCCTTGCTGGATTGAATCAAGCCTCAGCTCCGATTCTTCACAGTTGAAGCAGTTGAGAAGAGTTGAAAAGCAAGAAACTGATCCTCTTTCTCCAATTTGGGAAATCCACCAAAACTTTGATTTGAATGCCTTGGATTCCTCTTGAGCTTTTTGGAGTGGAGTGGATTTGAGCTAGAAGGTTTTTCTCTTGAGATTCAGGCTCTCGGATTTTTGAATTGGGATTTCTCTATTTCCGATTTTCCTCTTTGTTTTTCCGTTTTGTCTCTCTTCTTTTTTTTGAATGATAGTCTTCCCTTTTTATAGATTTCTTTCAAGCCATTTTGGAAGAAAAATCTGTTGGAGTGTACCTTGTAACAAAATATATCCGTTAGAAATAAGGTAAAATAGAAATATTACCGTTAGAGCTGATCTGGCAATTTGATTTTTCATTCCAGGTGGGTTGGAGTCGACTCTAACTTTTCTGGAGTCGGCTCTAACTCGAAACACTTTTATCCGTTAATTCTGGAGTCGTCTCTGACTTTTCTGGGGTCGACAAGAAACTTTTTTGGAGTCGACTCTAACATACCCGGAGTCGACTCTAAGTCGGGGCCAGAAAAATCAACTTTCTGTTTCTTCTGTGAGAGTCGGCTCTAACAGTCTCGGAGTCGACTCTAACTTCCGTGCCAGATTCTGGAGTCGGCTCTGTGATTCTCGGAGTCGACTCTAATGTCTGCAATCTTACCTAGACATTAGATTCGATCCAGAACACGATTTAACTCCTGATTTTGATCTTTCAATTGACTTATAATCTGAAAAACTTAATCAAAATCATTAGAGCCTTCAATTGTTATACTCAAATAGTTTTGTTAATCATCAAAATCATCAATTGGGTCAACAATCTCCCCCTTTTTGATGATAACAAAAACTTTGAGTATATGCATTCAAAAATTCATTCGAACTAAGGATTATAGTCATTTTAAAGCTTAAAATATTTTTAATGAAGGATTTGATGCCAATATTCAAAGTGACTTTTAAAATTGTGCATGAGTTCTATATAAGCATCGATTATGAACATTTAAACTAAATGTACAGAAAATTACAATTAAGCTTTTGTTAAGCTCCCCCTGCATTGAATAGCTCCCCCTATATATAAAAATCAAATTTAATTGAACTAATCAAAATTCAAGTCTCTTTCTTTTTACATAATCAATCATTTCTCCCCCTTTCTTTCTTTCTTTTTGCATATTTCTCTCATTAAAATCTCAAGTCTGAACTAATCAAAATTTCAAGTCTCTTTCTTTTTACATAAACAATCATTTCTCCCCCTTTCTTTCTTTCTTTTTGCATATTCAACCATCTCTCATTAAAATCTCAAGTCTTCTTTTCTTTGCATATTCAACCATCTCTCCCCCTTTTTTGTTATCAGCAATAAGGAGAGTATTAGATAAAGAAAGTTATTAGAGAAAAATTGTAGGTTCAATAAGATATAGGGATTCAAGCAGTCAATCATAGACAGATTTGAAAATGTGTAATTGCATTTCATAAGTAAGAACATTACATAAGTTGATTCATGTACATTCCAAAATGAAATACATTAGATATTCAAAAATTCCTAAATACAAACTATCAAAAATCAAGGTCAGATATGTTTGAATACAATTTTCTTCAAGTGACCTATGATTTCCATTACATCATCTTTTTGAGATTTCTTAAAATTTTCAAGACAAGCTTCAATTTGAGACTGCAAGGTCAATGTCCTTCTTCATTGACCGTTGCATGAACATAAGATCCTGATCCATCGGCAATGCCTTCCATCCTTTCGAAGATCTTGTGAAGCTCAGCACCAAAGGATTCAACAGAATTGCTAAGGAAAAGGATATCATGTCCAGTCTCGAATTTAAGTTCTTCTTTTAGTTGATTGAAGTCTTCTTTTAATTGATTAATTCATGAGATCTCTGACTATCATACTCAGCAAGCAAGCTCTTAACTGACCAAGTTGCTCATCAGAGAATCTCCAGAAGTTATAGGACTGATGTGGAGGTGAGGGAATAGTGCTCGGTCCGGCCTCTGAAGGTCCAGCTGTAGAAGGTCCCGCAATAAATGGATCAGGGACTGATGGTCCCGCAGTGGATGGTCCAGGGATATCTTCTACTCTGGTCCTCTTCAGCTCTATCTCTCTCAGCTCTTTCTTCCCTCCTCCTTTCATCCAAACACCATTTAATTTCTTGAAGCCCATTCCGATGAATAGTAGAAATGCTATAATAATCAGTGTGTCTCAGTTTTCTTAAAGGTTCATTATCCATAATGAGCACACCTTGGCTTCTAAAAATAATGTCAGAATCATACCGTATGGCAGTGTTGATCTTTTCTTTGTAGCTGCCTCTGCCATGTATCCAATCATCATGCCAGCTAAATTGACTGGCCTTCCAGTAATTATATAGTCCATCAAAGAACGTCTCGCTCCGAGACATACTCAAATCTATCAATTTTGGAAATAAGATTCTTCCACATATTATGTAGTAATCTGAGTTCTAGATTTAACTGATTTGCAAGATTTCTTCAAACTCAGTCACATTCCTCCCTAGCATCCTTGACAGTGCACCACTTCTATCATTCATGTTGATATTCCATAAACCAATTGTGGGCATTTCTAATAAATTTCCAAGAATTTCAGTTGTTATTATGACTCTTGTTCCTCTTACAATACTGATTAAACCTCCTTCTCCTCTGCTCAAATCATTGTAAAACTCTCTTACTATGCAGGATAAGTGGGGAATCTAATGAGCAAACTTTTCCCATCCCATTTCCTTAAACATCTTCCAATAGAGAAACCCTCGATTCAAATAAATCAAAGTTAACCTTCCTCCCAGTGGTAATGGTCTTACCAGCTAAGTTGATCAACCTTTGGAGAAGAGGGTGAAGGAGGGGAATCTCTTGAGTGGCCGAAGAGGAAGAAGGCGAGGGTTGCCTCCGAATCGTGCGTCTCTCGTTGGAACGGATGCTCCACCGACGAAACCGCGCCTCTTGGGTGCCATTGAGAAGATTGGAATGTTAATCAAAGGTTTTGAGAAGATTGGGGAAGTTGGAAAGGCTTTGGAACTTCTTGGAGGGTTTTGGGAGACGATGGAATGATTTGGGGTCGACTCCGCCTTTTTATTTTTGACCTAGCTCGACTTAGAGTCGACTCCCGAAAACTGGGTGTCGGCTCCGAACCAGAAAGTCTGTCAGCGCTCGTATTAGAGTCGGCTCACAAAGCCAGAGTCGGCTCTAATTGCTTAGACAGAACATCAAAAACTCAGGTGTCGACTCCACAAACTGTCAGAGTCGACTCTAACAGTTTCAGAGATAAAAAATTCAAGTTTCAAGGATTGAAACTATTCAAATTAATCATCAAATTATAGATAAATGTTCCTTAGCAATTGGGGAAACAATGAATCAAGATCTAGATAGATTTCCTTATTGAAATATCAAGATTTTTCAAGAAATGATGAAATCTAGATAGATGTCCTTAAGAGTTTCAGAAAACTATTCCAAAGGATCACAAACTCCTAATTCTCCTCTAAGATAACAAAATCTCTCTTCACTTAAGGGTTTTGTAATATATCTGCAAGTTGTTCTTCAGTATTCACATAATCAAGACAAATTTCATTATTGGCTACATGTTCTCTTATAAAGTGATATCTATTTCAATATGCTTTGTTCTTGAATGTTGAATTGGATTTTTAGTTAGATTTATTGCACTTGTATTATCACATCTTATAGGTGTCTTATCAAGTGTGATACCATAGTCTTCAAGTTGTCTCTTAATCCATAGGATTTGAGCACAGCAACTTCCAGCTGCAACATATTCTGCTTCGCAGTAGATAATGCAACCGAATTTTGCTTTTTGCTAAACCATGAGATTAAGTTACTTCCTAAAAATTGGCATGCACCACTTGTGCTTTTTCTATCTAACTTACATCCAGCATAATCAGAATCAGAATATGCAATCAGATTTAATGTGAGTCTCTAGAATACCATAAACCTACATTTTTTGTTCCACTTAAGTATCTTAGTATTCTTTTAACAGCAATTAAGTGTGATTCTTTAGGTTCTGATTGAAATCTAGCACATAACATACAGAAAACATAATATCTGGTCTACTTGCAGTTAATAAAGAAGGGATCCGATTATACCTCGATAATACTTTTGATCAACCTTCTTACCTTCTTCATCTTTGTCCAGCTTGCATGAAGGACTCATTGGTGTTCCGAGGGGTTTAATTGATTCCATACCAAATTTCTTTAGAATTTCTCTTGTGTACTTTGTTTGGTTGATAAAGATACCCTCTTTGCTTTGTTTGATTTGGAGTCCAAGGAAGAAATTGAGTTCTCCCATCATGCTCATCTCGAATTCTCCCTGCATTAACTTAGCAAATTCTTGACATAGAAGATTGTTAGTAGCACCAAATACAATGTCATCAACATAAATTTGTACTACAAGTAAATCTTTATCTTTTCTTTTCAAAAATAATGTTTTATCAACATTTCCTCTTGTAAAATCATTTTCAATTAAAAATTTACTTAGTCTATCATACCAAGCTCTAGGTGCTTGTTTCAAACCATATAAAGCTTTGTGCAATTTAAAAACGTGATTTGAAAATTCATGATCTTCAAACCTGGTGGTTGTTCAACAAATACTTCTTCATTTATTAATCCATTTAAAAATGCACTTTTGACATCCATTTGAAATAAATTAAAGTTCATGTGACATGCAAATGCAAGTAATAGCCTAATGGCTTCTAATCTAGCTACAGGTGCAAAGGTTTCATCAAAATCAATACCTTCTTCTTGATTATATCCTTTTGCAACTAATCTAGCTTTGTTTCTAATTACTATGCCATTTTCATCTAGTTTATTTCTAAAAACCCATTTTGATCCTATAACAGAATGATTTTTAGGTCTTTCCACTAATGTCCATACATTATTTCTAGTGAATTGATTTAATTCTTCTTGCATAGCTAACATCCAATTATTATCTTTTTCAGCTTCTTCAATGGTTTTAGGTTCAATTTGTGAAACAAATGCAAGATGATTACTAATATTTCTCATAGATGATCTAGTTCTTATTCCTTGAGATGGATCACCTATAATCAATTCCTTGGGATGACTATAAGCATATCTCCAATCTCTTGGTAGATCTATATCATTATGATTATATTAATCATCGTCCTTAGGTGAATCATCATCTTTAGCTTCTTGTTCATGATCTGAAGATACTTCAATATTAAGTTTTTCAAGATTTTTCAAATGTTTGTATCTTCCTCATCATCAATCTTTTCAGAACTTGATGCTAAAGATTCATCAAAAACTACATGAATGGATTCTTCAACTATTAAACTTCCTTTATTAAACACTCTATATGCTTTACTAGTTGTTGAATAACCTAAGAATATTCCTTCATCAGATTTAGCATCAAATTTCCTAAGTTATTTTTACCATTATTATGAATGAAACATTTACAACCAAATGCATGAAAATATTTAATGTTGGGTTTTCTTCATGCCATAATTCATAAGGTGTTTTCTTTAAAATTGGTCTTATTAATGCTCTATTTAGGATGTAACATGCTGTGTTAATAGCTTCCGCCCAAAAGTACTTTGGGAGTTTACTTTCACATAGCATGGTACGGGCCATGTCTTCTAGAGTTCTATTTTTCCTTTCAACTACTCCATTTTGTTGTGGAGTTCTTGGTGCAGAAAAATTATGATTAATACCATTTTCATTGCAAAAACTTTCAAATAAAATTTTCAAATTCAGTTCCATGATCACTTCTTAGAGATACTATGGTAGTGTTTTTCTCATTTGTGACTTTCTTGAAGAATTTCAGGAATATCGAGAAAGTCTCATCTTTGTGAGCTAAAAACATTACCCAAGTGAATCTAGAGTAATCATCTACTATCACAAGACCATATTTCTTTCCTCCTAGACTTGTGGTTCTAGTTGGTCCAAAAAGGTCCATGTGAAGTAGCTCTAATGGCCTAGAAGTTGAAACAACATTTTTAGATTTGAAAGAACTTCTCGTTTGTTTTCCAAATTGACATGCATCACATATTTTGTTATTTTCAAAATCTATTTTAGGTAAGTCCTTTAACTAAATCCATTTAATTAGTTTTGAAATAAGGTGTGTGCTTGCATGACCTAATCTACGATGCCACAACCAACCAATCTCATTCATATTAGCATTATTAGCAATTAAGCAATGATTATTAGTAGACAAATTGTCTAAGTCAATCAAGTATACATTGCCATTTCTATTTCCAGTAAAAACAATGCTATTATCAATGGGATTAGCAACTGTGCATATAGAAGATTCAAATGAAACTTTAAACCTTTATCACATAATTGGCTATACTAATTAAATTATGCTTTCAAACCATCAACATAAAGTACATTTTCAATATGTATGGATGGAGTTATTTGAATTTACCAAGGCCCATAATTTGGCCTTTGCCATTATCGCCAAATGTAACAACTCCACCTTTTTTGCTTTCAGGGTGATGAATTGATCTTTGTCACCCGTCATGTGTCTTGAGCAGCCACTATCAAGATACCACTTTTCTTTGATCTTTTGGCCGCAAGACATTCCTGCAAAGATGATCAAGTCTTATGTTTAGGTACCCAAGCTTTCTTGGGTCCTTCATGGTTAGTAGCATAAAAATTGTTCCTTTCGGAACCCATATTTTCTTTCCTTTAATATTTAAGTTTTATTAGGTTTTAGAATTTTACATTCATAAGATTTATGTCCTTTTTGATTGCATTTAAAGCATGTAAAATTACTTTGGCCAGTTGCACAAAAATATTTTTCAGTGATTTTTGTTTCTTAAGGTGTTATACCCTAATCCGGCTTTGTCAAAAACTGCTTTTTGACTATTTAATAACATGTCCAATTTAGTTGAGCTTAAGGTAAACTTATCAACTATGTTTTTATATTTTTCAACCTCTTTCCTTAGTTTATCATTTTCATTGGAAATTAATTCTTTTATCAAAATTTCATTTTCAGATTTAAGTTTCTTAACTTCATTATTAAGATCTTCCTTGAAAGTTAAATTTTCATTTTTCAAAAGCTTTGTTTCTTTTTCAAAACTTTGAAATCGCCGATAAGTTCATTAAAAGCATCAAATAATTCATCAAATGCAAACTCATCGCAAGGGTTATCGGAACTTACCTCATCGTTGTCGTCTGCCATGAACATACATTTGCGACTTCCTTTTGTTCTTCTTCTTCGGAAGAAGATTCTTCGCTATCACTCCAAGTCGCCACATAAGCCTTCTTTTTCTTTTTGTAGGCTTTCTTTAATTTAGGACATTCATTCCTAAAGTGCCCCGTTTATTACACTCATAGCAAGTCAAGGGGTCTTTCTCTTTTTCTTTGTCCTTGTCCTTGTTCTTATCCTTTTCTCCTTCCCACTTTGCTCCAAATTTCTTCTTGTGGAAGGGTTTCTTTCTCCTCATGAATCTTTTAAACTTTTTAGCTAAGAGAGCAGTCTCTTCATCATCATCATCATCGTCATCGCTGCTGCTCTCTTCTTCTTTTGCAGCTTTGAGGGCAATTACTTTCTTCTTCTTTGTGTCCTCCTCTATGTGCTGCTTCATTGTCAACTCATGGGTCATCAGTGATCCTAGAAGCTCCTCTAAGGGCAGAGTGTTGAGGTCCTTTGCTTCTTGGATTGCTGTCATTTTTGCTTCCCATGATCTTGGTAGTGACCTAAGAATTTTTCGAACAAGTTCAGAGTTAGTATATGTCTTACCAAGACTTTTTAAACCATTTACAATATCTGTAAATCTAGTGTACATGCATGCAATGGTTTCAGATTGTTCCATGCTAAACAACTCATATTTATGAACAAGAATATTAATTTTAGATTCTTTTACTTGGTTGGTACCCTCATGGGTAACCTCTAATCTATCCCAAATCTCCTTTGCGGAATTACATGTGGAGATTCTATTAAATTCATTTGCATCTAAGGAGCAATATAAAACATTCATGGCTTTAGCGTTAAGTTGTGCCATCTTCCTATCATTATCATTCCAATCCCTTTCGGGCTTAGGAACAATAGTGCCATCAATAACATGTGTGGGTGTACTAGGTCCATTAATTATAATACCCCATAGTTCATAATCAGAAGCTTGAATGAATATCCTCATTCTAGCTTTCCAATATGAATAATTTGAACCATTAAACAGTGGAGGTCTATTCGTAGAATGACCTTCAGCAAATGATCCAACTTGAGCTGCCATTTGGATCTTTAGCTCTTGATCGTGTGATCAAAATCTAATGAGCACTTGCTCTGATACCAATTGTTGGCCCAGATGACAACCCAAGAGGGGGGGGGGGTGAATTGGGTTCTTAAAAAATTTAAACCTTTTGAAATATTTGTTTGCTTAGTGTGAGTGAAAGTTAATGCAGATGCAAATATAAAATACAATCAATAAGATAGAGATAGAGATAGAGATAAAGGAGACACGGCAAACACAAAGATTTTATAGTGGTTCGGTGTATCCAACACCTACGTCCACTCCCAAGATTCACTTGGGTCCACACTATAATCTTCCTTAGATTACAGCTGAGTTGTTTTACAAGCTCACAACTCAAACTTGTTGTTTTCCCGGGATCACAACGAACCCAGCCGATTTTTCGGGCTCACCAGCACAAAAACCCTAACACAAGCTATACCAAGCTTGTACCGAGGTAAGACTACCTCCATTAGTTCAATCCTCCAGATTGAACTAGATACAAATAATAGAAATAGTGTTTTTCAAGTACACAGCTCCTCAATGAGCAAATAATCAAATAAAAGAACAAGGTTTAGAAAAGCCTGATTTGTAGTTGGTTGGCTTTTGAGCTTTTCTTCTTTTCTTTTCTCCTTGCTGGATTGAATCAAGCCTCAGCTCCGATTCTTCACAGTTGAAGCAGTTGAGAAGAGTTGAAAAGCTAGAAACTGATCCTCTTTCTCTAATTTGGGAAATCCACCAAAACTTTGATTTGAATGCCTTCGATTCCTCTTGAGCTTTTTGGAGTGGAGTTGATTTGAGCTAGAAGATTTTTCTCTTGAGATTCAGGCTCTCTCTTTTTCGGATTTTTGAATTGGGATTTCTCTATTTCCGATTTTCCTCTTTGTTTTTCGTTTTGTCTTCTTCTTTTTTTTGAATGATAGTCTTCCCTTTTTATAGATTTCTTTCAAACCATTTTTGGAAGAAAACTATCCGTTGGAGTGTACCTTGTAACAAAATATATCCGTTAGAAATAAGGTAAAATAGAAATATTACCGTTAGAGCTGATCTGGCAATTTGATTTTTCGTTCCAGGTGGGTTGGAGTCGACTCTAACTTTTCTGGAGTTGGCTCTAACTCGAAACACTTTTATCCGTTAATTCTGGAGTCGTCTCTGACTTTTCTGGGGTCGACAAGAAACTTTTCTGGAGTCGACTCTAACATACCCGGAGTCGACTCTAAGTCGGGGCCAGAAAAATCAACGTTCTGTTTCTTCTGTGAGAGTCGGCTCTAACAGTCTCGAAGTCGACTCTAACTTCCGTGCCAGATTCTGGAGTCGGCTCTATGATTCTCGGAGTCAACTCTAATGTCTGCAATCTTACCTAGACATTAGATTCGATCCAGAACACGATTTAACTCCTGATTTTGATCATTCAATTGACTTATAATCTGAAAAACTTAATCAAAATCATTAGAGCCTTCAATTGTTATACTCAAATAGTTTTGTTATTCATCAAAATCATCAATTGGGTCAACAAGGAGGGCACCCGAGCCAGGACAAGGGGGGATCGCCAGCCGCGGCGCCTCCCATTCCCTCTATTTCTCCCTCTATTTCTCTCTCTTTCTCCCGACACCCACTGCGGCTACCACTCGTGCCGGTGGCTCGGCCGGCACATGGCCGGCCGAACCTCCACCGGACGCTGCCCCAGCGCCAGTGGAGGCCACCGACCGCAGCCCGGGCCCAGCGAGCCGACGGGCACTCCGCCGGGCTCGAACCAAGCCGCGGAGCGACTTGATTTCGAAAGAAGGGAGGGCCGCCCGGTGGCCCTCCAGCGTCCTTCTCCGGCCGCCTTGAGCGGTCGGACACCACCACTCCCCCCTCCTCCGGCCGCCTCGAGCGGTCGGGCACGGTAACGGGAGGAATCTCTCCGAATCCCTCTCTATGTCACTCTTCTCTCTTTGAAACAGTGGGTGGAGGGGGGGAAAGATACCTGTGCTTGTTGATGGAGATGGGTGGAGGGGAAGGCTCCCTCTTCCCTCCCCATTTATAGTAGCTCGGGGAGGGCCTCCACCGTGCCTGCGAGAAGAGAGGCGCCACCCTCTTTGACTGGGGAGCTGGGGAGCCGCCCGCGTGCGGTATGACTGCGGCGCCTCCCCCTCCTCCGGTCCAAGAAGACGGATCCTCACCATGTGAGGATCCAGGGCTCACATTCTCCCCTCCTTATAAAAATTTCAGCCTCGAAATTTATGTGGTTCATATAACATTTAGAATCCAAAGCCTTGATCATAAGAATAATTATCTTTTCATTTACATATACTAAGATACAAACAGATAAGGATATTTCTTTTTCACTTCCTCCTCCAGCTCCCAAGTAGCTTCCCTCTAAGAATGGTTACTCCACTGAACCTTGACATAGGGAATGCTACGCCGTCTTAAGACTTGGTCTTGCGGTCCACAATACGCACATGATGCTCTTCATATGTCAGATCATTCCTTAACTGCATGGGCTCAAACTGTATCATATGGCTGGGGTCAGAAATGTACTTTCTCAACATAGATACATGAAATACATTGTGTACCCCAGAGAGCACTGGAGGTAATGCCAAGCTATAAGCCACCTCCCCTACTTTGCTCAGAATCTCAAATGGCCCAATGTATCGTGGACTCAGTTTACCCTTAATCCCAAATCTCATCACATTTTTGGTTGGTGATATCTTTAGGAAGACATGGTCTCCAACCTGAAATTCTAGCTCCCTTCTTCTCACATCAGCATAATCGGCTCTGAGCTGTGCGGAGTCGTTCCTTGATCAACTGCACCTTCTCTACTGTCTGCCGAATCAGCTCAGGGCCCAACAATCTTCTCTCTCCCACATCATCCCAACATAAGGGAGATCTGTATTTTCTTCCATACAAGGCCTCAAATGGAGCCATCTAGATACTGGCTTGGTAACTATTATTGTAAGCAAATTTCACTAAAGATAAGTGGTTATCCCAAGCACCACCCAAGTCCATTACACAGGCTCGCAACATGTCCTCCAGGGTCTGTATGGTTCTCTCAGACTGCCCATTTGTCTGAGGATGAAAGGTTGTGCTGAAGTTTAGTTTGGTCCCCAGAGCTCTATGAAGGCTCTTCCAAATTGGGACACAAACCTAGTATCCCGATCTGATACAATAGATACGGGAATACCATGAAGCCTCACAATTTGTTCAATATACATGTTGGCTAATCTCTCACTGAAAATCCCAACTCTGAATGGCAGGAAATGGCTGACTTCATCAATCTGTCTACAATGACCCACACCGCATCATTGCTCCTAGGGGTCTTAGGCAGACCAGTCACAAAGTCCATAGTGATCTTCTCCCATTTTCATTGTGAATCATCAGAGATTGAAGAGGTCCCGCAGGCCTTTGATGTTCAGCCTTCACTTGCTGACATATTAAACATTTGGCCACATACTGAGCAATCTCTCTTTTCATTCCCTTCACCAAAAATTTTCTTTTAGGTCTCTGTACATCTTGGTGCCTCCTGGGTGCACTGTATAGGGAGAGTAGAGGGCCTCCCTCAGAATTTCTGCTCTTAGGTCCACCGCATTTGGCACACAGAGCCTGCCATCAAATCTCAGGGATCCATCCTCCATTATAGCAAATTCATTTTGAACCCCTGACATCACAGCTTCTTTAATCTTTTGCAGGTCCAAGTCTTCTTTCTGGGAGGACTTGATCCTGTCTATCAGAGTGGGTTGGAGTACAAGTGCTGCCACAAGCGCATCAGACCGCTGTACTCGCAATCCAACCTCCAACTTCTCAAGGTCCCTCCAGATGTGAGGCTAAGAAGTGATCATAGAAGCTAACTCCGAGGAGGACTTCCTACTCAAGGCATCAGCTACCACATTGGCCTTCCCTGGGTGATAGTGCAGGTTCAGGTCATAATCTTTTAGTAGCTCCATCCACCTCCTCTGTCTCAAATTTAACTCCTTCTGAGTGAAGATGTATTTCAGACTTTTGTGGTCTGTATACACATCGCATGTTTCTTCATACAGATACTGCCGCCAAATCTTCAAGGCAAAAATCACGGCGGCCAACTCCAGGTCATGGGTAGGATAGTTTTGCTTGTATGGCTTTAACTGCCGGGAGGCATAGGCTATCACCTTTTCATTTTGCATCAGAACACATCCCAATCCCTTCCGAGAAGCATCCGTGAATAGGGTGAATCCTCCAGATCCTGACGAAGGTAAGGACGGGGGCTGATACTAGGCGTTGCTTCAGCTCCTAAAAACTTCTCTCACACTCCTTAGTCCAATCAAACTTCGCTTGTTTTTGGGTCAAGCGAGTCAGGGGTAGAGCAATACGAGATAAGCCTTCCACAAATCTGCGATAATATCCAGCCAGCCCCACGAAACTTCTTATTTCAGACACATTGGAAGCCTACACCAGTTAACAACTGCCTCAATCTTCTTTGGATCCACAGATATGCCATCTTTAGATATTATATGACTCAAGAATGATACTTGGCTCAACCAGAAGTCACACTTATGCAACTTGGCATAAAGCTTTTTCTCCCAAAGAGTTTACAGAACAATCTTCAGGTGGTCCACATGCTCCTCCTGGCTTTTAGAATACACCAGGATGTCATCAATGAACACCACCACAAACTGGTCCAAGTATGGCTTAAAGATTCTGTTCATCAAGTCCATGAATGCTGCCGGGGCATTAGTCAACCCAAACGGCATCACCAAGAACTCATAGTGGCCATACCTAGTCTGAATGCTGTCTTAAGCACATCCCCAGCCTTGACCTTGAGTTGATGGTATCCTGACCGAAGATCAATCTTCAAGAATACCCGAGCTCCTTGGAGTTGATCAAATAGATCATCAATCCTCGGCAGAGGATACTTGTTCCGCACTGTTACCCTATTGATTTCTCGATAATCAATGCAGAGCCAAAGACTTCCATCTTTCTTTTTGACAAATAATACTGGAGCACCCCAAGGAGACACACTAGGTCTGATAATTCCTTGGTCCAGGAGCTCCTGCAATTGGCTCTTCAACTCTTTTAGCTCAGCCGGGGCCATACGGTACGGGGCCTTAGATATAGGTCCAGTGCCATGGGCCAAATCAATAGTGAACTCAACCTCCCGATCTGGGGGTAATTCGGTTAAATTATCTGGGAATACATCAGGAAATTCCTGAGCCACTGGAATATCCTCCAACTTGACCTCATCCTGCTGAAGATCTTTGACCACAGCAAGAAACCCTTGGCTACCCTTCTTCAAATACTTTGTGGCCTGTAGTGCTGACACGAACACCGAGGCCAGATGCTCCTGACTTCCAGTAAAACTGAATTCAGGTTGATTAGAATTTTGAAGATCATCATCTTCCTGAAACAGTCTACTGAAGCATGATAGGAGGCCAACCAGTTCATCCCAAGGATAACATCAAAGGATTTTAGTGGGAGGATGATTAGATCGGCCTTCAATCTCCTATCCCCATGTTAATCAGGCAAGATCTGCATACTGAGTCTACCCTAATAACATCACCATTTGGGAGAGCAATGTGCAACTCCTGCTCTAGGGGAACGGGTGTCAAAGATTCATCCTTGGCGAGATATGTGCTAGATACAAATGAATGCATGGCACCCGGATCTACTAAGAATTGAGCATAAGCATTGCCTACTTTAATTATACCTAGTCACAAAATTTAGTTTGTCTTAGATGTCATGAGGTTTAACAATACTTTTTTCATTCATGATCAATGCATCCCATTGCATATGAATGAAACAATCTTAAACGAGTACTTAAGTAACAGGCGTACTTGTCACAACGGAGTTGGAGCGGCAGCATCCTGTTGTGTGAGAGCAAAGACCCTTCCCTGGGTCCTAGGCTACTGCTGCTGGCCTCTACCCTGATCCGCAGAAGGCTGCTGATCCCTCCAAAGGGGACAAGTAGCCATCTTGTGACCCATCTGCCCACATATGAAGCAGGCACTAGCCGTCTCGCAGCACCATTTGCCCGGGTGGGAGTTTTCGCATTGAGGGCAATGGGTTTCTGTATTCTTCGGTCCTGAGGGGGCCTGATAAGGACCTTTCTTCTTGGCCTGACCTGAAGACTGGCCAGAAGGAGGCCCCTTTTTCTTCCTCTGCTGCTACTCCCACTGCTTATGGACCACACCCATGTCCCTCTCAATCACCAGGGCCTTGTTCACCACAGCACTGAATGTGAGAGTTCAAAGGCATTGACTGCTTGCATCAGTCTAGGCCTCAGTCCCTCAGTGAACTTGATGATCTTGGCTCTCTCAGTGGCGGTATGTCTGGAGCAAACCGAGCCAACCGGGTAAACTCGGCTTCATATTGTGCCACAGAGAGGTTTCTCTGCTCCAGTTTGACAAACTCCGACTGCATCTGCCTCTGCACACTATTGGGGAAGTATTTGTCATAGAAGACTTCCTTAAACTCTCCCCAGGAAACAGCCCATCCATCCATTCGCTGTTCCACAAGTAGCCACCAATCATATGCCTCCCCTTGAAGGAGGTAGGTAGCGAATCTGATTCGCTCCTCCTCTTGGCTACCATGAGCTGCAAAGGCTTTCTCCATCTCCCTCATCCATTTTTCAGCATCGGCAGGGTTAGTGGATCCACAAAAGGGAGCAGGGGCCAAGCTCTTGAACTCAGCAAAGCTCCGGCCCCCTCCCCGCCAGGGCTGGGATGGATCCGACTGAGCAGGCTGCGAGCGGGAGAGGCAGGCCGAGCAGGCTGATTTGCTGAATCTATTGCTGCATGGCTTGCATAGCCTGCGACATTCCCGCTAGAGTCTGAAGCAACTGGGCTGAAATTGTGGTTGATTATTGTCAGCTAAATTTACGGAACCAGAGCCTCCAGAAGCTTGCTGGCCTCCCTGCTGGCCAGAGTCACCAGCCTGAGAGTTCCCAATAGGCCGCAGACTCCTAGTGCGATGTGGCATTCTTAACTCCTGCCAGGGTTAGGTTCCAGTCAATATTCTTGTAAACCACAAAATTCAGGCTTTCAAAATATATTACTTGAAATTTTTAATAAAGTTATCACCCTCCCAATGTAATCCTAATGTTCTGCCTAGTGTTATTTTGTGTTTGTCCCTAAGGTCAAACCTAGGCTCTGATACCACATAAGCTGTCACGCCCCAGACCCTATATTGGATCTAGAGGTGGCAACCCACCGCATGCCGGGCATGCAAGGCGTCCCAAAATATAACATTTAATACAAGAAGGGGTAATAATTATATTTTGTCCAATTTAAATGGTTCTTAATACAAACCATAATCATATGTTTTAGGCTACATGCCAAAATACATAATTCAATGGGGTTACAACAAAGTACTGGATCTAAGTCACTCTGATAGCTGCTCCAACTACCCCATATCCCCATCTTCAGTTCTGTGGCTCTAAAAAACATTGTGAGATTTAAATGAGCTCACACTCAATAAGTAAGCCAACTATAATGTAATATAATCACTTCATGCTTTTATAAACTAAATTTTTCCACAATAAACATCTGCCAAGCTTCCATATTTCAGATACATTTTACCATGTTATCAAAACATGCATCATATGCTCAAAATAAATTTTGGAAGCAATTGTCATATATAGTATATCAAGAATATACAATTTCAGGATAAAACCATTGTACCACTGTAAATAGCATGTAAAAAAATGCATTTTTATACCAATGTCCCACGGCCACACACTATGTACACAGAACACCCCCCTCGGGTATATCCTCCCAAATATCCCCTAGGAGTCAGGGTCCTGGAACCAGTGTCATGCACTCACATCCTGCCATATCCAGCTACAACACACCCCAAGAGTGTGTTCTCCATATACCCCCCTATGAAGATGGGTCCCGGTGCCATGTGGCATAATATTGCCATATCCTGTCACAGAACACCTTCTGGGTGTGTGTGCTCCATATACCCCCCTATGGAGTTGGGTCCCGGTGCCAAGTGAGTCATGCAACATATCACATCATACCATATCATAGCGGACCATAGTGGGACATATCATCATATACACAAAGTATCATTTGCTAAATAGCATATATCGTTGCAAAAATGCAATCCATATACTTTTCATAAAAACATGTCACATACACATGTATATTTATAAAACCTTTAACAATTTCAAAGTCATGCCATTGATCAGTTGTCCACATAGATACCCAATTATTTATAAAACATAATAAATAATAAACTAATCATAGCAAAGGCTCATTTGCAAATAATAATACCAATCCATTTTCTTATTTTTCAAATAATGCAATATATAACAATATAACATTTAAATACATAATTTTTATATTTTAATAATTTATGAAAATTATGATAAATGACTTACTTACCTTAGTACGTAAATCCCAAACCGTAAATTAGCTATTTGAATATCTGGGTACCTACAACATCATTTTTCCAATTTTTAGTCCCCAAAAATAGCATATCAAAATAGTTTTTAACTCTACCCAGTTTAATCCCGGAGCCAACTTGGGGCTTGAATATCTCCCAATACATAAGCCCAAATGGGAAAATAAAGATACCCCCAGAAACTAGAATCAACACTGATCCGGGACATATTTTTATTTTTCTATTTTTGACTCAATACAAGGTTCAAATTACGGCCCAAAAGTGGCTCGCGAGACAGTCCAACAGAGCCCAAAAGGGGGGAACGGCCCAGCCGGCCCGCTCCCCCTTTCACCCCCCCGCCTCCCCTGTTTCGTCCGAAACAGGGGAGACAATGCCGGCGGCCAGGGCCACCGCCGGCTACTCCCCAGGGGAGGCCCGGCCGCCAACGACCGGCCCGGAGCCGGCCGTCGCCGAGGCTGCCTCCCTCCCTCTATTCCCTCTATTTCTCCCGACACCCGCCGCGGCTGCCACCCGTGCCGGTGGCTCGGCCGGCCACCATGGCTGGCCGGACCTCCACTGGACGCTGCCCCAGTGCCGATGGAGGCCGCCGACCGCAGCCCGGGCCCAGCGAGCCGGCGGGCACTCCGCCGGGCCCGAACCAAGCCGCGGAGCAGCTTGATTTCTAAAGAAGGGAGGGCCGCCCGGCGGCCCTCCCGCGTCCTTCTCCGGCCGCCTCGAGCGGCCGGACACCACCACTCCCCCCTCCTCCAGTCGCCTCGAGTGGCCGGGCACGGTAACGGAAGGAATCTCTCCTGAATCCCTCTCTCTGTCACTCTTCTCTCTTTGAAACAGTGGGCGGAGGGGGGGAAAGATACCTGTGCTTGTTGATGGAGATGGGTGGAGGGGAAGGCTCCCTCCTCCCTCCCCATTTATAGTAGCTCGGGGAGGGCCTCCACCATGCCTGCGAGAAGAGAGGCGCCGCCCTCTTTGACTGGGGAGCTTGGGAGCCGCCCGCGTGCGATACGACTGCGGTGCCTCCCCCTCCTCTGGTCCAAGAAGACGGATCCTCACCATGTGAGGATCCAGGGCTCACATAAGTTGTGCCACTATGCAATCTAGTCATCTAGCATGGCCATTATACGCCTCATTTAAGTGGTCCGAACGATCGCCCCTCCAGTCAATCGATGTCCCAATCGATTGCTTGAACTGCTTACAAAAAATGTGCGAGCAATGAAAATTTTTTCATTGTCTTCTCTCCCTTTTATCTCTGGTTCTAACTTATCCTAGCTCTAGTCCCAAGCATCCAAGACTATTTTCTCCCTATTTCTCTTCATTTTTCCTCCTTCCCAAGCTTCCTCTATCAGTATTTCCCTTCTACATTTCAAATCCACACCCCTATGCTTGTTGTTTGAGATTTAAGTCTATCAAGGTAAAATTTAAGAGTATTTTACTACTAATTTGCTGAGTCCCTTTGATTTGAAGAAAAAATTTGGATTTTGGTTATTTTCTATTGGTTTTTAAGCTAGGCTTTGAGTTTAACCTTGGTTTTAGTATGATAGTATAAAATATGTTTTATCATGCTCAATTAGCACTAAAATATTTTTCTTTATCCGAAGTGAATCTTTGTTTTAAGTGTTTTGAGGGATCTACCACCCATCTCCACTTGAGCTACAAATGGTTTGACATTGCGTAGGTTCTTTTAGAGCTGCTTATGGTTAATAGCGAGTAAATAATGATTTCTATAGCATATTTAATTAATTTACATCATAAATCTCTTATAAAATAATTTATAGTTATACTTATTTGTAGATAAATAATAAATTGTATAGCAAGATTAGCTAAAGTACTTGATAAATGTTTCATGAGATAAGATATACACATGATTATCTTTGTATATTCATATATCGATAATGCCAAGTTTATCTGTTGATATAAGAAATTGAGCATATTTATGATATTAAAATTTGAGCAAGAATCATGCTTTTAGATTTTTTTGCTATCCATATTGACACATGGAATACACTTACTTTATACTATATGAATATTACAATAAGGGATGAGGAGAACTATAGATCAATAATAAGAATTTTCTGCAATGATTGTGCAAAACCTACACCTTACAAGCTATTGAATATTGAGTACTGCAATTTGATTTGTAGCCTTATGTTCCTAATAATGTTTAGTGACTACATAGATTTCCTTATGATATTATAAATGATTTCCAGAAATTATCATGTGGCAAGTATGTTTACATGATTAGTTGATATTTGTGTCAACTCCACTATGCTCTTTAAGTTGTTATTTGTAATATCTTAGGTAGTGTTTGATAGAAAAAATATTATCCATGGATAAGTGTACGGGATAGAGTTTGTCCCTTAGCTATCCCTAGGGATATCCTTTGGCTATCCCATTGATCATATCAAATGCAAAAGGTAAATCCAAAGGATAACTTTTTTTTACTCTTATTTGGAGGGATAACCAGCTATTCTTGCATTCTCTAGGAAATAAATTGAGGGATATCCCATGGTTAACCATGGATTATCCCTTTGGTTAACTTTATTCCCAGCTATCCCTTATAGTTATGGTTTTTGGGGATAAGAAGGGATATCCAGAGGATATCCCCTCTTATCTCATATTTCAAACACTACCTTAGTTCATGTAAATGATTGTCGAAATTTGATTAGAGACTATACATTTATATGATAAGCTAAGATTCAACTCAACTCTAATACAGTATTTGAGCTTATGCTATCCATATTAACTCATGTCATTATAAATGATTACTTGAATTCTACTTTGAGATTGTATGACCATATGATTAGATGATAATTCTGTAAATTTTGATACATTATATAAGCTTATATAAACTGAGAAGTACCTTTTGCATTATGAGATGACATGTTCATAATTGGCTGGTATCTAGACATCTTCGCTAGTAGAATAATACTAGCCTCGTCTGAGAGCGACACATGTAATCTGCTCTGATTGGCTATTAGCAACCCTCTATCTAGGTCTTTGGACTATTTATTTAAGCTTTTGAGTCATCTGTTTTAGCTTCTCTAAATAGCTTCGGTTTAACATCCATTATTTCCACCATTTCTATAGGTGCATATACATGCTGACATGTGTAATGTGTACTAGTAATTTGTATGCTTTCAATTATGATATTGTTTATCTTGAAGTTGGTTACCTAGGATCACTCTTAAGGAGTGATACATTGCTGTTTATAAATCTATAATGCCATGCTTTAGTCTTCTATGAGATACATATGATACACTATCATTTATAAATTGATAGTATAAATTAATGTTTACAATTTAATGATACAATGCATAGGCATTTTATGAGACACACACACAACATATTAATTTTGTAAATTGATAATTCACGCATTACTAGTAAATCATTGAGACAATACAATGCATAGCTTCTAACACATAACACATTACTGTTTATAAATTGAAAATCTCATGTTTTAGTTCCTTATTAGTTATATAAGTATAAAATTAATAATCGATGCTGCACTTACTTATCATTTTATGCTATATCTATTATTATCTATTCATTTGGTTCAATCTCACTTTTCATAATATTTTTTTAACAATTGATTCTTGATCTAATAGATGAGTCATCTTCCTTTAGAAGAAATCTTTTCCAAGTAGGTAGGCTCAGTATTTTGTAATCATTTAGGCTGTGCTAATTAAGTAGAAGATGCTTCTTTTGTGTATCATTTGGAATTACCATATGAAAATATCTTCATAAGTATTATGAATTGATTTTGTAGTTGTTATGGGTGTGTACATGTGTATATTAGTACGGATGCCCTTTTGATAGATATTTGTGTCTTGAATATAAGTTTCTAGGTTGATATTCCCTACATGAGGTTAACAAGTAATATTAGGCTTAAGTTGGTATTGTTTGCATGTGATTAGTAGGTGATTTGAGGCTTACATGGATTAAGGTGAGTCCTACTCACCTTAGGTAATGTTTGAAATAGGGGATAAGATGGGATATCCCCTGATATCTCCTCTTATTCTCAAAAGCCATAACTATAAGGGATAGCTGGGAATAAAGTTAACCAAAGGGATAATCCATGGTTAACCATGGATAACCATGGGATATCCCCTCAATTTATTCCCTAGAAAATGCAGGAATAGCTGGTTATCCCTCCAAATAAGAGTGTAAAAAAGTTATCCTATGGATTTACCTTTTTGCATTTGATATGATCATTGGGATAGCTTATCCCTAGGGATAGCCATGGGTAAATTCTATCCCGTACACTTATCCATGGATAATATTTTTTCTATCAAACACTACCTTAGTTTTTGTGTCGATCATGGACCCCTTGTTTAGGTCATGACAGTAAAGTCTTTTAGATGTTAGAGGTTTTGAGTCTAGCCTTGAACCTGATACTCAAGGTGGCACTAATGGTAATATTGGAGGTGGGGACACTGGTTCCAGTTTGTGACTATGGCGTATCAAAATCAGCCTCATAAGAAGAGAACTTCTTTGTGCTGATGTTGAGCTCAAAAATCTAGTAGGATAGGCATGAGCTACTAGCACTATAGATCATGGAGACTAGAGAGATCAAGAAACTTATGAAGGGGAGATTATAACAACTTGTATTAGAGCAGGACTTGTAAGAAGATTAGGAAGGCTTAGGAGAGTTTAAGAGAACTTGACAGAGCTTTAAAATGCTTAGAAGAGTTTAGGATTTGGTGTAGGGAAAGAAAAAGGGTTAGAAGGCATTTATAGGAGTTGGAGAACCTTTAAATGTCTCAAATAACCTTAAAACGCTAGTCATTTATAATTGTTAAAAAAGTCAAGTAAGTGCTTTTTAGCAATAAATAAAAATCTTCTAAAAAATAGTAGTTTTTAATAGTTAAAAAGGATAATAGAGCTTTTTTTTTTTTTTTTTGAATACTCAACTCAACTTAACTCAACTTGTCTAAGCCTTTTTCCAACTACATGAGATCGCCTACATGAATTTGCTTCCTCCATTTTTCTATTTAGGATCAAGTCGACATTAAATTACAAATATATATTTTAATTATTTCTTTTCATGTTAGTTTAAAGCTTTTTTTTTGAATAATGGATGAAAATACCTTTCAAACTAGCCATTTTTAGTAGTTGGATGGTATTGGCATTAATACTTGTTTTAATTTTTAATTAATAAAATTTTGATTTTACGCGCTATAGCTTTGTCTACCTAAAGATTTGGTTTTTAATCAAAATAAAAATAGGCACATGCATATAGCGTGTAAGAGCCTCAAAAAAAGAGGGGAATAAAAAAAAACAGATAATTTCCAATAGTTCTCTTGAATGGTGGTTAATCATGGATCAAGCAATAACTAGGATACCCAAGATTAGGATTTTTACTACCTATAATTTAACCATCTACATTTAGAAAAATAATAAAAATATATAGCAAAAAATATTTACAAAAAAAATTCTTCTATCTTTGAACCATAGAAATTAGTATGTCAATCGTACTAGATACAATGTAATCATGTTGAGAACAAAACTAGTTTATCTAGAAAAAGAAAAGAAAAAAAGTCCTAACAAATTCCTCCTCATGCTAGAAATTCTTATGCTTGTGAAAAACAACTGCAACTTATCCTCATGTAATCGTTCTCACTTTCAAACTAAGAGCCTTTGAGGCTATTTAAACATCAATACTAATTACTCACATAAAACTAATCAAATATTGAAGCATTCAATGGGAGAAGAAACTTAGGAAGTGCCAAGTGATTGAGCAACCTCGAATCTCACATTTCAATTCTTCTTGCATGAGATAAATCAATTTCCAGATTATTTTGATTATTTTTTTTAAAAAAAATAATATTTAGAATAAATATAGATACTAATTTTGATATTAATTTAATATCAATATTCATGTCTGTGAAAAGTATAAATATAAGTATAGGTATACCCCTCCGAACAAAACCAAGGAATTCCGTCTGTGAACGGCGGTGCTCAACCACTGAAGCCACACCCATGTCTACCAGCACAATCCTTCAACTTCTAAAGCATTCTCACCACGTTACAAGAACCAAACCAAGGCTTTTTTTTTAAAAAAAAAATTTTACTAGGGCAAGGCCGTGAAACGTCCCAGATATTATATCATAAGCCACCAAGTGAAGTTGAGAGATTAACTCGCATGCCACTGGCATTTTTGTCAACTTGTATTATTGAATGCTACGTGGTGTTCAGAAGCTTGCTAGGATTAGTTTCCAAGGGAAACTGATGCTTTAAAGCAAGTACCATTCCAAGAAAAAGCAAGCACCATGATCTGCTACATCTAAACACAATTTGGCTTTTAGTCATCCTCTTATGCAAGTCATTGTATAAAGATAGCTTCTTTTTTTTTTTTTTTTTTGGAAACAACCCTTCTGATTCTTTGCGTTGATTTGGACAGGGAAAAGTATATCCATCAAAAGCAACAACATGTTCATCAAGTCATATAAAATTAAAATTTCATGCCAAAAATTATACTTCAAATATTTCATCATCAAAAGCACTTCTTTCTTTTTTTTCCCTTGGTACAGGGTGCTGCTGAGTACTAGTTTTAATCTTTAATTGGTTATCTATTTTGTCGCAACTAAGTTTGCTGAAAATAAGCAATCTCCAAGGTTACCAATGGCTTGCCAAATGACTTAATCGGACTAATTTGCTTGAAGAAGGAAAGGAGGCTGACAAAGCTTGCAAGATTTGTGGATAGATTGCTTAAAGCAGTCAAACCATCCTAATCTCAAAAGCATGCAAACGAGGGAGAGAAGAAGAAGAAGAAGAAGAAAGAAGAGAGAGAGAGAGAGAGAGAGAGAGAAAGGAGGAGGAGGTGGAGGAAAGAAACAGAGATAAATTTTAAAATCCAATTTAGATTTAAATATAAATTTAAAAATCAAATCCAAAATTCACAAATAAATACACCTATTGAAATAATTGAAATACCTATAATGCTTAAATTACATGTATGAAATCAAGATATGTTTAGAGAATGTAGCCAAAAATAATAACCATCCGTATATGCATATCATGCACACACACCATGACATAATATGGATGTATGCCATACCATGCCATATGCATGACATAATCAATCAAACAATTGAGAGCATATGCAAAAGTGGTCATTAGACATCCCAACTAGATTGTGAGCTCCTAGGCTTCGGTAAATATACTTGCATTAAAAATCTAATGTGGTACTATTAAATAAAAATTCAAAAATTTAAATTTTCTCAAATAAAAAGAACAAAATTTTAACGGTTCACCGTAAAAGTTGTAAATTTTTAAAGCTACTAGCATCATGATGAAAAGTTTTTGAACAACATATATTATGTAATGTAAGGTGTCTTATAAACTTGAATCCTACTCAATGTTCAGTGTATCTACTTAAAGGAGTTATAGCGAATTAGACTTTGAACTAGACTTTATCTCATCTTTTTGTACACCACATACATAATATGGATTAAGTGGTTTTATACAGTTAGAACATATTAAGTGTCTTATGCTTAGTATTTTAATTTTTCATAAGTATTTGTCAAAGTTAGCACAAATATTAAGTCATGGCCTTTATAATGGTTCTTACATAGGTAAGAGCTCCATAGATATTTGTAATTCTTTTATAGGCCTCCTATCTTATACTAATTAAGAGTATAGTATTGAAAATTAAACATAAACCTTTGGTGAAAACCATCACCTAGAAGCCCAAAAATCATTTATGTTCAATCATCAAGAATCAATAAATGATAAACGAAAGCGTACCTGAATCCATATTACTTGATCGTTCTTCAGAACCGTGCGGTTGGCCTTCCAAATCAGCACGTACTCCCAAAGAGCACTTTAGACTTTTCTCTATGGTTTTCTTTCTGATGATAGGATACAGAGAAGAAGGTCGTACGTACGATCCAGGGATCATAACCACTATATATATATAACTCATCATTATCTTTTGGTATTTCTATTTTAGCCATCATAAAAATAAAAATAACCCCTTAAGTCTCTACACATTAAAGGCCCACTCCTTATCAAATACATTAAAGCCCAAATCACTGAAACCTTAACAGATTCTTTTAATTGGGCTTAACTATATTTGATATATGCAATATATAATTATTTCATACATAAGCCCAATATTAAATTAATGATCTAACATATAGCACATTCTTTATTTTTATTTTGATACTAATGTAAGCATCGCTATGGTGATGGAAGAATGGCATCCAAGGGTAAGGCACTAGCAACCGAAGATCAACCAATGATAGTGGATGAATTACATAAAGGCAAAGGAACCAATTCTAGAAAAAATCCAAAACACTCATTCCTCATTAAAGTTTGATCTTCATTTGATGAGAAGCACTGGGTTACCTCAGAATAAAGCATTAATCAACTCAGAAATTAGAAGAAGAGGAATGCAATCATGGGCATCTATAGCAAGAAAAATGGCACCACGATCAAGATTACATCAGGTGATCGATTAGAAGATTAAAAAATGAGAAGTCAATTCAACCAAATTATTTACTTTAAAAATGATGATCTTAAAGAAGCCCTAAGCTGGATGGTAATTGGCCCTTATTGGGAGGACTATTGGAAGAAGACTTGGGTTAGAGTTTCTCATACAAACCCTCAAGGATAAATAGAAATTCATAGGAGAGTTTTAAATATTTTTGATATGATCACATCACTATGTGTTTCCATTTCAATGGAAGGAAGATCTAGCAACGGTGACCACAAAAGGGCCATGGGTTTTTCGGAGACAAGTATTATTAGTTTTGAAACTATAGTGTCCCAACTTTAAGGCTTTCAAAACTCTTATTGCTGTTTGAATAAGAATAGAAGAATTGTCTATAGAACTTGTAACAACCGGGCCCACGAGCCCGTTTCATTACAAGAAAGCAAGACGGACAAGGTCCACACCAACTTAGGCCACCACAGCTCAAAAATGGATCCAATTGGTGCCTTGTTCCTTCTTACTTTACCATATATAAACCACTTAACCAACTCTCAATTTCGATGTGGGACTATTGGAAGGATTATCACAATCTATCCCCCTTACAAAGGCGACGTTCTCGTCGTCAGGGTCAATTGATTACAACCACCAGGCATGCAGGATTCTAGAGATGGCCCCCACAGGTTTAAGAGGTGGCTCCCATCAATGTAGTACTTTGCCCTGTGGCCCCCACAGGTTCAAGAGGTAGTTCCCATCGATGTAGCACTTTGCTCTGTGTGGCACTTAGCTCTTGCACTTTCGACTGGTGCGTGGCTCTGATACCATATTGTAACGATCCGGGCCCACATGCCCGTTTCGTTACAAAAAAGCAAGACGGATAAGGTCCACACCAACCTGAGCCACCACAGTCCAAAAAGTGATCCAATTGGTGTCTTGTCCTTCTTACTTTACCACATATAATCACTTAACCAACTCCCAATTTCTCGATGTGGGACTATTGAGAGGGTTATCACAGAACTTTAGTCAAGAGAAAAGACACTTGAGATTGCTTTAATGATAGGTGAACTAATATGGCTGGACAATGAAGCTCTAGGAGAAGAAGGGAAAGAACCCATCTGGTAAGCTTTCACTAATGAAGGTATAGCCCTATATTATATATTTTGCATGTGGCTAGATTGCCAATGGAGCCAATGGCTGCAAATTTGGACCGAATGGAAAAAAGATAACCTCATTGGCTGAGGAGGATAATCTTGAATTCAATAATTTAATAACATCTCATCCCAAATCATTGCATTCTACTCATAGTATTGACTCATTATCTTACAGGAAGGTTAGATAACCTAACAACTGGTTGTTTAGACCATGACTGGTTACCTAATATATTAAGAGATGAGTGAGAAAGATGGATGAAAGAAGAAATGAGTCAACTTGGCCCGTATTGTTTAGCTCAGTTAGTAGCAACTTAGAGAGGCTAGCCAACTTAGTACCCTAATCCATAACCCATGGTGTTGCTACAGGACAAGAAGGTGAGAATTAGGAAGATGGTGATTATGGATTTCAAATTCTTACTGCTCCTTTAAATAATCAATCTCATTTGAGCTATAGCATCATCTTGAACTGATCTAAGTCTTTTAAAAGTTTTTTTAGTATAAGTTTCTGCTTTATCTCTACGGTTCTTGAATCAAATTAAAATTCCATTCTTAGATTTCATCAAATATTTATAACAATAATGATGAAAATTATATAAATGTCATCATGTAATGGTTACTTCCATGAGTTGGTGTCATAATGGAGTCAAACATTGCTATAAATAAGCTTAAGAAGGCTTGAAAGTCTATGCAAAGACAAGATATTTTTTATACTCTTGGTTGTACATAGATTTTACATTAGAATTTTTTATCAATATGTACCCTAAATATTATATTTATATCAGTCATATAACAAATTCAATTAAAGTTCATATAACCTAGTCTATCATGCCATATATTGGAAGGTTTAAGGTTCTAAATCTCATAAGAGAGGCATCCCAGTTTTCTATGTAATGAGACCCCCATAATGTTTCATTCCATCTTAATTTCCAATTCAGTCAAGCATCCTAGTACTTTCTTAAAATGCTTTTTTCTTAAAAAAATTATTTGTAAAGCTTTAGAATTTTATTTAATTTTTGAATGTATATGAATTTTAAATGTTATGTTATTATGATAAATTTGATCTATTTAAAAATATAGTGTCAATATATTATAGCTAAACTAGAATGGGACATGATGACTGAAATCAGACTCAAAACCTCTCTAGGATAGAACAAGACGACCAAACTAGCTCCCATTCCGTCGATACTTGAATCACTGAAAAATATTAAGAATAATAAAAATATCTTTATTCATTTTATAGAGAATACAATTAATATGAGTAGGTCCTCAATACAAAACCTTTTCCTACAAACTTCTTGTTATGAATAACTGCATGTTTATTAGATACTAGAAAAGATTCATTGACTATGTTACTCCTAATGTTAGGTATATACAATGCTTCATGAAGGATAGATCTTTCCTAATATCATCTCCAAGTCTACTCATCCTTTTCCAAACGCATGCTCTGCTTAGTCATTTCTAATTATTACATCTCCTCTACATGCATGATTCATGAAAGAGAACCTAAGTGACTGAAACAATTATGAAAGTTAGCTCCAAATTCAAACCCAACAATCACAAGATAAATAGTAGATGTTTATTAAGAGAGTTTGATACTCCAACCCGGAAAAGGTTCAATAGTATCTTCAACCATATTAACTTGAAGTTTAGTTATGCTAGCACCTCTTCTTTGTGGTCCAATATTGTGGTAGCAATCTTGCACTACATGATTGGTTCTCTCAGACATGAAGCAAAAGGTCTCTTTTTTATTTTTCTTCAACTCTAACTAGGTTAAGTTTGGTTTAAATTATTTTGATTTTAAGAAGGTTGGGAGGAGGCGTTCTGATTTAATTTGTTCTAGAAGAATTTTCTTTTAAGGTTCTTCGTTCTGAGGTTTGAATTGGCATTGCTTTGAGAGCCTAGGATTAGATTTGGATAGCTTAGGCTTGCATACAAACTCCTATTTATACTTAAGCTTAAGTTGTTGTTGTTCTTTTACCTTAACAGAATTAATAACTTCCATCAAAATTAGGTCCTTTGCTTATGGCTTGGCTCTCACTAGAAAATTGACTAGGATGAAAGAAGAGAGTCCATTAAGGCTTGAATTTTATCCCTCAAAAAATTACATCTTATCAATTTGATTCTAAGGAGATCTTGGAATTCATTGATCCAAATATTAATGGATTTAGATTTTACTATGGCATTATGCGTGGGTAAAACCAAAAATTATGCCCTATTCAATTCAATAGAAATTCAAATCAAACAGATAGGAGAATAGTGGAAGCATATCGAGATTCATTGAATTGATTTCTTGAATGATCATGACCTTTCAAATTTGTAGTTTATCCTTAATTCTTTATTGCTTGTTGATGGGGATACAAGCGAAGAAAAATTGTTCATACTGCAAATTAGGGATCATAACTTCTTTTTATAGAAATGCTAATAAGGCGGTTTTTAATTGACTATTTCTAATTTGGCCCCTCATCAAATTAGAAATTTCACTTATGGTATCCATACAATAATATCATAACAATCATGCCCTTAAGTCACAAATATTATTCAAATTAGACCACATTAATTTTGACTTATTTAATGTTGACCATACACATTTAGTAATTACATTTGTGGCCCCAAAAATAATTCTAGCAATCTTTCACTGGGCCACATATGTATATATAAATGTATTAACCTTAATGAGCTCAAAACTTTATCATCAAAACCTTGGGGCATGTCCAATCTTGTCCATATAACATAGGGCCAAAGCAGTCTTCGTTGTATCTGTTACAACTAAACCCATCAATGGTCATGTATATCAGTATAGTCAAATGACATAGATCAGTCATGCATAAAAATTACATGCAAGTTGATCTATTCATATTAATTTTTAGCTAGTCTTACTTGAGTAAGATCAAAACTTTAACATAATTGTACATAGTACTAAACTAATAAAATACTTTATTTCTGATCAAAAAATATCCAAACACATAAGTATGTACAAACCAAACATAAAGCATAAAATAGAAGTAATACAAACTTTCAGTGAATCTAAGCATCGTTATGCTCTATAACGCCCATGTGAGCAGTATGCTCATGAAAGACCTTGGATGGCACGCCCTTTATAAGAATATATGCAACCATGGAGTTTGTCCCTATATGCTCTATATAAGTTTGACCACTTTGTACTCTTTCCTTTACAACTAGGTACTTGATGTCAATATGCTTTGACTTAGTCAAGCTTCTATTATTGTTGGAATACAATACGGCTGATTTATTATCACAAAATAACTTTAGCAATCTTTCAATTCTTTCTAACATGTGCAACCCAGTGACAAAGTTTTTCAACCATATCTCATGGTTGGATGCCTCATAACATATATAAATTCTGGTGCCATGATAGAGGAAGCTATAAGTATCTATTTTGAACTTCTCCAAGAAATAGCCCTACCATCTAACAGATATACATAGCTCGAAGTGAATCTTTTACTATCTTGGCATCTCGCAAAGTCAGAGTCAGAATACACAACGATCTCAAAATGATCTGATCTTCTATATGTGAGCATATAATCTTCCATTCTTTTCATATATCTCATAACCCTTTTAGTTGTTTTTTCAGTGATCTAATCCTAGGTTTCTTAAATATCTACCTAACACTCCAACAATGTATACAATTGTTGGAAGATTATTGAAAAAATTATATGACCCAATCCTTTTGATTTTGATGATTACTAAAAGCCATTGAGTTCATTAAAAGATAATGAGTTTATTTAAATGAGCAAAAATTTATTTTGAACAATGAATGAGAATGTTAAAGTTTGACTTTAATCAATTTTGAAAGTAACTTTAAGCTCAATATTTAAACTTTCAAAAAGAATTTTATAATTCATGTTTTATTCAATGAGTTTTTGGAATAGTTCTTGAATCAATTCTTAATGTCAATTTTATTGAATTCAAGTCAAAACAATGAATTAAAATGAATCTGGAACGATTTTAATGTCAATCAGAAAAGTTTCTGATTTTTGATACGTTCCGGAGCCGACTCTGAGTTTCAGAGTCGACTCCCTCAGTGTACAGAATGTGCATCTGTCTCGAGTCGACCCACGAATTTTCGAGTCGACCCCTGATTCTGTCGAGCCGACTCCTGACTGTGCGAGTCGACTCCGCTCAGACACCAGAAGTGTTTTTCTGAGCACTTCGCGAGTCGACCCCAAGTTTCACGAGTCGACTCCCGACTTTCAGGAGTCGACACTTTACTTTTGGCGAGTCGACCCCTAATTTAAAACATTTCTATTTTTGGTAAGACGAGCTCGAGCCGACTCGGAAAAGCATGAGTCGACTCCAGCAAATCTGGGCGCGATTTTTAACGATGACACTCAGCCCCAACGGTAAGATTTTTGAATAACGGCTATTTTTCTTGTCTCTAACGGATATATTTTTGCAGAATCTATAAATAGAGGAGCTCTTTTCAAATCAAAAAAAAGAGAAAAAAAAGAGAAAAGAATTTGAAAAGAGGGAAAAACAGAGCTTATTGAAAAATCCTCAAAATAGAGTGAAAAAAGAGTGAAATCAAAGGAAGTGTGCTTCAATCCAAAAGTCAAAGAAAATCCAAGTGCATTCAAGGATTCAAAGAAAAAAAAGCTTCATCTCAACTCCAAATCAAGAATCTGCTGAGGCGTGATTCAACACTTCAAAGGAGTTGAAGAGAAGAAGAAAAGCCAAAGCCAACCATCTGCAATCAGGCTTTTCTAAACTTATTTTACTTTTGTTATTGCTCAAAGGAGCATTTTAAACATTTCTATTCTTTGTGATTCAATCTGGATTGAAAGTGGAGGTTGTTTACCTCGTTAGCTTGTTAGCCGTGTAGGGTTTTGTGCTGGTAAGCCCGAGTTAAAACCAGCTGGGTTCGTTGTGCACCCGGGAAAACAACAAGTTTGAGTTGTGAGCTTGGAAAACAACTCGGCTGTAATCTAGAGAGATTATAGTGTGGACCCAAGTGAATCTTGGGAGTGGACGTAGGTGTTGGTTGCACCGAACCACTATAAAATCTTGTGTTTGCCGTGCTATTTTCTCTTCTCTATCTCTCTTTATTTTGCTTGTGCATTGCTTAGTTAATTTCTCTCACTTGCACATCTTGCTAATTAAAAAGTTAAAAAGTCTTAAATTTTTAAGAACCCAATTCACCCCCCCCCTCTTGGGTTGCCATCTGGGCCAACAATTGGTATCAGAGCAAGTGCTCATTTAGAATTTGATCTCACGATCAAGGGCTAAAGATCCATATGGCAACACAAATTGGTTCAAGTTTTGCTGAAGGTCATTCTACGAATCGACCTCCTTTATTTAATGGAACCAACTATTCATATTGGAAAGCTAGAATGAGAATATTCATTCAAGCTTCGGACTATGAATTGTGGGGAGTAATAATAAATGGACCTAGTACACCCACACACCTTATTGATGGCACTATTGTTCCTAAACCCGAAAGGGATTGGAATGATAATGATAGGAGAATGGCACAACTAAATGCTAAGGCCATTAATATTTTATATTGTTCCTTAGACTCAAATGAATTCAACCGAATCTCAACTTGTAATTCCGCAAAAGAAATTTGGGATAGGTTGGAAATAACTCATGAAGGAACAAACCAAGTAAAAGAATCAAAGATAAATATTTTGGTTCATAAATATGAATTATTTACTATGGAACAAACTGAAACCATCACATGCATGTTCACTAGATTCACTGATATTGTGAATGGTTTAAAAAGTCTTGGAAAAGTTTATACTAATGCTGAGCTTGTGCGCAAAATTCTTAGGTCACTACCAAGATCGTGGGAAGCCAAGTCACTGCCATCCAAGAAGCAAAGACCTGAACATCCTACCATTAGAGGAGCTTCTAGGATCCTAATGACCCATGAGCTTCAATGAAACAGCATGTTGAGGAGGAGTCAAAAAGAAGAAACCATCGCCCTCAAGACTGCAAAATGGAAGAGAGCAGCAGCGATGATGAAGATGATGATGATGATGAGAAGCCCTCCTTGCAAAAATTCAAGAAAGTTTATGAAAAAAGGCCCTTCCATAAAAAGAATTTGGAGCAAAAATGAAGGAGAAAAAGAAAAGGATAAGAAAAAGGAAAAGGAAAAGAGAAAGAGCCCTTAGTATGTTATGAGTGTAAAAAGCCAGGGCATTTTAGATATGACTGTCCTTTACTTAAGAAGGCCTACAAGAAAAAGAAAAAGGCCTACATGGCAACTTGGACTGACAGTGAAGAGTCTTCTTCCGAAGAAGAAGACAAAAAGAAGTTGCTAATATCTGCTTCATGGCCAACGACGACGACAACGACAATGAGGTAACTGAAAAAATGATGAATTTACATTTGATGAAATGTTTGAGGCTTTCAATGAACTTATGATTGATTTTAAATCCTTTGAAAAAGTTTTTGAAAAATTAATTTAGCTAAAAGAAAAATGAATTAAAAGTTAAAACTTAAAAGAAAAAGAAAATTCACTTTAGAAAATCTGAAAAGCAATTAAAGAAAAAGATCTCTCTTAAGAAAGATGTTAAAAAATATAAAGACATTGTTGAGAAATTCACTTAAGTTCAACTAAACTTAACATGATCTTAGATAGTCAAAAAGCTGTTTTTGACAAAGCAGGTTTAGGATATAACACATTAAGGAAACAAAAATCTTAAAGAATATTTTTATAAAAGCCAACCAAAGTAATATAACTTGTTTCAAATGTAATGAAAAAGGTCATAAATCATTTGAATGCAAAACGTTAAATAATAACAACAAGTTAAATGTTAAAGCTAAGAAAATATGGGTTCCGAAAGGAACAATTTTTGTTGCTGCTAACCATGAAGGACCCAAGAAAGCTTGGGTACCTAAACATAAAGTTTAAATTATGTTGCAGGAATGTCTTGTAGCCAAAAGATCAAAGAAAAAGTGGTACCTTGATAGTGGCTGCTCAAGACATATGACGGGTGACAAAGATGAATTCATCACCCTAGAAGAAAAGAAAGGTGGAGTTGTTACGTTTGGCGATAACGGTAAAGGTCAAATTATGGGCCTTGGTAAAGTCGTATAACTCCATCTACATTTATTGATAATGTACTTTATGTTGATGGTTTGAAGCATAATCTAATAAGTATAAGTCAATTATGTGATAAAAACTTTAATGTTTCATTTAAATCTTCTGTATGCACTGTAACTAATTCTATTGATGATAGCATTGTATTTACTGGTTATAGACATGGCAATGTTTACTTGGTTGATTAGAAAAATTATCTTTGAGTGATCATTGCTTAATTGCTGACAATGCTAACATAAATGAAATTAGTTGGTTGTGGCATCGTAGATTAGGTCATGCAAGCACACACCTTATTTCAAAACTAATTAAAATGGATTTAGTTAAAGGATTACCTAAACTAGATTTTGAAAAATAAAATATGTGATGCATGTCAATTTGGAAAACAAACTAGAAGTTCTTTCAAATCTAAAAACATTGTTTCAACTTCTAGGGCTTTAGAGCTACTTCACATGGATCTTTTCGGACCAACTAGAACCACAAGTCTAGGAGGAAAGAAATATGGTCTAGTGATTGTAGATGATTATTCTAGATATACTTGGGTAATGTTTTTAGCTCACAAAGATGAGACTTTCTCGATATTCCTGAAATTCTTCAAGAAAGTCACAAATGAGAAAAACACTACTATAGTATCTCTAAGAAGTGATCATGGAACAGAATTTGAAAATCACTTATTTGAAAGTTTTGTTCTGAAAATGGAATTAATCATAATTTTTCAGCCCCTAGGACTCCACAGCAAAATGGTGTAGTTGAAAGGAAAAATAGGACTCTAGAAGACATGGCCCGTACCATGCTATGCGAAAGCAACTTACCAAAGTATTTTTGGGCGGAAGCAATTAACACAGCATGTTACATCTTAAATAGAGCTTTAATAAGACCAATATTAAAGAAAACACCTTATGAATTATGGAATGAAAGAAAACCAAATATAAAATACTTTCATGCATTTGGATGTAAATGTTTCATTCATAATAATGGTAAAAACAATTTAGGAAAATTTGATGCTAAATCTGATGAAGGAATTTTTAGGATATTCAACAACTAGTAAAGCATATAGAGTATTTAACAAGAAAACCTTAGTAGTTGAAGAATCCATTCATATAGTTTTGATGATCTTTAGCATCTAGTTCTGAAAAGCTTGATGATGAGGAAGATACAAACATAATTGAAAAAGATCTTGAAAAACTTAATATTGAAGTATCTTCTGATCATGAGCAAGAAGCTAAAGATGATGATTCACATAAGGACGATGATGTCAATATTGATCATAATGATATAGATCTTCCAAGAGACTGGAGATATGCTCATAGTCATCCCAAGGAATTGATTATAGGCGATCCATCTCAAGGAATAAGAACTAGATCATATATGAGAAATATTAGTAATCATCTTGCATTTGTATCACAAATTGAACCTAAAACTATAGAAGAAGCTGAAAAAGATAATAATTGGATGTTAGCAATGCAAGAAGAACTAAATCAATTTACAAGAAATAATGTTTGGACTTTAGTTGAAAGACCTAAAAATCATTCAGTAATAGGATCAAAATGGTTTTTAGAAATAAACTAGATGAAAATGGCATAGTAATTAGAAACAAAGCTAGATTGGTTGCTAAAGGATATAATCAAGAGGAAGGTATTGATTTTGATGAAACCTTTGCACCTGTAGCTAGATTAGAAGCCATTAGGCTATTACTTGCATTTGCATGTCATATGAATTTTAACTTATTTCAAATGGATGTAAAAAGCGCATTTTTAAATGGATTTATAAATGAAGAAGTTTATGTAGAACAACCACCAGGTTTTGAAGATCACGAATTTTCAAATCACGTTTTTAAATTGCACAAAGCTTTATATGGTTTGAAACAAGCACCTAGAGCTTGGTATGATAGGTTAAGTAAATTCTTAATAGAAAATGATTTTACAAGAGGAAATGTTGATAAAACTTTGTTTTTGAAAAGAAAAAGTAAAGATTTACTTGTAGTACAAATATACGTAGATGACATTATTTTTGGTGCTACTAACGATTCTCTTTGTCAAGAATTTGCAAAGTTGATGCAGGGAGAATTCGAGATGAGCATGATGGGAGAACTCAACTTCTTCCTTGGACTCCAGATCAAACAAAGCAAAGAGGGAATCTTTATCAACCAAACCAAATACACAAGAGAACTACTAAAAAGTTTGGTATGGAATCAATGAAACCCCTCGGAACTCCAATGAGTCCTTCATGCAAGCTGGACAAAGATGAAGAAGGTAAAAAGGTTGATCAAAAGTATTATCGAGGTATAATCGGATCCCTTCTTTATTTAACAGCAAGTAGACCAGATATTATGTTTTCAGTATGTTTATGTGCTAGATTTCAATCTGAACCTAAAGAATCACATTTAATAGCTGTTAAAAGAATACTAAGATATCTAAGTGGAACAAAAAATGTAGGTTTATGGTATTCTAGAGACTCCACATTAAACCTAATTGCATACAGATTCTGATTATGCTGGATGTAAATTAGATAGAAAAAGCACAAGTGGTGCATGCCAATTCTTAGGAAGTAACTTAATCACATGGTTTAGCAAAAAGCAAAATTCAGTTGCATTATCAACTACTGAAGCTGAATATGTAGCAGCTGGAAGTTGCTGTGCGCAAATCCTATGGATTAAGCGACAACTTGAAGACTATGGTATCACACTTGATAAAACACCCATAAGATGTGATAACACTAGCGCAATCAATCTAACTAAAAATCCAATTCAACATTCAAGAACTAAACACATAGAAATTAGATATCATTTTATAAGAGAACATGTAGCTAATAATGAAATTGTCTTGATTATGTTAACACTGAAGAACAATTAGCTGACATATTTACTAAACCTTTAAATGAAGAAAGATTTGTTATCTTAGAGGAGAGTTAGGAATTTGTGATCCTTTAGAATGAATTTGAAACCCCTAAGGAAATTTATCTAAGATTCTTTCAAATCCTCAATCTTAAGGAAATCTTATCTAGAATTCATATCTAATTGATCACTCATATCCAATGATTTTTTATCAATTTTTATGATCAAATTCCGGACACATTTCAGAAATTTCATGTTTTTCTCTGAAATGGTCTCGGAGCCGACTCGGTGAGTATCGGAGTCGACTCCGGTTTCGACTGAAACTCTCGGGTCGACCCCTCTCGGCGCGAGTCGACTCCATGTCGGGATTTCTGTGACTGTCCGAGTCGACCCCTTTGCGCGAGCCGACTCGAAGTGGTCCCAGTTGATTTATCTAGGGCAGAGTCGACTCGCCGTTCATTTCATTTCCAATCCTTCAAAATACTCTCTCCCAAAAACCTTCCAAACTTCCAAAATCCCTGATTCACTTCCAATCGATCAATGGCACCCAAAACCGTGGTGTGCGGCCGGGTCAAGAGGAAGCGAGCCGTTGAAGACCG